>CM051457.1:18838430-19438430 GCA_028274465.1 Plantago ovata
ACAGCATCCACGGCAGCTGGTGGAATAGTCTACGATGCTAGCATGTTAGGCCTTGCACAGGGAACGGCTCGTGGAGGAGTGCGTTCTTCGCGTATAGCCATATATAAGGTCTGTTGGCCTGAAGAAATGTGCAGCGATTGTAACATCGCTGCTGCATTTGATGATGCAATAGCTGATGGAGTGGACGTTATATCAATTTCCATAGGACACCGCAATAGTCGTGAATACTTTGAAGATTCGATTGCAATCGGCGCCTTCCATGCACTGAAACATGGAATATTGACATCTACTTCTGCTGGGAATCATGGGCCTGATCTTGGAACCATTAGAAACTTCGCACCTTGGGTCCTCTCGGTGGCAGCAAGTGTTATGGATCGAAAATTCATGACAAAAGTGGACCTACTACGAGGGAACGAGAAAACGAGTTATGAGGTGCCTTACTAGTACAGACTTACAGTATATAGCAGTACCAATTTTGCTAGCTAACTAACTAAACGGTGGTAACAATGAATGTATGGCTGCGCACAGGGAGTAAGTGTGAATACATTTACGCTGAAAGGCAAGTATCACCCCTTAGTCTATGGTGGAGATGTTCCCAATACTGCAGCAGGATTTGACGGCTCTGCATCTAGGTACCTGGTCTATCAAACTTTAATCTTCAACTGGTTCCAGTCAAGCAGTCATTTATGTCTAGTTAAACAACCTGCAGATAACAAACAAGAAGTGTTCCATTGATTATATACTTTATTGTTGCAGGTATTGTACAAGATCCTCACTGGATCCGGATCTAGTGAAAGGAACTATCATACTCTGTGATGAAGCCAGTGATGGATCAGCAGCTGCCGCTTCAGGTGCAGTTGGAACTATAATGAATTCCAATGGTTTCAGAGATGTTGCCCGTTCTCATCCCATACCTGCATCTTTTTTTAATGTTAGCGATGGTGGTAGGATTCGCCAGTTACATAATAAATGGGAAAAGGTAATCAATTAATTAGGCCAAAGATTCACTTCACGTACACCAGATGAATAGATTATAGATACTCAAATCACGATTCATTATTATATGCAGTGCACCAATGGCAACAATATCAAAGAGCAGTGAAGTTAATGAGACCCTTGCTCCCTTTGTAGTCTCATTTTCTTCAAGGGGACCAAATCCTATTTCCAAGAACATTCTCAAGGTTGACAATTATCAATTCATTGCTTCATCACAATTTGTTATCTGTTCCATTCTTTTACTTATATCTTCTTTTTTTTTAATTTTTTTTTTTCTGTTTTGCTGGATGCAGCCTGATCTAACTGCCCCCGGAGTTGACATTATTGCAGCGTGGCCAGAAAGCGTACATCTGAGTGAGTATCCTAAAGATCGTAGAAGCGTGGCCTTCAACATTATATCCGGTACATCCATGTCCTGCCCTCATGCTACTGGTGCAGCAGCGTATGTTAAATCTTTTCACCCGACGTGGTCTCCATCTGCCCTCAAGTCGGCTCTCATGACAACCGGTAATTAGCTAGATTACATCACTCTCGCATAAATTGCTCATGAATATAAATCTAGTATTTCAATTTTACCAATTCCAGCATTTTAAATTTTTGCAGCCACTCCGATGACTCTGGAAGCAAACAACGATGGGGAGTTTGCATTCGGGTCAGGACAAATAAACCCTCTCAAGGCTAAACACCCTGGTTTAGTATATGACATGACAGAAGCCGATTACGTGAGGTTCCTATGTGGTCAAGGATACAGTGAGTACAAATTGCAAAAGATTACTGGAGACAAAAACACTACTTGCAGTACTTCAACTGCTGAGTACTCACCAACTGATCATGTTCACGACTTGAACTATCCGTCCTTTGCACTCTCAGCGCCACCATCAAATACCTCGTTAACTACTCGCATCTTTCGCCGCAGAGTCACTAACGTGGGTTATCCATCATGCACCTACAAAGTCATTGCAAGATCGATTAATGGGATCAGCATCACTGTGAAACCGGACACCCTATCGTTCAAATCAGTTGGAGAAACCAAAAGTTTTGATGTCACTGTTAGTGCTATGGTTGTTAGAGGAACTGTGGGGAGGACTTCATTGGTGTGGGATGATGGCATCCACAAAGTGAGGAGTCCCATTGTTGTTTATGCTGCTGAAGATTAGTAACTAATTGCATACCGAGAATGTATGGAGTATGCTTATCTTTTGATTATATATAATAAGATTGAAAACTATTGAAAAACATCAAAGATTATGAAATGTGATGGTTTTGGTTTCGATCTCATATAGAATATGTTAACATTATTACATTAGAGATTATGAAGTTGCGATTGTGATTTGTGAAGAACTTTTGTGTTTATTGTACAATGAGTGGTTTATGCTCTAGACACAGGTAAGTTAGGAAATACCTTGTTAATCTTAGCTTATTATATGAGATGTTTGTCGTTCACAGGATTTTATGATTCCCTTCTAGTGATTATGGATTGGAAAAAAATGGTTAATAATTGGAAGAGCAGCTGTATTTTCAGTTCTTCCCTTATCTTCCAGTTTCATATCTGAGGACTCAAAGAACTTTTCTGCCCCCAGAATATAAGTGTAAACCTGATATATTGTGAACCGTTCAAGCTGTTTAACTGGAAGAATCATATAGTAATATGAACGTTCTCTCCTATAGCTTTGAAAGTCTTTTGCATTAAAGCATTTCTTTCCATGAATATTCCAGGTACCCTCTTGCAGTAAGTCGATGCAAAGACTGGAAAGACACAGTCCAGGTGCAAAAGAGGAGGTAAGAAATGAAGAAGTATACTTGAGGCTGAAGCTAGTAGAAGGTGACATGGTACTTGTAGTGAACAGTGAACACAATGTGTGTCTGGTAGTTGATGTTTTTGGTAGTACTTCTACAAAACTATGACCAATGTTCAAATTTATGCTCAAAACTATTGATGATACAAAAATTATATTCAGTGTGACATCAACTGTTTTATGCTCAAACATTAGGAGTTTTGTTTAAACATCTGTTTTCCAAAAACAATCTTGATCCCTTTTCTTAAAGCTAAAACATATCCTGATTATTAATGGTGTTTGATGGTTTCGAATTTCGATCTGTCACACAATATCCCTGGACTTTGATTTAGCTAGTGGTTCAGTTTTAACAATAAGTAATACTGTGCGTTCGCAACTTCACATACAGTACATGAAACTGAAGATTAAATGTCATATCTTTTGTGTTGCTTTTTAATTTGCTTCGTGTAAAGTGAAGGTAGCCTAATGACAAATTTGTAGAATGGCAAAGTTTGACAAGTAATCCAAATCAGGAGAATTTTAGTGTAATACTGTAGAAATTTGAAAAGCAAGTAAATTCACAAACGTGCTGCACGTAATAAGTTTTGGAGGGTGAAATTACATATTCCGTTCTAACAGTTGCACTGTTTTGATATTTTGCAATCAACAAAATTGAATTTTGACTACAAATTACTCTTAAACTATAATAATAAAATATTTATCAATTATATTATGAAACTTTTCATCCTAAATTTTCAATATGTAGTTTTGTTAAATATTTTACCATTATAGTTTAAGAGTAATTTGTAGTTAAATTTCAATTTTATTAACCGTAAAAAGTCAAAATGGTGCAACTATTTTGGAATAAAAGAAGTATATATATAAGGTTAATTCAAATGTTTGGGCGGGTGAATTTTGAAAAATCGATAATTCTATAAAAAAAATATTTTTAAGATTCTGGGGGTGGACGCCCCCAAATGCCCACCCGGACTCCTCTAGCATTATTTGTTCTTCCAGGTGAACAATAGTAATTCATGCTTTTAAGACTGATAAGTCTGACTGAGTGAGCGAGTAGTGGGTTAAAGTTGGAACCAGCAAATTATAGTAGCATTTTTTGGTTTCACATACTGTGCTCTTGGTACAATCAAGAGCACTTGAGCATCTATAAATTAACGTTTGGTTTTCACAAGCATGCATCCAATATAACACAAATAAACTAATTAATCAAATACAATTTCTTCAATGGGGAAAAGAGTTTCCAATTGATGCAGTACTACTCTTGCTCTCATCACTAGTGCCTTCTGTTTGTTTTCCGTTTGTTGCAGATCAGAGTCTAATGCCACTACTGCTGATCAAAAGGTGATCACTAATCACTCAGTTTCTTAACTAGTATGTATATTTTGGCAGTAGTTAGAAACTAATTATGATTATTGGTTGCTTCTTTAAGGTGTACATAGTTTATATGGGAGATCAGTTTCAATCCAGAGAAGGAAGTGAATTGCTTTCTGCAACAGACCAGCATATGAGCATTCTACATTCCACTTTGGGAAGGTACATAACCGCGTTACTACTACCACTTAGATACATACATTACGATGTAGTACGATTTAAGTTGATTCGTTATGTTGTAATTAATTCTGAGTTCAGCAAAAGGGCATCCGAATCATTTCTTCATAGCTACAAGAGAAGTTTCAATGGTTTTGTTGCGATGCTAACCGAGGAAGAGAAGCACCGAATTGCTGGTAATTTAATTCAGTTGTGCTACCTAGCTACAGAATTATATATATATTGTCTAGTTCCTCCTCTTTTCATACATGAGTTATATATAGTTATATATACATATCGGAATTTGTTAGTATAATGTAGTAACTCACAAGAAATGAACATTTTGCATGAATTGCAGCAAAATAATTGGTGCACGCTTCTATCACAAAGACGGGCCCATCCCCAAAAAGTACTTTCCCTCACCGAGAGATACGGATGGCCATGGGACCCACACAGCATCCACAGCAGCTGGTGGAGTGATCTATGACGCTAGCATGTTAGGCCTTGCCCAGGGAACAGCCCGAGGAGGGGTACCGTCCTCACGTATAGCCATATATAAGGTCTGTTGGCCTGAAGAGGGCTGCAGCGACAGTGACATCCTTTCTGCATTTGATGATGCAATAGCCGATGGAGTGGATATTATATCAATTTCCATAGGAAGCAACCATACTATGCGATACTTTGAAGATACGATTGCAATCGGCGCCTTCCATGCACTGAAACATGGAATATTGACATCTACTTCTGCTGGGAATGATGGACCTTATCTTGCAACCATTAGAAACTTCGCACCTTGGTTCCTCTCGGTGGCTGCAAGTGTTATGGACCGAAAATTCGTGACAAAAGTAGACCTACTTCGGGGGAACAAGAAAACTAGTTATGAGGTGAGTTATGTAGTACAGTCTGTATAGTATGTGAAATCTATGTACCAATCTGGACCTGTATATGCTGGCTAAGTAAATGTTGGTGACAATGACTGTATATGGCTGCTCGCAGGGAGTAAGTGTGAATACGTTTACGCTGAAAGACAAGTATTACCCGTTAGTCTATGGTGGAGATGTTCCCAATACAGCAGCAGGATTCGATGGCTCTGCATCAAGGTACCGGCCTATCAAATTTTAATTTCAAGCAATCATGTACTCACAAGATAACAAACAATAATTGTCCCATTAACTATAGTATAATTTATTGTTGTAGGTATTGTATAAAATCCTCACTGGATCCAGAACTAGTGAATGGCACTATCGTCCTCTGCGACACAGATGTCTATGGAGCAGGAGCTGACGTTGGACTTGCAATTGGAACCATAATGATTTCCAATTATTTCACGGATTCTGCCTATTCTTATCCTATACCAGCTTCTTATTTGAATGCCAGCGATGGTGCTAGGATCCGCAGTTACATAATAAACGGGAGAGGGTAATCAATTAAATAGGCCAAAAAATTCACTCAGACTAGATAGATAGATTATAGATACTCAAATCAAGATTCATTATTATATGCAGTGCACCAATGGCAACAATATCAAAGAGCAGTGAAGTTAATGAGACCCTTGCTCCCTTTGTAGTCTCATTTTCTTCAAGGGGGCCAAATCCTATTTCCAAGAACATTCTCAAGGTTGACAATTATCAATTCATTGCTTCATCACAATTTGTTATCTGTTCCATTCTTTTACTTATATCCTTTTTTTTCTTTTTTTTTTTTTTCTGTTTTGCTGGATGCAGCCTGATCTAACTGCCCCCGGAGTTGACATTATTGCAGCGTGGCCAGAAAGCGTACATCTGAGTGAGTATCCTAAAGATCGTAGAAGCGTGGCCTTCAACATTATATCCGGTACATCCATGTCCTGCCCTCATGCTACTGGTGCAGCAGCATATGTTAAATCTTTTCACCCGACGTGGTCTCCATCTGCCCTCAAGTCGGCTCTCATGACAACCGGTAATTAGCTACATTACTTCACTCTCACATAACTTGCTCATGAATATAAATCTAGTATGTCAATTTTACCAATTCCAGCTTTATAACTTTTTGCAGCCACTCCAATGTCTCTGGAAGCGAACAACGATGGGGAGTTTGCATTCGGGTCAGGACAAATAAACCCTCTCAAGGCTAAACACCCTGGTTTAGTATATGACATGACAGAAGCCGATTACGTGAGGTTCCTCTGTGGTCAAGGATACAGTGAGTACAAATTGCGAAAGATCATTGGAGACAACAACACTACTTGTAGTACTTTGTCTGCTGAATACTCATCAACTCATCATGTTCACGACTTGAACTATCCGTCATTTGTTGTCTCAGCGCCACCATCAAATGCCTCGTTAACAACTCGCATCTTTCACCGCACAGTCACTAATGTGGGTAATCCATCATGCACCTACAAAGCCATTGCAAGATCGATTAATGGGATCAGCATAACTGTGAAACCGGACACCCTCTCGTTCAAATCAATTGGAGAAACCAAAAGTTTTGAGGTTACTGTTAGTGCTATGGTTGTTAGGGGAACTCTGGGGAGGACTTCATTGGTGTGGGATGATGGCACCCACAAAGTGAGGAGTCCCATTGTTATTTATGCTTCTGAAGATTAGTAACAACTAATTGCATACAAATAATGTATGAAGTATGCTTATATTCTCTTTTGATTATATAATATGTATAATAATTGGATTATTGGAAAATAATGAAATTTTCCTAGAACTACCGATAGGTTAAAAGTAACTTGAGTTTCTAAATTTATGAATGACTTACTTTCTTGGCGCCATCATATTTCTTGTTTTGGAAGGGCTTGGCGTTCTTTTTCATTTCTGGTTCCAAGGAATGAAAGAGTTACCTGCAATCTGTCTCAGGAGTTCTAGACATAGGTAAACATTTGGGCCTTAAAATGCCACAAGTAGTTAGTTACGTGTAAAAAGGGTCAAATTAGACATTGAGTGACGCTAATTAATCTAAATATCATGGTGTTGTAGAACTATTGAATCATCCTCAATTTCATTATCTACTCGATTTTAAATGGCATCCGCCACTATCTCCTCCATTCTATGAGCTTCATAACATTCATTATTTTCACAAAAAATTTTAGCAAATGACGTACATTTTGTGTCGGTAATGCATACCGACAATCAAATTCTCTCTACAAATTTGTATCATTTAAACTCATCGATAAACCACTTGATTTTAAGTCGATTTGATTCGCCAAAGGAATTTTACAATGTTGAAATTAATTTTCTATGGCAAATTCAGCTGATATGGCAATATGAATTAATAGAATGTTACTAATTGGAACTTATTTTTTAATTTATTTTTCATTTCACCAGTAATAAAATCCACTCCACTAGTCATCGATCTCTTGTGAGACTAGCATTATCACCAAGACAAACTCAATCCACCAACCACCACAGATGCAAGCAGCTCTTGCAGCCATGGCCGCTCATACAATCCTCTCTGTCGCCGCTAACCCAACAACACCCCATCAATCTCTCCTCTTCCCCACCATTTCATCTCACTCCGCCTCTTCCTTCAACGGCGTTGCCCTTAAGCCCAATTCCCGCCCATTATTCTCCCTTTCCACCGCCGTCAAGTCCGCCCCTAAACCACTCACCGTTGTCGCCGCCTCCAAGAAAGCCGTCGCTGTCCTCAAGGGAGCTTCTGCCGTCGAGGGTGTTGTCACTCTTACTCAGGAAGACGAAGGTCAACTCCTTTTTTATTCTCTTAGTCATTTCTACAAACACATGGTGTGCTATGCTTTATGTTCAGTTTTGTAATATATAGTTAAAACTCAATTTTGCCATAAGGTACATTCTTGAAATGGGATTTTGATTCTTTTTAGGACCTACTACTGTGAGTGTTCGTATCACTGGACTTGCTCCTGGAAAACACGGGTTTCATCTTGTGAGTGTTTCTTTAATTTACTTCTTGATTATCCTACTAACTGTAGGTGTAGGTTGCTAATGATTTTGCATACTCATTTGTCTATGTTTGTGTAATGTAGCATGAATTTGGTGACACTACCAATGGGTGTATATCAACAGGTATGATACTATATGTTACTGAATTTGGCCATTTTGATTTGTTTATGATACATTGTTTGTGAAAGTTAAATTGGAGTACTAAATATTGGTTTCGTTACTTCGATGAAAGGACCACATTTCAATCCAAATGGACTGACACATGGAGCTCCTGAGGACGAAGTTCGTCATGCGGGTGACCTGGGAAACATAGTTGCAAATGCTGAAGGTACTTTAGTTTAGCATGCTATCATTAACTTCAAATTCTTCAGCAACATTCTGACGGTGCGTAATGTGATTGGCTTAGGTGTGGCTGAAGCAACAATAGTGGACAGTCAGGTAGTATTCATACTGTTGCCTTTGAGTATTCATGTGTCTCTATTAATATTGGCGTTGCTTGTAAATTTATTTGTAAAGCTGGTTCAGCTCGCCTCGGTACATCCTTATTGAAAGTATATCACGCTGAACAAATTTTCAGATTCCTTTGACTGGGCCTCACTCTGTGGTTGGAAGAGCTTTTGTGGTTCATGAGCTTGAAGATGATCTTGGAAAAGGTATATTTGACAGAATATAGTATATATTTCTAAATAGCCATTTTCTCTTGTGGGTGACATCATCATGTTATCTGAGTAATGATTTGTATACTGTGTTATCTAAAATTCTAAATTCAGGTGGACATGAGCTTAGTCTTAGCACCGGTAATGCTGGTGGGCGCCTAGCTTGTGGTATGTACTTGTCGTCTTTTTGTCCCTTCAATTTGCATGATTTGCTATTAATTCTAACTTAATTCCATATACACTCAACTACTCAAGTTAGTTATCACGGTTCCGCTCAGGTTTCTGCACTTTTTATTTCTACCTTTAGAATAATTCCTAACTATCATACCAGGGTTGGATGGGGGTAGGGGTTGTAATGTTGGTAATGAGCTCACCTTTTGCTGTCTGTTGTCTTTTTGTTTGTGAGCATGTCTTATGCTCACCCCTTTATTATTTATATATGATTAAACTTTGCCGATTCAAAAAAAAAAAGTGGTGCTTCTGTCTTAGTAATATCCAGCATGTAACTAATAGTCTACCTTCTATTCTTCCTATCGTTCTTCATTGCAATCTTAAATCTACTCCAAAGTACCTATTGTGATTGGTTTTCAAACAAAATAAGATGATTCCACAATTTTATGGTTTATACTAATACTTGGCAGAGTGTTGTCTAATGGTTAAATTAAGTACCTATTTTCTTTTTCCCTTTAAGCATATGGGCTCTTCTGAAATATTGCAAACTCTTCTCTCAACTTAATTAGAAGCTGTCAGAAATAGGTTTGGCAATGGTGGGTAAATGTAAAACCCAAAAATTGTATTTGTTCCATGTCCAAAACCTGACTGCAGATTATGGATTAAATCCGTATCCGACCTGTAATTTGTGGAAGAGCGTTTCTTGTTGAAGCTGCAAAACTGAATTATTGCAATGGATAACCATGGACTAGCTTAAGTAACATACTATTTGCTGTCATTATTAAGTTCTCTGCACGCAAGGTGTTTCCACCTCCTCACAGTTCTTTGCTTTTCCTCTTTCTCTCTATGTCTCTCTTTCCACAGCTTTCTCCTCTATGTCTCACATCACACGAAGGCTCTCTCTATTTCTATGCAACTGTCTCCTTGACTCTATTGTTTTTACAGTAAGTTTAGTTCTGTAAGAATACAAGTTCCATAAAGTGCGTCAGATTGGCCTGTGGATTTCTTGGTCTTTTTGTATACCCTCCCTTCTTATACCAAATGTCCCACATTCCATTTATATATGTCCTCTTGTACTACATATTTTCTTTAAGTCACTTGCATGCTCTAATTTATTCATCCTGAACAATTCATCTTTATTAGACCAAACCTTCCCTTAAATTGCGTACTCCACACAGCTTGTTGTGTCCTCCAGAATTTAATCCTGAAGCTCCTTTCTCTTCCTGAGAGCTTATTCGTTTTGATTTAGTTTGTTACTAAATTCAAAAAGAAGAAACCGTAATAAGACAGCTTTCTTTCAACAACTCGCCAACTATATATGTCATGAGGTTTTCAGATTCTGCCTCAAGTAGATCCAATGTTGGTAGTGATTACATACATAGTGGATGGTCAGGACTCAGGAGAAAATGGTGTTTGAATGTTTGCAAGCTAATTTTCGGCAAAAGAATAAATTTAGTAATGAATGGATTTGAAACATGGTAATTGGGGAAGAATATAATTTTTTGGAGAAAATATGTCTATATTGACTTCTGCTCAATATAAGATGAAGTTAAACACTCCAAAAAGCTCTTCTGCACTATAGGAAAAGCATATTACTGCTAGCATTTCGCATCAAACCCTCTTATTAGTAGCAAAATGCATTTTATCTTTTAGAATCTATGTAACCAAATGCGTGTACAAGCAAGATTTTGTACAAACGATAGGTATTCCATCTTTTCTCTAAGCACAAGCAAGATTTTGTTCTTTTGCTTGCATAAGGCTCTAAAGTTTATTTACTTGCCTCTTACTTGGTTTCATCCTCTATTGCTGAATCATTTACTTCGCTGTCCCATATTCACAGTACTTTGCTACCATCTATATATGCAGGTGTTGTTGGTTTGACTCCTCTGTAACTCAGAGCTCCTGATTTAAAGGCCACCGAGATATGCACTCTAGTACTTTTTCTGTCATTCTTATAGAGGCCCATGGTGGAGTCCAGTGTGCACCAGGGTAAATATCTTCCAGTCGTGTGGGCATGGTGAGTCGTGCAGATGGTTCTACATTGTACTAATGGTTTCTGTTGAATCTACCCAATAAATTGATCATGTATGGGAACTATATACCAATTAATGACTTTCCTCCAAGGGAAGTTTGAAACTTTGATTATTGCCCTGGTATTAGAAGTCTTTTAATTGGCCGTTCATTGTTGAAAACATCTTTCTTTCACCTTGAAGTATAGGACAGTTTTTGCTTTTGAATAATGCGGATGTTGCTTGTAAACTCCTACTCCGGACAATGACCTATGAGGTAGACGGTTTTTGCTTTTGAAACATGCTGATGTTGCTTAATTTTACGCGACAATGAGGTAGACGGTTCTTGCCTATACGGGATTACAACTTACGATGCATTTGCTGGTCTAGTGCATATATCTGTTTGTGTAATTTCCAATAAAACTCACATCAATACCTGATTTGTGAGTTGCTCTTATACAACTCCATAACTTTCTGAACTATCAGAAGAAGGATTTGGTAATAGAATTTCTCTGAAAACACAAATAGAAGAGTAAGTCTTGGTATATATTAGGGGAGTTTGTCTAACACTTGGGTAGATAAGGTATTCATTTTGCTCAATCATGTGTAATGTGTCTAGGAGTGTTAAGAACACAGCAAGAGATCATGTAATTTTTGGCATTTTTTATATGGTGGCAAGTACGATGTACTGATGTGGAATCCATGGTGTTTGTGGATTTGTGTGGTGAGGGCACCACATCACCAAACTAACTGTGAGATTTTTTTTTCCGTCTAAAATTTTCTTTTTATTAAATAGCAATGCTAGATGAGCTTATAAGTAAACGAAAACATCCGAGACCAATGGGCAACAAGAATCAAGCAAAGAACACCAAATACAACCAAACAGCGTGCAAACAATGCATTCTACACCATGGGAGGATTCCCTAACCAAACAAAACAGGGCCACCAAAAAGGCCAGCCACTCTGAATAGCACCACTGACCAAGAGGGAATGAAGATGTACAGACCACGTGGACGACCTTGGGGACAAAACTAGATGGCTCGCACCAAACCCACACACTCATCTAATATGATCCTGGCAATTGGCAAGTAATTTAATACTACTCCGATCATAAATCACCTTATACCATTTATACCACTTTACTCCTAAATTGAACTCTTATGTCTAACAGAACATCATGATCGAACAATGCACCTTTCCTTTCCATCTTCATTTCACTGCACCAACTCCATTCATTTCTACTGGAAACACATGCAAGGATTTTTCCCTTAAGTTAATTATGGGTTGATGAAAGAAAATAAACAGTTTTCTTCTCCCTCGAGAAGTCAGAAGTAGCAAACTATGTGTTGTAGGTCATGACACTTGGAAAGTTTAGCAATCTCAATCTGTACTTTATATAACCTGACTCTAAATAAGAATTGTACAGTGGTGGGACTACATATGTCAACTCTTTTAATCGCAAGGGCAAAAGATAGTATATTATCTTGCATAATAGTCAAAACAAATTGGATTAAGACATGAAGGTTAGTTTTAAGAGTTGATTAAGACAAGCAAGATGATTCACAAATCACAAGGGCAACGTGAACTATACAATACTACTACTTGTATACTTGCAAGTAGTGGAGTTGAGTAGAAGCATCATCATATCATATCGTATCATCCATCACTCATGTGTGTTAAGCTAACATATATGGGGTGTGAGTGTAAGTGTGTGAGAGTGAGAGTTGGCCAAAAGTCAGTATCATTCAGACTAGTAGCAACTCATTAATACTAATTGTACTAATATTATTAGTTCACACTTTATTTCTTGTTTTGTTTTTATGGTTTTGTGAATGAATTGGTTACAACCTCTACAAGTGGTGGTTGTCAACACACATCACTACCTAGTACTAGTAGCACAACTAAACACATCCCTAGTCCCACTATACCATTAATTTGCTCTTTTTTTTCCTACTTTAATCACTCTTATATGCTAGGTGTCAGCGATGGACATTGTGGATGTGGGATGTCTCCTCCCGGCTCCCTCCCCAAATTTTTGAAAATAATTTTTTTAATATAATATTATATATTTTTTTAGAAGGGATTTGTGCCTCCCCTCCCTCTGAACTTGCAAAATAGCTCTATATATGAGTATATAACAAGGCCGTATCACTTTGTTTGGCAGAAGATTAGACTAAACATAAAGCTTAGGCATAATCTATATTCTCAAGATTGAGTGGCCTCAATGAATTTGGTTGTGCTTTAGTCTGTGACTATTAATCTATTATCACACAACTACACGATTGCTTATGGTTAAATAAATTACCTGAGTTAACTTATTTATATCTACGATCGAGCTTACAAGCTGCGAACTAAACATCAGTTCGCAGAGTGTACGTTGGTGATTAACATGGTTCACTAACCATTTACTAAAAATTTTGAGGATTTTTCATGGTCTAACAAAGTCCACTAATGACTCATCCAAACAAGTAGTAGGAGGGATATGTTTGAAAATCTAAAGTCTCACATTAACTTAACTTGAGAGACGACCCTGAAATTTAACATTGGATAAATTTGTTCCCCTTAATAAGAACTTTAACAAGATAATTGTTTGTTGTTCTATATATGCTCCGAATTGATGGTACACGGAGTAAAACCTATAGTCATGTGACTCATGTTGATCTATATGCAAGGAGAGGGAGGACCCATGCTAAAACCACAAGTCTCACATTCACATAAAGGGGAAATACTTTCACCGTTTATGGCCTTATCATGCTTCTCTTTTTCTTTTCCTTTTTTTTTCCCCTGATTTTATGTTGCAGATCCATGCCAGCAATTTGTCCAGGTCATAATAAATGGATTATTATCTCTATGAAGTATATTTTAGATGAAGATAACGGCTGTTGTATGACAATTAGAGTATGAGTATATATAGATTACAGCCTATGAGTGTTACTTCTATTTACCCCACGGCATCACCAATTAATGTCAACTAGATCAAATTGCAAAGTCACAAGTGGAAACTTGGAATTGAATTAGTTCCATTATTACTAATTACATAGCAATTTATCTTTTATAAATGCTAATTATTTTTAAAATTGTACAAATTGTTTTGGTATTAGTAATTTTATATCTCTGAATCTATCATTAGACTTACCAAAATCATAAAATCTAGTCTAGCACTAATATTATACGTGTACTTCACTACTACTTCATCATGTAATGGGCTCCGGTAGGCCTGGGCACGGGTCGGGTTTTTACGGGTTCTGGGTAATCGGGTTTGGGTAGTCGGGTATTGGGTACCCGAAATCAGTACCCAATAATACCCGAACATTTCGGGTACCCGACTTCGGGTACCCAAACAATTTCGGGTACCCGTTGTCGGGTAACGGGTACCCGATTTTTCTTTTTTTTTTTTTTTTTTTTCTTCTTTTCCATATTTCATACTGAAGTTAAATATGGCTACATGCCATTTAAGTGTATACAAGAGATCACTCCATTTACATAGAGTCACAATCATACACTCAAGTTTCAGCAAGAACATAACAAAAACTTCTACTAATTAATTATCGTCAAGACAACCACAGGAAAATCACAATCTTTTCAAAGATTCAACAATTCCAGCAGCAAATTAAGGAAAAAAAATGTAAATTTGGTCCATAAGCAAGTGGAGTCTTTTATGACAGTAGAGAAGTGAAATACAATTCTAGAAATAAATTAAACTCTAGCGTCAAGGATTGACTTCACTCTTCAGCGCCCCAAGATTGTTTTAGCGGAATCGCGGTAAAGACTTGAAACTTTAAAGGATCAATCATCCAAAAGTGCCGGTTTCGTCAGAAGTAAACTCTACAAGAAAAAAAGATGAGTTGTGAGTATATTTATGCATATTTATCTTTCCTTACACCTATGTAACACAATGAAGTTCTTGTTGCTGGGTGCATGCATTTAGATATCTAAAACTCATCAGATTGCATTGTAGACTCCATGGGAACAGAACAGTTTTCCCATGGAGCACAAAGGAAAAAAATAAATGCTACAAGTTGATTAAGCCTGCAGCAACTGCAGTACACAAGTACTGCTATATCTAGCTTTGTTCGAAACAAGTACTGCTATATCTAGCAACTGCAGTACACAAGTACTGCTATATCTAGTTGATTAAGCCTGCAGCAACTGCAGTATACAAGTACTGCTATAGCAAGAAATATTTGGATGAACATGCTGATAAGCTGATTAAAGAGCCACATAACTACTAGTACTGGTAACTAAAAACAAGTGCAAATAATTAAAAACAGAAAGTTATTTCATGTACCTTTCTCAAGTTCTAGCTGGTCCATGTCTTCTTCAACTTTTATTTGTGTTCCATTGGGGCGCATCCAATCTTGAGCACAAATGATAGCTTGAGCCATCCTAGGGGTCAATGAGCTCCTAAAGTCATCAAGAACACGCCCACTAGTGCTGAAAGTTGCCTCAGATGCAACCGTAGACACCGGAACTGCTAAAATATCACGGGCCATCCTAGACAAGACTGGAAACCTATGACACTCCCTTTTCCACCAATGTAACACATCAAGAGTCTCATCCTCCTCGCGTTCCTCACTCAAGTACCTATCCAACTCAGTTTTGACTTGTTTTTTTCCTTTTTCTCTTTTACGTGACTCCACATAGTCATCCTCTTCCTCATCCGATGAATCATCATCATCACTTGCACCACGAGATGTACTGCAAACTAATGGACTTGGCATTTGTGGAGTTCTCTCGCCATACAACCTCTTATACTCTACAAATAATTCATGGAACCCACTTCTCACTTTATCTAAAAAGGAAGCAACTGTACTTGGGCTATCAAATAAATCATCATCATCATTGCCAACATCGTCATTTGGGTACATTTGCTTAAATCTCCACTCTATGCAATCCCACTTTCTTCGTGGATCAAGGATCACCGCGAAGTATATCAGAAAATTCATATTTTGCACAGGCCCCCAATATTTATCACACTTCAACTTCATTTTAGAAGCCATAGTTGCCAATTGTTCATCATCACCACCTATCCACTTATTAAGAAACTGATCAGCATTATATAATTCCTTAAATACAAGATTGGAGGTAACGTACTTGGAGCCCGAAACACGCAAAGTGAGCTTGTAAAATGGCTTCAGATATTTCATCAAGAATTTGGCTCTTTCCCAGTCATCCGCTGTAGGAACATCAGCACCAAGATCAGTTTTGTAGTAACGCTCTTCAAGCTCAAATGCCTCAAATGCCTTTCTATGTGCCACAGCAGCACGTAGCATCAAGTACGTAGAATTCCATCTCGTTTTCACATCATAACAAAGCATCTTTTTGTGTTCAACTTCTCACGTTTTGCCCGATCATAAAACTTCTTATATCTAGTAGGTGAGTTCCTAACATAATAAACAGCTGCTCTAATGTGATTAATAGCAGATGCTTCTTCTGGACCAGTCAATCCATCCCTAACCACTAGATTTATGATATGAGCGACACACCGCATATGAATATGCTTACCTTGTAAAATACTAGTACTGCTTCTTTCACAAAACTTTCTCCTCAAATGATAAATGAGCCCACTGTTTGCAGAAGCATTGTCAACTGTCACTGTGAACACCTTCTCGATACCCCATTCATTCAAGCATTCTTCAACCGATGTACCAAGATCCAATCCTTTGTGACCGTCTACGGGACAGAAATTCAGAATCCTTTTTTGTAGCATCCAGTTGTCATCAATAAAATGAACGGTGAGAGCCATGTAGGTTATCCTTTGTTGGGATGTCCAAGTATCAGTGGTAAGGCTGACACGTTGAGAGTAGCCTCGTATATAAGAAATCAGTCTTTTTTTTTCTTCAACATACATCTCATAGCAACAAATTGTCAACTTCCTTCTTGATGGAAGAATGAAAAGAGGCTGAATTTCTTCTATGAGAATATGAATGCCGGGCTTCTCAACCATACACAACGGCAACTCATCTATGAGTATGTACTTACATAGAGCTCTCTCGGCACGTGTCTGATCAAATGTCCATGTTGAATTCCCACCCTTCTCACTTGGCCTTTGTGCTAGAGCCTTCAAATTTTGCTGCCCCGTACTAGCAAGATGGTCTTGAGCCTTTTTACATTTATTGAAGTGATTCCACAGTGGTTTTGTACCAATTTGTCTTGTGTCAGCTTTAATATCTTTAGAGCAATATAAGCACCTGAATAACAAAAAAAAAAGATACTAATCAGTAATCCAAACAATTCAAGATAATTGTATCAATAATCCAAACAAATCGATCCATCTACTTGAGCTTGTAAGCAACTTTAATCTCCTCTGCAGCAACTGCATAAAGCAGTTAATTACATTAATGTAACTTAATCTGTGTATTTTTCATTTTTAATTGTATGTGCAGATCGTTCAGTAGGTGAAGAAAACAGGTTGTGGAAGTTGCCTCCAAGTAAAACATGCTTCCATCTTGGCTATACACTGCCATATGTTCCTCTCCCATGCTACTTTTCATTTAGAAAGATTCTCACTCAAAAAACACACATGACACCCCAAGACCAGAACAATATTAACCAATTCATTTGATTTAGTTGAGCTTTTACTTAAAAAAAACACATGACACCCTCTTAACTTAATTTATTTGAAGCAGAATACTACTTAATACTACTTAATAATCTTGAAGTTCAAGAACATTCATCTAAACAATTCATTCCATTTCAGTCAATAATCACTATTTCCTCTAAAACCAGAAAGTAAGTTTACCAAGCCAGAAAACTAGAAAAAAGCAAAAGTACTACCTGCCCTTCTCAATTTTCCTTGTACCAGTGCAATAGATCTTGTCAAAGTGACTCCATATGATGGATCTTGTTCCATCTTGAACATCTTTATCGACAACAGTTTGGACTCTTACGCTCTTCTCAACATCGTTAGAACTTCGTGGAGTCTTGTCTTGCTTTCTTTTCTTGTTAGGACTCCCACGCTCTTGAATTACACGATCCGCCACAGTCACTGGTGAAGCTTCAATCCCACCTTCCACGAACAAATCATCATCGATATCCACATCTTCATTTATACTTATAGACCCAATCGATGATATATGATGCGAACGAGGACTTTCGGCCTGAAATTAGAAGGAAAAAAAAAACAAATAAGCTACTCTATACTACTATAAATGAATTAGGCCCTTACAATACTGTATATTCTCCGAGGGTCTATAAGTAAATCATTTTAGAAACAAAAACAGCAGGAGTGTTATCTACTACTACTACTTTAGTAGCCTAGCTAGCTAACTAGGGAATTAGTATTAGTACGTAGTAGTTTATCAACACTAAAACTCAATCAATCTTTGCAAACTGATTATTCGATCAATAAGGCACAAAACCCATATATTAAATAGAACCAACGAGCATTAATAACTAATAGCCAACGAGCATTAACACGAAGAACCTCAGGTCAAGGCACAAAACCCATACAGTAAAAACAACCCAGAAAATACCCAATACCCAAACATTCAGGAATATAGTATAGAGACAATCAACTTACATTCTTTTGCCGTTTTGGTGTTGGAGCTGTTTGTGGGCTATCAAGATCCGCCACGCTACGGCGACGACTGAGTGGAGACTTAGGATTCCGAGGATGATTGAGGGGAGACAAGGGGTTACGGGTCATAGTCGCCGGAGTTGGATGTCAGCAGCGAGGTGTGTGGCGGCGATTTTTTATCGTATAGTAGAGGCTAAATAAATCGACCACATGAAAGAAAGAATAGGTTTAATTTGATCGGGTAGGATTCGGGTACCCGTTGGGTAATAAAGAAAACCCGAACCCGAACCCGAAATAATCGGGTAAAAATTCGGGTAACCGAACCCGAAAATAGCTATAAAACCCGACCCGTTCGGGTTCGGTTAATTCGGGTCGGGTCGGGTACCCGAAAACCCGACCCAAACGCCCAGGCTTAGGCTCCGGCTCCCTCTTTGTCAAATGTGGAACAAAATAAAACAACTTCAGCATAACACATTTCAATCAATTACAGTATGAAATTGTCTAATTTCATCTAATTTTTACACACGTATTTAATTTCATTGACTTCGAATGATCACCTCATTCGATCACCACATTACACTATCTTGTTCATATTTATAATATTTACGAAATCGAAACCTTTTGGAGCTCAATCTGTACCATTATTGTGTGATTGAGCTCCAATAGATACATGTAAGTAGCAAATTTAAAATTGCACCCTAATTGAATTGCTAATATAAAATACTTGTTTAATGTACTACACGCAAAGAAATCAGTTGAAAAAGTGCACTCATTCCGTCCCTAACTAGTTGCGCCTTTCTATTTTTTGTTTTATATCATTGTAGTTTAACTTGTAATTCTCAGTTATTAATTGCTAACGATTAGTACTACTTAAAACTGTCTCGTTATTTTAATCTAAAAAATTCTGAGGTTTATGGGGTCAACTGATGGAAAGGCAAGAATAAAGGGATGAAACAGACAGATGCAGAATTTTATAACCAACCACGTGTCTAGTATATGTTAATATGTGGATGCTGACTTGTTAGTATGGCGACTTGGAGTGAAGTGAAGCTAGTAGTGTAGTTAATTTAAGTTGCTCTCTGACTGTGAATTGTGAATGTAATGGTTTCATGTTGCGTACCAAATATGTGGGCGGTCAATTATAAGTTATATTATAACTACTGATCCCGTAACTCTCCGTCTCATATCAGTTGCACAATTTAATTTAAATATTAAATTTTATTAATAGTAGATGTTGATTTAACTTTATTGAATATTTATAGCCACTCAAATTTGTTGATAAATTATAAATTGTTATAACCTTTTAAAATATGGCAAATAAATGAAATGGTTCAATTCTAACGGGACGCTTAAAATGCAAAATGGTGCAACTGTTCTGAAATGGAGAGAACAATTCGTAAAAATGAAAAATAAAAGAATAAAAAAAAAAGCCCCAATATTAATAAGCCCCATTATTAATAAACAATGTAGTATTCAATTGAAAAATAAAGAACAATTTTTTTTAGGCTAAATAAAGAAAAATTAGATGATTGGTGTGTATGTGTCATATGGAGCCCGCAAAAAAATTTCAAATAATCTCAAACCATTGTAACTTCAAAATGTAAAAGGCTTATTTGGGGCTTATAATGAAATAAGCCCCAAAATTGAATCCAGCGATTGCTAGTGCTCTTAGTCACATTATCAATTTATTTTTCAAACAAACACTATATATGTAAAATATTTGTATTCCGAGCATATTTGAGTTTGTAACTTTGCCAAGGTCTTCACTAGGTTAAAATACTAGTGTTGTAGTGTTGTGGAATTGAGATGAAGGATATTTACTATTTTCAAGAGTTAGGTTACTAGTTTATCGATTTGATGCATCGAGGACTTCTGGTTCTCGACTCTAAGCCAAGGTTGAACCTAAAAATTTACAAACATATACTTCCTCCATTTCATTAGAAACTTTATAAGAGAACTTTTCATCGCAACCTTTGACCACGTATAACTCCTAAATTACATTAGAGAAAAATATAATAAAATTATATTATAAAATAAAATGGAGTATATTTTCATAATCAACTTTTATTTATATTGATACAGTTTAATTTAAAAGCTATACGTAGTCAAAGGTTGCGATGAATAGTCCTCTTAGAAAGTTTTTAATAAACAGAAGAGAATAATATTCTGAAAAAGAAAGATGTTACCCCTTTAGTCTCTCTAAAGCTTTTGTTTCTATTTCAATAACAATTCTTAAAAAATAAAATTAAAATGAAATAAAATTCGAATAAAATTTGTGATAATCACAAACTTCAAATTTAAATCATTATGCACATAAATCACTATTCATAAAAAGAATTATAATTTTTTATTGTTAATTATTTTTTTAAAATTATTTTGACAATAGCATATCGATTATCCATGCCAGAAATTTGTCCAGGTCATAATAATTGGATCATATCGATTGGTTTGATTGTATCAGCCAAAAACAAATTCGTTAGTTCAAAAAATAGCTTTCTACATTCATCATCCAATATTAATTTGATGACCATACAACAACGTAGATGATTTATTTAAATTTAATAATGAAAATGAATCTAATTAAGTATCTTCCAGATCAGCAAAGCTGGCATTCTTAATTATTGATAAAAATAGTCTAATTCTGTGAATTCACGTATCCACGTATAAAGCCACCAATTATGGTCGATAGTCAGTGAGAATACGACACCTAATCCAGAATTAGGCCAATGATTAACCAACTTAATTAACTTAGCATAAAATATTAGTTACAAAATAGAATGGATTTGGCAATTTGCCTTATCTATAATACTAACAATGATCGATCACCATGTTTAAGGAGCTAGCTAGCTAACATAATTGACAATGTAGCTCTATGTATCTCCACTACATGTGCTTATTCGAATGAAAAAGGAACAAAGAAACTCGATCATTCATGATATAATTAATTTTAAAATAGATAATGATGATCTGTTAAATTATTTGTATTTGGACATGATGATTTCACGCAATGTGTACTACATGTCCACATGAACCAGACTTGGCTTCACAATTATCCCAAAACGTGTACATAACAAACACTCTCATTCACCTCAACTCACTCGAATCAAATATCATGCAGATCCGCAATATTTTTCTTGGATCAGATGCAGGGGCGAAGCCAGAAATTTTTAGTAACCCGTGTGTTTTATTTAGCTAAGTTTAAAGAACATCACATAGTGTTTATGAATATATATTTTTCGAACCAAAAATAAAAAGAGCGATATAAAAAATAACATTATACTTTAGCATTACTAGTTAACTAAATTTACGCCTAAAATTGGACCAACATACTTACATGACTAAAAATAGCACTATTAATTAACTAAATTTATATCTAGACGAAACTAACCAGTATGTGACTTATAAAATAACTAAAAATAGCATTACTAAAAAACATTTTTCCCCATTTCAACCCGTGTTGCACGGGGTGAAGATAAGCGTGGCTTCGCCCCTGATTAGATGGCAAACACCAGGTTCTGGGAATTGAATCCCGACAATATGTATCTTCACTCAATGAATGTATTCAAAGAGGTTGAAATAAACCAACGAATCGGATGCATAGTAGCTTAGCCTAATAAAAAACTTTCATGTTCACACAGGTATTTACATCAAGTAATTAAGAAGTTATTAGTAATAATAGAAAGTGTGAAATCCTAATCAAACTTAATTTCATGACAAGTTAGTCCGAACCACGAGCAGAATCATCATGAGGTTATACATTACCTAATCTTTGATTAGTGGTATAATTTCTACCTAATAAGGAACTTTTATTTGGATGTAAAGTGAAAACTACACAAGGGTGTCAAGTTTGTGACCCTTAATTCTATTAACCCCCCTCAGAATTTTTTTACCTACTGTATACACTTACTACTCACCCACGCACATACTGCATATAATTATTTGTAACGTATACACCTTTAATGGGATCAAAGTCCAACCCTTTAGATCGGCACAATTATTCATGGATCGATCTTCGGAGTGATATGCTAACTCCAGGGGCGAAGGGAGAGGGGGTATTTACCCTGGGTTGTAGCACAGGTTAATGTTAAAAAAAGGAGCTTTTATATATGTGAAAAAATCAAGTTGTTAAATTTAGCACTGGTCATTTTTTGTTTGAGTCTTCTCTTTTACCTCTAATAACACAATTTTATCTATATATATGTTAAATTTGACAACTATGTTGAACTAATAATATGGAGAGCAGCATATATTTTATACATTAAAATATGTAATTCTTTAAATTAATCTAACTATATCAATTAGCACAGGTTGAAAAAAAATTCTGGCTTCGCCCCTGGCTAGCCTCATATACTAACACGTATTCTTTTCTTCTGAATGAAATTCCAATAAAGAAAGATGTACTTTATTGGTATAAGTAGCTAGTGTTCTCAATTCTTTTAATTCTTTTAAGTTGTCTAAAATTCTAGGAATAGAGTAATATGTATACCAGAAATGTTATAAGGGAAGGCACTTCTTAAAGTGTGGCTGCGGTTCTTTTCTTGTCCCAGAGAGGTTCCAAAAGCTAAGTAGCTATAGAACGTCAATTTCTTATTGAAAGTCTCTGTTGTTAGTACTTAGTAGAACTAGTGGTTCGAATATCAGTGGTTTCAGCTTTATTATAGCTTCTGGTGTAGACCACAAACTACCAACTACTTGTAATGTAGTTGGCAAGTTCAATTAGGCACAACACAACACACATAAAAAATAGGATTGTGAACCTAGATGAAACCTTGAAGATGTCCAATTAATATTAACAGTATAAGTTGAACTAGTAAGTAGTAACACTGACCCATAATTATATTAATTGATCGGTTGAAAAAGATATGAAAGGAGTATGTATATGGTTAGTTAAGAAAGTAAGCAAGTTAGGAATAATTCAGTTGAATAATTAGGTGTAAATTGGTGGGCTTTTAAAGACCTTGTAGTGAGCTACTACAAGTGAAGTGGGATTATCATATACAGCAAGAAACAGCTTAACAATGTACGTCAACTCAACCATATAGTGCTGTACGTGCTATAACTATAATAATTAATTAATTGTTAACTTTTATCATTTTTTTCTTTTGAGACGACGAAAGGAACAATACAGATGGATACACATGGCCCGGGTATTCCCTATGTAAAAACATATTTACACACAGATCATGCTAGATTTGTCCTTTCTTTTTAAAAAAAAATCAAATATTACAATTATTACTACACAATTTACTCTTAAACCACACCTTATTTCTCCACATCTAAAATCAACCTTATAACTCCGCCACCGCTGGACATCGAACCATGCACCTCTCCTTCAATAATCTAATTCTTTACCATTGCACCACCTTATAACTCCCTATGCTTGATTTGTAATGCTCTTCTTATTAGTTCTTATAACACGCTATTTGTGTTCTGGGAATGCACAATTCCTATGATTGCAAAGCGGCCGGCCAAGCGTCATGATTCTGATACCATCAATCTTAGCTAAAACCTTAGCCTTAAGTATGTTCTTAACAGTTATGGGTTACAACTGTGAAGTGTGAAGTGGGGTGGGTTTAAGAAAATTCTTTAACCTTCCACGTTAATAATCCATAGACAAAAACACGCCGAGATAGGTGGTATATGATGGGCAGGGCAGTTACCAAACCCATGTAGCTAGTTTCCTCCTATCCATTTATTCTTCTTCCCTTGTCATTTAATGAAACTAACACTGACACACTCTACTCAACTCCTCATCAACCATGCAAGAAACGCCCCCTTTTTTTGTATTGATCGATATAACAATAATAATAATAAAATTAAATTAAAAAAAAACTACTATATAGTATATACAGTTTGTGTAGTGACGAACCTAATCCACGACTTATTGTTGTGGTTCTGGTCATGCCTAATCCTTCCCATGCCATATACATATCTCAATCTCACTTACACACTCACACTTTGACGTCACTTTCTCGCATTTATCTATCCAATTGTTGTATATGCCTTTTAGTATTAACAAAATTCGATATTTTTTCAATTGTTTGTAAGCAAGATCCTTCAATTCTTCAAATAAATTAACTCAGGGCAAAAGAGTGACGCCACCAAAACAAGTGGTTCCGATTAATAGATAGTAATAATTGATCATTAGTATATTTGTTTTTTTTATTTGAATAGTTAAAAAGAGTTCAATTCTGAAAAATAGTGAAATACACAGGAAGTGTCAAAATATTTAAGCGAGATCCTTTCTTCTTTTTCCGTTTCTTTTTTTATTGAAAGCAAGTCAATGACATTTAGTCAACTACGTGCCACCCTCAATTTTTTCTACACATGAAGTTTTTGTTACTTTAAATGTCATTTGTACTTCATCCGTTTCAAAACATTTGTTAAAATTTGATTTTTATTCCACACTAGTACGCTACTCCTTCCAAGAATGTGTACCTTACTTTTTGAAAATCCATCCAAAAGAATTCCAGTGACCAGAGTTAACCGTGCTTTGCTCTACATCAATTTTAGGATGAATGACATGTTGGGAAGTTCCCGGAGTGTGCACAAGGGAGAATAAAGTGAGCGGGGAAAGAACACATGTTGTTCTGTGAGACCAACATATTACCTCGAAGAGCAGTCTTTTTGAAAATCCATCCAGAAGAACTCCAGAGTGAACCGTGCTTGCTCTGCATCAATTTTAGGATGGGTGACCTGCTAAGGAGTTACTAGTGCGTGCACGAGAATAAACTGCGCGTTCAGAAATGTAATTTTCTCAGATAACGGTCAGAAATAACCGTGTCAGTCCAAAGGGTCGGGGCTTCGGCCACGGGTCATTACATTAATAGTTTTTTATTAAAAAATTAAATGTAGTAATTGTTTTGAAACGTTTGTGTATGAATTATAAATGAAATTCAGAATAATATAGACAAAATTAATTACGGGTGTAGAAAGAATTGAGATTGGCTTTTAGTGATGCAAAAAGAACAAGAAAAAAGATGCCCCAATCACTCACTCACTTTTCGTGAATGAAAGGCAACCATGTACTCTCCTTCTACTCTATACTCTATAGTAGTAAGTGACCACTTGCTAACTCAAAGAATTCAACTCTAACATGGAAACCATAGGATTGCTTCAAAGAATTTCAAACCATATCAATCAACTACCATATCACTAAAAGTATCAATTCTTCGTATAACCCCCAATATATAATATTGTAACTTGTAAAAAGAAAAAAAAAGACTATAGCTATTCACATTAATAATAATTTCTAAAAATGGCAATTCACCAACGGCGCCGCGGCAGAGAAGACAAACCCACGAAAACTCTCCGCCCGGTGTTCCTCGTCAGCTGGAGCCGGCAAGTTGAGATCCAATTCGAATATGGGTCGGGTTTTCTCGCTGACATCATGTGAATCGTCCTCGGCACTTGTGCCACTTATCCTCATGATCATACCGTTATTATTATTGTTACTAACAACAGCCACGGACCTGTGCCTCCGCATGTGTCCACCCAAGGCTTGTCCCGAACCAAACTCCGAGCCACATATCGAACACTCGTGAATTTTACTCTTAACAATACTATTTTCACCAACAAAAGTTTTGCCACTCTTGTTAACCAACTGTGTTGAAACTGGCAGGGACAGAATAGTACTTTTCACTTTCACAGGCACGTCCACTGGTGGAGATCTTTTCCGATCATCTGACTCGAGCTTCGGCCTTTTGTGGCTGGCTCGGTGGCCTCCGAGCGCTTGGAAAGACGGAAAGTTCCGGTTACAAGTCTTACACTCGTAGACGTAGATTCCGACTTTTGAATCCGTTGTGGTTGACATTTCGGAGAATTTCCGACTGGATTTTTGCTCCGGGGGAGGTGGAGTACCGCCTCGGGCGAGTAGGATCAAACAATTTGCCATGTCTTGGTCTTCTTCTGTACATGTGGATATCCCGCTACCAGCGTAGGAGGAGGCCGAGGAGGAAGATGGACGCGGACGCTTGGTGCGCTTTCCTTTAACGATGACCCGATGATTATCGTTGGAATTGGAAAACTCTTCTATAGATAGTTCCATGATATTTAAAACAGTTTCAAATTTCAAAGTTAGTTTGGGTAGGAGAGTGGATTTGGGAAGGGAGTGACAAGTAGTAGAGAATAAGTGGGAGAGGAGTGTGAAGAGAGGAAGTATGTGTGAGGGAAATATTTATAAGTGGAATTTGTTTGTATTGTGGAACATAGAGAGAGATAGTGAGTGGTGAGCAACAAATTGGAGTCAAAAGCAGCTTATTGCTTACTATTTCTTTCCTCTCGTGAGCAGTTACAAGAAATCAGCTTATAGCCACCAATTTTTTTGCTTTATTTGGCCAACTTATTAGTGAAAAAAGTGCATTTTATTTTATGTGTGTAACTAGTGTTTTGAGTAGTTTCTAGCCACAATTTCCGTTTGCTTTGCCAACTTATGGAAAAGAAAAGTTATTTTTTTTAAATAATTTTTTTTTTTTTATGTAGCTTAAAACACGTCTTCTTTTTAATTTGTTGCTACTTTTGAACTACTTGTAGTTACTGAGGAGTGATGAATTGATGGAAATGAAATAACAGCTTGTAAACTTGCTATTTATGGCTTTCACTTATGAATATTGATTGAAAAGCATAAAGAAAAAGACCACTGAACTGCATGTGAAGTGTGAACTGATTTAATTAAATTAATTAATTGGTGGTTTGAATAATTAACTTTTTCACATTAGAACAATCTCTCTGTTCTGAATAATTAGTAGACTTCCTTTTTTTCAGACTCCAACGACTTTTGTAAGAGATTAATGGAAGTTCTTGCCTTCCAATGAGTATTTTCAATTTTCACATTATACTATACTTTAATGAGTTATACATTGTATTAAGGTATAAAACATACCGATACCGATAGTACAACATTTTCGTAGCACTACCTCTTAGCCTCTCTTAGGTACATAGCCAAGATGATCAAATTTATTCCACTCTTGATGATCTTGTGTTGTATTATTCGCCCTTCTGTAAAAATGTCGTCATATACATTCAATTTTGCAGATCTAGCTAGCTACCTACTAGATAGAAGTAGAAACAGTTGTCACAATTGATCATAAAACATGCACTTGAAAGTTCTCAACTTTGTCTTTAATTACTAAACAAAAAAGTATATTAATTACTCCAGTATTATTTTTTATGTTAATGAAAGGGAAAGCTCAACTCAAGTAAATTAGCAGCTAATGTGGTTAGCAGTAAATTAAATTGAAATAATCGCCTGGAAGTTACACTAATTAACAGAATATGTAAATTAATACATGTGGAGTAGTGTAAATGAACTCATCAATTGGCATGGAGTTAATTAAGAGAGGTATACATTACAATTGATGTTTAGGTGAAGATTACAAAGATGTTACAAGTAAAAAGGTCCATCAAGAATTAGGTTGTTAGTAACGTAAATTAGGTCGGTTATTTTTTAATTTTTTTTAAATAATATATTTCACTATGTTAAGTTTTAAAAAATGCGAAAGTCAGTGATGAAAATTGACAAGGAAGAGAAGCAGCAAGGAGAAGGAGAAGAATTAAAGCAAAGGGGCAATGCACGTTAAAAGCATGCTCCACTCATTCACTCCATGTCGTCGTCTTCATCTTCTTCAACTTAAAGAAAAGTATAATACTAGAATACGTTAGTAGCATTCACATAAATTCGGGTAAGTTAAAATTTATATAAAATCACGTTTAGTAGATATTAAAATTTAGGCGGTTAATTATTAATAATTTAGTCATCGATGTTCCGAATAATTTTTTCCTACACTAATAAGTTCCATTTTTATGGGTGTCCAGTTCGGTTGAATTAACTTTCGGTTCTTATGGCAGTCCGGTCCGATTTATTTTCATGACGTTTCAATTCTGCCGAAAAATTGATTGGTTTCCTTTTTTCTTTGTTTATTTCTTTCTTCAAGTGGTTCTGTGTCTGGTTAATTACCAAAATCGCATCGTTTCATTTCCATGCATGTTCACCAAATCTATATATGACTAAATCTTAATTACTAAATCTTTCAAGTCTGGCCGGCATTATCACATTTATTCCAATTAGATAACCTCCTCCTCTACAATTCAATCAATTTGTTAATCTGCACGCGTTAGAATTGTTATCCATGGACACAACCCCGTATCCGATCCGTTCAAAATCTCCAACATAGATATGAGATGAATAAGGGAGACTTGTATCCAAATTTTACATTTGTTTTACTCAACTTTTTCCCCTAATTTTATGCAATTAATTCCATAACTTTTCAGAGTTTGCAAACTCGCGGGGAACAAATATCTACACCGACTCTTTTGTTCCGGCTTGAATGAATGCGCCGCCATTGCATGTTTAGACACACTAAATGATGTGTTTTCTCAAATTGATTTCCATATATAAGAAATTTTCTAAGTTGATTTAGTCACTTGTTGATTCGAGAAGTTGAGATTCTTTTTCTATAGTGCTTTTGGGTATTGAGTATGTATCATAGCGCTAACTTGCATTACTCATATATCGTATGCGCTTAAACTTGTACTCTTAATTACAATCGTAATAAAATATTTTCCATTAAAAATAAAGACACAAATAAGAATTGTTACAATAGGTAAAACTCGAACTGCGGAGCGGAGCGGATCTTCTATCCCGCTTCGTTTTGTCCCATTTCATATACCACTCTTATAAATGTGAAATGTGGCATTTTATTTGTATTTATCAATAGTAATTAATTATTTAACCACGCATGAGTTAACTAGAGTGAAAATCGTTTAACTAAACTATCCTTCACTGAAATTTGAAAGATAAGTTCTCTAACACTAACTTTTGTATATGATAAAGATATAATTTGAGTTCAATTCAGTTATGTTCAATTGAGACGAAAAAACAGAGCTTTATTCTTGCTATCATGTCGTGGACAAAACTTTTTTTTTTTAAAAACGTCAAATATTACAACGACTCCTACACTAATGCTATACAAACTTTTTAAACCACCTTATTTCTCCACACCTAAACCAACCTTATACTTCGACGGTTCCGTCACCGCCGAAGACCGAAACTAACTGTTAATTTTACGTAACACTTTAAATACTTGTAACCTTACTATCCTTTTTTGTTACACTATGCCACTTTTCCATCTTTATCTCAAAATGATGATCCGGGGCATCTAAATATGGAGTTCCTTCCCTTCCTGGATGATTAGCCCACAATAGCAACACGCAATCTTGGTCGTCGTTCCTCAGGTACTTGTAACCTAAATATTTGGCAAATACTTGTATATATTGAGAGAAAGAATTAACAGTAGGCTAATATAAAGAATCGAGAGCTTTAGCGTTTTGATGAATACGATGGTGAAGCAGCTATGGCGCGAATTGAGCTTAATTTAATTACTAACCGAACTTGAGTATTAAGGAGTTGAGCAATGAGCAGAACAGAAATGCAGTACTATTGATCATCGTTAAGGCTCGACTTCATTCACATAATTAATAATTAACATGAAGTAATATCAGTAGTACTAAGCATTAGCTAGCTAAAATAGAGGGACTACGTAATATATATAGAGTAATTATTAATAAATTAATTATATGTGGGGGAATTATCCAGTCAGTATGGATAAATACTAGCTAGTTCAACTTACATGTAGACCTAGCTTGTTGGGCACAAAAATTTAATCACAGTTGAGTTAGTATTTTACTCTAGTTAGAGTCAGTGTAGTCAGGACTGAGGAGTAGTACTGTTTGTTGCTACTAGCTATATAGTTCAAGTTACCTTTGTTGGGTAATATGTTAACCACAGTTGAGTCGATATTACGACACTAGTTAGAAATAGTGCAATACAGCTGGTAGCTAGCTAGCTTCATCAGCTATATATACTGTACGTACATTACATTACCAACAATCATAATCCTTCTCAGTAGCCTCGAAAAAACAAATTAAAACCCTAGCTAAAACAATGACGACGTGGACGTCTGCTCCAGTCACCATCAATCTCACCTCCCACACATATGATGTTACCGTGAACAACACCACTACTGTGGCTACAACTGTTACCAAGAGCCCTGAAAAAGTGATGCAGTGGGTCAGTAACATGATCACCAGCCTTGCCAACAAAGCTAAAGAAAACCCCCCCACACCTGAAGACGCTGCACAACAAGAGCCTTTCGCCCCAAGCCATTTGGTAGGAACCGGTCTAAAAATTTCAGATGGTGACGTCCCCGGTGCAATATTACTGTTATGTGTTGATGAAGAGTGCTTGATTTTTCAAGCCTCCACGTCTACTGTTCCCAGCGAGCTCGAGACTGTGCTGGAATCTGAAGCTTACCACTTCTGTGGTGTGGATCTGTGTGAGAAGCTGAAGAAGTTCAAAACTGACTGCATGCTCACTGCAGAGGTTGTTAACTACTATGATCTTGAGGTCTTTGTAGGTGATAAAAAGTTTCATCAGAGTGAGATTGGCAACTGGGATGTTTTCCGCCTGGCTCTGGAGGAGGCGGGGATATATGTGGAGAGACCAATTAATCAGGCTGCTTTGTGGAGCAATGTGGAGGCGGAGCTGACGGAGGAACAAGTCAAGTGGGGCTGTGTGGAAGCTTACCTTGCTCTGAAGGTGGCTGAGAAGATGAGGGTTAATTGCGTCGGTATCTAGCTAGCTGCTGCTGTGGGTTTTATAAGTTTGGTGGGTTCTTAAGCTGTTGGAAATTTCAGTCGATGTCTTCTTCTTTTTAAATTCTGTCTGTTTATGTTTAGGGTTCTCGTTTAGTGGTCTTTGTCATGTTTGGATTTGGCATGGTACGTACTATTTTATTGGTCTTTGTCAGGTTTGGATTTGCATGGTACCTATGCTATTTGGTTTATAATTAGAATTTCTATTCCAGCATGGTTAATTAGTTAGAACCTAGATTATTAGTATCATTGATCGGCAATTACTTGTTTTCCCAGTCCTTGTAATTTGTCTATGATGATCGATGAAATTAATATATATCTCGGCTTTATTATTAGTTGATGACTTGATTTCGAGCTACTGCAGTAGTAGTAGTACTTTAATGTTACGTATATGTTTTGAAAGTTTAAAGACCTTTTTAAGTAATTTATTTCTGATCTAAGTTATTTCTCTAATTTTGAAGACCTTTAATTAATTATTTCTCTAAGTTAATTAGTTGCGTCTTCTAGAGTTTTATAATATTTGATTATTCTTAATAATCATTGAATAAAATTTAAAGAATTCCAGTGCCGACTGTTGCAAAAAGTAGTAGTAGTACGGAGTTGTATGTAACAACGCTCGCTACATCATCTATAATAACTCTTAACTCGGATGCTAGAACCAACACTGAGTTAAATCCAGTCCGCATTTACTTGAGGACATGCAGTAGCTAGAAATGCTGTTTCTAAACAAATTGCTAATAGCCAAAGAATTAATTACCACTAAATTTTTTTAACAATTACTACTTGTTTAAAATAAAAAGCAGTCAATTAATAGTCTGTATTAGTACTACTTGTTTAATTTAGTACAATTTCATTTTTGTTACTAGCTTACTAGCTAGTAGTAGTACTATTATCATATTGTCACGTGACCTAGTACACAACACGCAAGTTTGCTGAACACTCAATTCCATCAGTGATAGATCAGTCCGTTACTATTTGTTGTCATTTTCTATATAATGTGATAATGTCATTCATTGCATAATTCCACCATAATCTCTGTCATAATAATTAACGAAGTAGCCAATATGCGGTGATGTATGTTTATAACAACTTTGTTTTTAATTTGACAAGATACAAAGAACATCGACGATGAGTCATGCATGGTATCACGTACCGTGCTCGATCATTTTGGCATTGCCGGTACAACTTTTTTAGTTACATGGATCATATTTGTAAAAGATAAAAAATCCCCCCTTAAGTAAACCAAGTTGTAATAATCTGTGTAACACAACTTTCTTCATTGTTATTAGTCACCTCACAGTAGATATTGTTAAAACTTGAAGAAAACATGAGAACTTGGATTGATTGATGAAGAAATGGTTGCGGCTTACCGGAAGAAAACAGAGCAAACATACGTGCTCTTATATAGGCCTAATCTGTTGCCCTAGCAAGCTAAAATCGAAAATGAAATAGTCGTTGGCTGGATGTATATATAATATATTCAAGCATCAAGCTGTATAGAGCGTATATACTAGTAGTATCACCACCAGCTACAAAAATGAATTTCACAAAAACAACGAGGGATTTACAACTTTGTCTCACTCTCGAGGATCCAACGTGTCAACCCAAGCCCTTATCCAACTTTGATTTAATTCAAATTTATTTTTTTTACAAATTAATTATAATTTTAATACTTAATTTCCTACACATTATTTAGCCATACATGCTAAATTTACTGCTCCCTCCCATTTTTAATAATGACCGTTTTAAGATTTATTATTTGAAAACTATTTGTCCTTTTACATATTTCAAAAAGAATTTTACCATAAATATGCATGTTGTTAAATTCTATACTAGCCTATTAAACTATGATTTAACCCAATGTGACATGTGTTCCATTTAATAATAAGCTCTCTGGTTATTAATGGTCACTTGAAAACTCTCAAGTTCGTTTTCATTTCTCTTGCACGCATTCACGATGATGGTCATAATTAAGAAGAAACTCCTGATCATCGATCACCACTAGCTAATCTATGGAAATTCCTATCTTCACCATTTTCTGATAACTCGATCCTTGTTGTTTAACACGTACCCCGTTGAATTTGAAGATCACACTAGCACATGGTTAAAAAAAAATCCTTTTGTAAATACTTAAAGGAAATGCTAAATATTTTGGTGAATGTGATACTATGATATTTAAAAAAAAATCCCAATAAAGTGTAATTTTTAAAAATGTTTAGGGTTAACATATGGATAAAGTGCACTGTGCACATAAAATGAAATGAAGATGATTGATCGTGCTGTTCTCATTATTTTATTTTATGGTATGGTTCATTTGGTGGTCGTTTCTATATTTGGATTTTTAACTTCTATTCTAGCTAAGATGATGATGCATGCATGGTTAAGTTATAAATGAGAACTGATCATCGATCGACTATCATGAAATAAATTCAGGTTTTCGGCTTAATTATTAGTTGATGATTAATCTGATTTCTAGCTAACCATTTGCTTACTGATTATGCTTCATTAGTACACGCAATGGTCGTCGTTCTTCTCTTCCTGGTTGATGGCCCGACAATATATAGCAACATGCAATCGTCGTCGACGTTCCTCAGGTGCTTCTGTTTTTGCAAGTGCCCATCGACAAATGTTGGGCATGTAATTCGATTGCATTATATTTTGGAGACGCACCTAAATCTCAATAATGATTTAACTGTCAAACGTTTTAATATTTCGATCATTATCTGGTGGTAACATTTTGATATACATGTATGACTCTAATCTATCAGTATTCAAATGTTTTCATAATATAATATTTTTATTTATTTTTCTTGTATTATTTGTAATTAATTTGAGGTCAAACCGACTATAATAAAAAAAGGAACAATACAAAGTGTTTCACTTAAAATTTACATGGTTTGAGTAATTCTAACTTCTAAGGGAAAATAAAAAGGAATTTGGGGATACTCAGACCCCTTTGGAAATTATTGGAAGGAAATCAATACTTTTCTTTATTTTCCCGTTTCCCGTTTGTTTGGCATATTTTCACGGAAAATCGGTAGTTATAAGCCAGACCACTGACAAAATATATAAATCAACCAAGGAGTTGAATGCTAGACAAAAGTTTACAAGCAAGACCGCAATGACGAAAAGAAACAAAACCAAGAGCAAACTGCATATGAAAGAAAACAAAAAAAACTAAAAAGCACAACTGACTGCAGGGCCAACTCGATTACATGTACCTGCCAATGACGAACACCATTTGACTGTGAAACAGCCTTGTACCTCTGCACTCTGCAGTTATATTGATACGCAAAATTATTTGAGGGCCCCGTAGGATCTTTTACCAAATTCAAATGGTTTTTTTTTCCCTTCTTTTTTGGATTAGTGGAATGATTTGATTAATTTTGCTCAGATTTCCGAATTTTCTTCTGTAATTATTTTTCCTTATTTAATTACCTGCCAAAGAATAACAGCGATTAGGCAAAAGACTAAAACTAGCTACTACAAGTACATGAAATTGTCAATCACATACATTCAAGCTCTCCACATCTCCATACTTGTTGAGTTCTTCAAACAGATATTCATACAAGTCCTATATAGAACCAAATAAATAACAGGCTTAATTAGGAAAAAAAATTCAAGTATCAAAACAAACACAAAGATGAACCAACCGTGTCCCAAAATTTTTACAGATCCTCCTCATATGAGTCTTACATCACAAAAATCTCAGGCTCTCAGCATTAGAGAATTCAAGCATACAACACAAACATGATTACATTACACGAGGATGAACGAACCATGCCCCCAAAATATTTGCAGATACTATCTTTATTTCAAGCAAAACAAGTACATACAAGCTCCTAAACAACTTAATTTATTTATGTATAAACAAACATGCACTAACTCATTGAATTGTTGTTTTGTGGCATTGAAGGTGAAAGGTCGAAAGATAAGTAAAAACTTGATCATCTCTGTCAAATACACAATCAATAAGTAACCAATAAATAAACATTTCACATACCAATCAATTTCATCATAAATAATCAGAGCCCTAACATAGACAAACCTCGTCAAAATTCAAGCACGACTAATCCATAAAAGGAAAAAAGCAGGATTAGAAAACTCAAACAGACTTTCAATCACCACCATACAAGAAGAAGTAACTTACCCTGAAAACAAACCAAAGTAACCAACGATTGTGTTTGCGGTTCGTTTAAACATTTGTGGCAAACTTGGGGTAATTTTGAAATTTATTGAAATTATAGGTTTGGTTTGTATATCATTTTTTTGGGGTATATTTTCTTATTACTAGGAAGGCCATTTTGCAATTTTATTTTGGTTAAATTAATAACTTTTTAATTAAACTTTCCAAAATGGTCTTTTTTTTTAATAAAAATATATCGACAGGTGTTAAAATAAAGTTTGCAAAAATATTTGGAGAATTAAAAATCCTGTGAATTTGATTGAATGTTGGATAGAAGTACCAAAATTAAACAAGGTGTTATTGTAAGGTACCTAATGCCTACTCCCCTCCACTAAAATATTTGAGTTATAATGTCAGTGGAGTGATTTGTTGTGATAAAAAATTAATAAGGAATGAAAATAACATTGATTTTAGTTAATGATCAATAAATAAATAAGTAATAAAGTGTGGTAGAGTTGTAAATATGCATGTGTTATAAGAGTAATGGTATTTTTGGAAATGGCACCGAAAATTGTAATGCAACAAAGGAAGTATTGTACATTGTAAAATACGAAAAAGTGTAGTGGAATAGAGGAAGTACATTCTCGAGGGGACCCTCGGTTTACATGCAGGATTCAGTGTTTTTCCTTGGTATTTGTGATAGGTCCCTTTATCCCTCATAAATTCAAATTCTATTTAATTCTATCGTATAGTTAGGTAGTTTGGGTCTCTACGACTGCATTTGGTATTACCTAAATACCTCATATCATATTAGAGCAGTGTTTACTTATATATGCTTTTATATCACTCTCTCAACTTATGTTAGATCATCCTGTCCCCAAATTTCTAGACGTCTAGGTGAAATCTTGGGTGGGATAGCTCTGAACACAGACCACCATTGGCACCCCTAACCCTAATTACGAGTTACATTATGATCTTTACTTTTATATCATTTGTAACGACTCAAGCCCTGATCGATCAAGTTACGACACTCTGGCTGGCGCCATTACTCTTGGACTGGGCACACATATCTCTTTGACATGCTATTGTTCCCAGAGTATTGTACTAAAAACGGATGGATATATTTTTGGTATCAGAGAGGTTTTCAAAAGACAAAGGGTATTTTGCAATTTCCAGCATTACCAGGGGGTTTGTCCATATTTAGCAAAACGAGCTGTTTTTTCATGTCGTTTAGACATTCAACTACGCCGTTTCCTTCAATTTCCCACTTTGACGTGCGTTTTGGTTCAGTGAAGCCGATCGATCGATCGAATCGTCAAGGTTTCCCAATTAAGAAGCTCTAACAAATTGACATCGATCAATCGAATTGGGGATTATTTGCTTCGTCTGTAATTAGATTAGATTAGATTAGGTAGAAGATGACGAGATTGCAGTGGGAGAGCGTAGTAAGATTATTGATAGCGTTTTGTTTCGCTAGTCTCTTCATATTTATTACTAGATCGGATGCATCTTCTTCATCAGCAGGCTCACTCCTCGGAGTAGCTCCTCAAGGTTAGCTTTCATTCTATCGTAGTATGAATTTATTCAAAGTTTCATTGTCCAGATATTCTTCTTCGCCTGCAATATACTTAGACATGTTTCGCATTTTTCGATCACGTGTCTGAAATGTTTAGGAACACTATGCGTAGATGATTTAGATGATTTGGATGGAATGTAGCAAAAGGCAAAACTAGTACAATGCATTTGTTTGTTTTAATCACCATTTTGTTTATGTGTATTTGTATCTGAATACCGGATTGGTTTGCGGTGTAGATGAGAGCTATTACAAGGCGGCATTGGCGGGTGGTACTATTAAATGCAAAGATGGATCAAAGAAATACACCATGTCTCAGCTCAACGATGATTTCTGCGACTGTCTTGATGGCTCTGATGAGCCTGGTACGTCTAATCCTACGTTTCCTAGCTCTCTTTTTTTGCCTGCTTTGGCACTTGCTTATTATATGTGCTTTATAGTAATATATTGAATGTCGGATTGTACTGGTTTGGGTCATAATGGACTAATGGTAATTGGAGTTGAACTCCACTGAACATGTATTTTAGTGAGCCTAGTGCAGTCTTTGACGTGGTGGGTTTTGCAGGGACGTCAGCTTGCCCCAATGGCAGTTTCTATTGCAAGAATGCAGGGCATGCTCCGGTTGTCTTGTTCTCTTCTAGAATCAATGATGGCATCTGTGGTAAGAAGCAGGCTTTTCTCTATCTTCTTCAACTGTTGAACTCTGGTGTTTCTGTGTTCTGTGAGATTTTAGGCCACCATCCTAAATGTAATGGTGCCAGTGTTAGTAACTTTCTAAAGATATGTCTATTGGGTTTTCAATTGGAGGGTTGATTGGGTCTGAATAAATTTTATGTCTTCTTGTTATGAAGTTGGGATTTTTTTTTGGTGAACGTAGCTGGGAATTATGTTGTTCCTCCCTGACAGGTTATTATTTGCTTAACTCCTTAATTTTGACTTGGAGTGACACTAGTATCTAATATAGTAAATTGTGGTGCGGTGCTTGTACAATGTTGTTTATCATGAAAGCTAAGACCTGGTTATCATATAGCCCATACTACGTGCATATGTTTGGTTCATAGGATAGAAAAACAACATGCTGAGCCAAATCGCCCCAAAGAGGGAGAAAAGTACCGCTGAATGCTTCTCCCTTATTGCATCGTCATTTTCCAAGTCATGACCCAGTTTTGGATTTCTTTTGAAACACATGTTCACCCTTACCAGACCTGATGATGTGGTCGAGTGTGTGCACATCTTGTTTTTCATCAGATTTCTGTAGTCCATACCCAATTATAATGCTGCCTGGGGTGTAATGAACTAATGATACACATAGACTACCAAGCAAATTTGAATAGGTTACAGTCACACTCCAGTGATAAATCTGCCAGATTTGATTAGGTTGGCTGGCTTAAAATTCTAGTCGCTCAAAACCTACATAAGTGAATATATTTTCATACATGTGATGCCTAGTTTCTTCAGTTTATTCGCCAATATTTTGTTTTATGTAGTTATTAGTTACCCATAATTATATATGTTAAAGACATTCATTTTATTATCAAAATTATTGCAGAAGAAAAAGGCATGTTCCTGGGATAGTGTTATATTGTCGCCAATTATTTGCTTAACTCCTCATCCTGTACGAGTTGCCTTGAGCATGTATTTCCCTTTGTTATTCAGTATGTGCAGACCACCATTTGCACACCATTTTTTCTTAGTATCTCATGTTTCGCCTTTCTTGTTTGTTTGTGGTTTTCTGGGCATTGTTCCACAAGTATTACAAAAAATTGCATTCAAAACCCTACAATTCTCCCCCGTGATTCCTTTACTGTAAATCTTTATTTCTATTATCATTGTTGTGGTTGCCACCCTTTTATCACTGTAGGACTTTTAATATGAACTGGCACAACTGGTACAGATTGCTGTGATGGGAGTGATGAGTATGACGGTAAAACTAAGTGCCCGAATACTTGCTGGGAAGCTGGCAAAGCAGCCAGAGAAAAATTGAAGAAAAAGATAGCAACTTATCAGGAAGGTGTTACTATACGCAAAAGTGAGATTGAGCTGGCAAAATCGAGCATAGCAAAAGAGGAGGCAGAACTACAGAAGCTGAAGGATGAGGAGAAAGTTCTCAAAGGATTGGTTGATGAACTGAGGGGTACGTTTTTCTTCTCCTAAACAGAACTCGAATAAATGAAAGAAAAAGAGCACACTGACAAAGAATAAAAGAATAAACACCATAAGTATTAAGTTTTATCTGGTAACCATATGTAGGAAAACATATCATATTACAAGTTCAGATCAAATTTAAAATTCTGTAATGGATTTTCTACGATAGTCATATCTGTTCTAAATGATTATCAGGTGAATGTCCCCATCATGAATAGGGTTCATAGTACTGCATAGTAAGCGCATAGTAGCATATAGTAATGCACAGCGTTGAAAAGAGAAAAGAGAAAAACGTATGAAGAAATTCTGAACTTCTGAATTCAGATGGCTGACTTTCTGCCTATAAAAAGGGTTAAGCTCACAGATGGAATTGGACCCAAGAGAAATGACATTATTCCCATTCTATACTTGTCCTTTATTTTATATCACGCTATGTATCAAATTTCCCATTTAGTGTGCATCTCCTGTGAGGTATTTGAATTGAACAAATTACTAATTAGGTGACTCATCTGGAGATGCTGAAGGTTTCTTAATAATTCTGCATGTTGATAAGTAAAAAAAATAAAATAATAAGAGCTAGGGAATCACACTAGATGCTTGTACAGTCGTAGTATTTTGTGACCTCAATGGTGCTGTACCTATCTATTTTTCTACCCATTACTCACTGGGCTTTGTCTGAAAATGTGGCTCTCTCCTGCTCGTACAAAGTTGTCTCTCGAAATTCTGTTACATGTACAAACATAACTAAGTAAGAAGAATATAGTCAAAGCTGGCAAAGTTTTGGAGACCCATATCCCGTTCTATGACTTTCATCAATCACTGCTGCAGGAGAGCACTGATGCTAATCAGGCAACTGCAATTTTGCAACTACTGCATGAGTCTTTATCTAGATACGTGGCGTCTCAATCTTGAATCTCTGTGATCAATGGTTATAACTTGTTAGCAAGTTGGTGCCAAATGTTTTCTGAATTTGTGTTTCTGCTGCATGTTGAACTGAGGATGCTCAATTGGTAGTGTGTGTATCTTTAATAATCTTGCAACTGTAGAATATATATATATATAGGATTGTGAGGTACTCAAACTAAAGGTGACTACTTGAAGATCCTGAGCTACATCAGAATGTTATAAAATTTAAACACTGACGGTGTAACAGTTTTATGATAAAAAATTTAGTTGAAGTGTGAGTTTCTGTTTTTGTGCTAATGAAGTGTGAAAGAATTTTGCATTTACTCAATGGTCATTTGTGAAAGTTCCCCAAAATTGGCTCATAGCTGGCTATTTTCTGATCTCTTTTTATCTTAGATCGCAAAGAACAAATAGAAAAGGCCGAGGAAAAAGAACGACTACAGAAAGAAAAAGAAGAGAAGGAAAGAAAGGAAGCTGAACTTGCTAAAGCGAAGGAAACCAATACTGATGATGCTGGAACTATTGGTCATATTGAGAATGATGTCCATGATAAGATTGGCACAGTAAGTTCTCCACTCTGACAAGCACATGTTAGTTGTATCTCGCATAGACGATTCACAAGCATAACGTTCTTATCATTACTTGCATTGGGAATTCAAAACCTTATGTTTATCACTTGGCTCAGAAACAAGTAGGTTTAATTCTGCCTCATTCCAGCCCCTGAAATTTCTTTTTAGAGATAATATGTCAAATTTTTTACCATTGACTCCTTTACCCCTAGCCTGGATATAAGTATGCCAAAAACATTTAAAAGAACCTTCTGGTTTTGTAACAATTGCAGCAATATGAAAGTTTCACCTGTCTAAACATGAAATAAACATTTTCCATTTAATAGGAGGCTGCTGAAGATCATCTAGAATCCGACAAGGAACCCGAGTTCAGTAAGCATCCAACCGAAGCAGGTCTTCCAGATGAGGATGCAGATGATACCAAAGAATTCATCCAGGTGTGGTACCCTTTGTTTTTTTTGCAGCTTGTTATTTATAGGTCTTTGAACTTAAATATTTGTCGTTTTATAGAAATCTGCCGAAGAACATCAGGAATCTGTTAAAGAACCTGAACTAAGTGAGCATCCAACCAAGGCAGGGCTTCCAGATGGTGATGCAGATGATACCAAAGACTTTATCCAGGTTTGATCTGCTTCCGTAGCACTTCAGAGACTTTTTTTCTGGGTCTTAGACACTTAAACTGCCCTTACTTTAATTGTGTAGAACTCTGAAGAGCTCGGAAAAGACTCGTCTATTGATACCAAAGTTGCTAATGATAATGGAAATCAGGTATCTATTTGATATCAACCTTTTATAATTTATGTCCAGCAATATTCTAGTTTTATTCCTCACATTATTTTGATTCTTATGTTTAAATGACATAAAATATAACCCTGCCTGCTTTGTTTTTTTTTTTCAGGAGAAAAATGCAGATGAAAATGCTGAGTCTTTGTCACGGGAAGAATTAGGACGCCGTATCGCATCTCGGTGGACCGGGGAAAAGGTCGAGGAGCAAACACCGGATGCCTCTATTAATAATAATGACAAAAATTCAGATGAAAAACCCAGCGGAACCAATTACGACGAGTACCATGGCTTTGACTCAGAGGATGATGAGCACACTTATGATGATGATGACAAGGAAGACCACGTTGATGATTTTCAGCCCGAGGATCATTATGATCCAAGCCCACCTCATGTACCTGATTCTGATGACGAATCAGACTTGTCAGGTATACTTTGCTTCTCTCGTCTTTACTTCCTTGTGGAGTAAATATTGCAGAGGTTTCTTCATGCTGCAGCTGATGTGTTCTTCTTAGAACAAGTTTTAATATTTGATCAAATGTGTCAGATATAACTGGCTCAAGTAGCTCATCTTGGCTTGACAAGATACAGCAAACAGTGAAGACCATCATTCGTGCTGCCAATATATTCCAAGCCCCAGTGAACATTTCTGGTACTTTATATTTTTTACAATTTCTTAACTAGCACGAACATGGATGAGCATATAACTGTGTTTTCTATCTCATTTCGCAGATGCAGAACATATTCGTAAGGAGTTTGATGAATCCAGTTCCAAGTTATCCAAAATACAGTCAAGGATATCAAGTCTCACAAAGAAGCTTAAACAAGACTTTGGTATATCAGAGACACTGAAATAACTTAACACTTTCTCTATCACATACAGAATTTCGAGATACAATATCCAACTAATTTCAATTTTTTGCCTTCAAATTGCAGGGCCGGAGAAGGAATTCTATTCGTTCTATGGCCAATGTTTTGAGAGCAAGCAGAATAAGTTACAAATTTTCACTTCATTTTTTACCGTGTGTTTATTAATGTTTGCTTATTGATATGTATAACTGCTTCAGGTATGTGTACAAAGTATGCCCATTCAAACAAGCTACCCAAGAGGAGGGCTATAGTACAACTCGTTTGGGGTAGGCATTTCGTAATAGTAACCTATGTTCTGAAACGTATTGTTTGTTGGACCTGTGGTTGAATACCAATAAATTTTAATTATACCTGGTGTTTTCTCTCAAACATTCTTTGATCATGTAGGACCTGGGAGAAATTTGATGATTCTTACCGAGTCATGGAATTCTTAAATGGAGATAAATGCTGGAATGGCCCAGACAGAAGCCTAAAGGTATATCTATGTCTCGTAAGATGATCATGATGTCCCACTCCCACAACCTTTTTTGGTTTCTTTTCTGTTTCAGTCTCGTAATTCCCTCCAAGCTATTACTTGGAGGCATTTTTAGTTCTGTACTGGCTGATAGTTATTTTTTTCCAGAGAAAGCAATGGCGAACTTGCACTAAAATAATTTCACATTATGCATTATCCTACTTCAAATTTCTCTCAGAAGTTGTTTCTTCACACTTTGCATCATTGTTGAAAGTTGAAAAAGCTTTATCATATGAGTTTTATCTTTTGACTCCTATCGGTCTGTACTGTCTGTTCTTGTCAACTTCCATTGTTTTCTCTAATACACATATATGAATCTATGCAGGTAAGGTTGAGGTGTGGTTTGAAAAATGAAGTTGCAGATGTTGATGAACCTAGCCGTTGCGAGTAAGAACCTCATTGTTTTTCTTGTAGCTGATATAAATTATTCTTTTTATGTTAAAATGCTTATTGATATTTTATATTAGCATTTTGTACAACCCACATCCTGCAATAAAGAAAGTTAGTCCTGTGTCCTGCATGTGCCTTTTTATAATTTGATATGATACAGTGATTCTTGCATCAAGAGCTGTTGTAATCCATCCATTCTACTTTCTCCGGATCTGATGTGTTATTTTTAATTTCAGATACGCGGCGCTTTTATCCACTCCTGCTCTGTGTTTGGAATCTAAACTGAAGGTTATTCTTCTGTGCTCCTTTTATTCGGTTGCAATAGAAACATTCAACAATGAGACCTCTAAATTTCTTTAATTGTTCCTTTTCTTAGGAGTTGCAAGAAAAACTAGAGAAGTTGAACACAGAGATACCCCAGGGTCACGATGAGCTTTAGATACGAGGCTGAACACATTTTTGTCTTTTAATTTTCCGCCTATAGAGAAAAACAAAGAGGGAGTAAAGACTAAAGACTATCTTCAACTAAGTCGGAGAGATAACATAAACCAGTCATCAGCACTGTGTTTGTCAATCTTCCCTTCATAGATATAATGGTGTGACAGAAGGTGAAATGGATTGGATGTAATTGTTGCTGTAGAACAAGCGGGAACAGATTAAAAGAACAATGAATTAACGAGGTCTAAAGGAACACGAGAAATCAGCCGGGTCAGATGTCTTGATGGTCTGTCTGTGTAATGTTTTTTTGTAGTTTGTGAACCTCTCCTCTCTCTCTTTCTGATCGGTTTGGTAGAAAATCACAGTTACGTTTTGGGAGTTTTGTGATTTACTGAATATAAAGGCTAACTGGGTTGGAAATCTACAGATCAACCTGAGTTTCAGGGCAAAATATCCATTAGAATGTGGATCTTACAGAAACCTAAATATTCCTGGAAAATCAAGTGAACCATGCTCAACTTTCAGATTCTTACCGAAAAAGATGAGGGGTCAGATATGTTTCTTTTGGCACATATATTGTGCTGAATTTGCATCTTTTACACGGAAGGTGTTGAACTTATGTGTTACAAACAAACGCTCCAAACGTGAAATGAAAATTTGCAAAAAACAGTATCAAGGTTTGATATCTGCGTTTTTCTCTTAAAAAGCTGCTCGGTATGTAATTATGTGATGTGTACTAGGGTACAAATTTTACCTGCATTAATAATGGAAGTGAGGAGCACATAATCTGATGTTCGGAGGAGGAGTACGGCACACTTAATAGTGAGGAACACAATCTGATGTTGGTTTGATATCTGCACCCGTTCCCAGATACGTCATTCAAGAAAGAAAGAAAGAAATATAAGTAACATTGGTATTTATTATAAAATGATAACAATCTACATAAGATTATAGTATAACCTAGTTATGCTGCCTGGAAGCATGGGGATGGCCGATGGGGGTTATGTGAAGTGAAGGTAGATCTGAGGAAGTTCATTTCCTTGTTTTTGGAACGGATTTTCTTGTCTCAGCCAAATTCTGCAAGGTCCTATTTTTCTCACACATCATGATTTTTAGGGGCACCCTTGACTCATGATTTTCTTTAATTAACTTGTTTATTAGTAGTTATTTTGTGACAAACATGCCTAATTTTACAAGTGATATTTAATCTTTACAAAGGAAAGGTTTTTCCTAAGATTTTCATAACATAATTTTTGGCTCCAATTTATTGTACCTAACATAACTCTTTCATCTCCCAAGATTTTCCTGTGATAATCAGAGCTGCCACAGCTCCGTCTCCAGAACGGACTTGAAGTTCCGAATTTAATGGACAATATGGTCCAAGACGATTTATGATTTTTAATCCATGCTTTGTTAGTTCTTACTCCAAATTTGCAATGTGAATATAGTATAGGAGTAGCAAGACAAGACCACTCTCTTCTGAGAACTTCAACATACGTGTGAAGGTTGACGCCACAATCCAAGCCAGCTTAGACAGCGAATTAATTTTAAAAAAACAAATTATTGTAATTAATATATATTGGTTATTCAAGTAAACTGTTGCACATCACACTAATAATTAATTAAGATTAAGTCTATCCTATTCCAATCCATGCTGGTTATAAAACTCTTGATATCTTTTGTTTTGTCTAAATGTGGCATCGGTTGCACTTGAGGAAGGTCTCAATTGGTGATGGCTACAACCCCCCAAGGGTTGACTTGCCCTCCTCAAAACAATTCTCCCCTACATCTTGTTGTTTGTACACCCTCAATTGTGGTTCCAAGTCCCACCAATGGATTTTTTACCTTTATTTCCCATAATTCTTCATCTTCTGATCAGGTTTTCTCACGTCCCACATGCAAACTAATATTTCGAATTTGGGACATAGACGATCTCAAAGATTAATATTGATGTATAATTGTTTATTCGTGTTAACTGTTTAAGTTATCTTAATTTAAAACTGAAGAATTTGAAGAAGAAAATGCAAAATTTAGACGCATCTTGATATTTGGCTATTTGCTCTCGCTGCTGCTTGAAGTAATTATTTGGTGTACAAACGCCGGATGCAGTCAACTACTCTCACCAAACTTTGCATTCTTTTTCGTCCATTTCCATGTCAACTAGCTTAATTAAGGACCAGTAGCAGTCATTTTTAACTTGTATCATTTTACCCGTTCTTTGTATATAATGCTCCCCTACAAACATCCAAAGGTTCCATTCGAGGAAAAGATTTGAATCAAATCTAGCACACAAAGATAGAATCCAAGAGACTGATAGCGGTACTTTGGAGTTAAAATTGGATTGGATCAATTTGTCTGCATCATGATGGCAAATAATTATATTGGTCCACAAGGTATGCAGCCAATATATGGTCATGTTTCAGAAGAAGTTGCTGAGCCAAATCCATCACATCCTTCTTCTTTCATTTACAACCTTTCTGTCCTTAAAGATAGAGTTCACCAAGTGGAATCACTATCTACCATCTTCTTGGCCCCAAATCACAGCCTCCAGCCACCCGAGTCAACGTCTATCTCCATACCAACCATGAGCACGTTGATTCAAGAAATCATCGCCACTGCCTCGTCTATGATGTTTGCTTGCCAACAAATGTCCCTCGGATCATCTTCAACGCCCGTCAACAACAACAACAACAACAACCACCATGGGAATGTTGAATTGCAACACGGCCAGGCTAATAAAACCACCCTAGCAGGCGATTCATTAGCCCAATCAGGTGGTAATCGTGCTATCTACGTCAACCATCATGACACACTTGAGCAAGCATGGTTTGGTGAAAACTACAATACTAGCAATGATATGCACAGTACTGCTGCTTCTATTGCCATTAATACTAGTAACGATGACTGCGCAAAGGAGTTTCCTTTACCTCCAAAGGTAGAGATGAATGAATTTTCTCATAACAGTTACGATATAGTTGAGCTTGATGCTGCTGACTTATTAGCCAAGTACACACACTACTGTCATGTTTGCGGCAAAGGGTTCAAACGGGACGCGAATTTACGAATGCACATGAGGGCTCATGGTGATGAATACAAGTCAAGTGCAGCCTTGAGCAATCCCATGAAGAACAATAACAACAACAACGCCACAAGCGAAAACGCCAAGTCAGTAACGAAATACTCGTGTCCTCAAAATGGCTGCCGGTGGAACAAGAACCACGCGAAGTTCCAGCCCCTCAAGTCGATGATCTGTGTGAAGAACCACTACAAGAGGAGCCACTGCCCAAAAATGTATGTTTGCAAGCGCTGCAACACGAAGAACTTCTCGGTTTTGTCGGATTTACGCACACACGAGAAGCACTGTGGTGACTTAAAGTGGCTGTGTTCGTGTGGGACGACGTTTTCGCGCAAGGACAAGCTCATGGGGCATGTGTCACTGTTTGTAGGACACGAGCCGGCTATCGTTTCGTTAAGCAAGATGGGGAACGGAGCTCAAGCTAGGTAGCTCAACTGCGTGATGGTAGTAAGTAAAGTTCCAATTTCTGTGAGTGCTGTAAATGTTTTGTAGCAGGTTTGGCATTTTGTCGAACACATCAAATGCATGGTGTTTTAGGCAGTTTTGTGTTATTAAGTTGGATTCTATCACGACCATGTTTCTGCAGAACTCTTCCACACTTGCCTGATATCTGTAACTGTATAAGTAGTAAGAATAGTTTTATGATCAATTCGATGACTTTGAAGTCTTTTCCTGCGCTTTATTTTTCTTTCTTTTTTCTTGTTGTAATTGAATTCGAGCATCTTTTATGCTCCGTTTCTTATTATATAAAAAATTTGGCTGTTTAAAAAAAAAAAAGTATGTTCGATCGGTAGTTTCTGTAAGAATTGAGATTCGGTAGTTTATGTGGAAATATTCTCCAAACTGTACTACCCCATTTCTCACTTCCACATTTTATGGTGTAAGTTAATTTTGGCAGACAAACTAATACGGACTAAGGAATATTAAGGTAAGTTTGTGAAAGACTGATATATATATATATCCCAGTTCACTATTTTGTGAGAACATACATATCTGTCTTCCTTTGATTGAATCTATATATTTGACCCTTGTGCTGAAATGAAACGGAATAGAAAATTGTGACATTCTTATCTTGCCTGAGAGGAAGCCAAGTAGTGTTGAGATTGGTTAATGTGCATCTGTTCACCGATGGACAACATTATGTTGGTGCTTAGCAGTCTGTAATCTGATTCATTTGCATGGGAGTGATTTGTGATAGAATTCCAACTCTCCCAAAAGTTTAAGCTATTGGGGAGGAACGAAATCTAGTCATTTATATTAATTCTCCAACACTCCTCCGCACTCGTGGCCGATCTCAACCTTTTTGGGGAGGCCAATCGAGTGCAAATTTAATATGGGGCGGAGTTTGTCTCCGCGAACCCAGGTGGGCGTGAGCCCGATGGCTCTGATACCATGATAGAATTCCAACTCTCCCAAAAGCTTAAGCTATTGGGGAGGAAAGAAATCTAGTCATTTATATTAATTCTCCAACAATTTGTATCTGTATAACTTTGTTACTCCTGTGTTGCTTAACTTCTTGTGAATGCTCGTTATGCCCTTCGTAGGTGGAGGAAGTTTCAGTCAGCTTTGTGGTTTTGCACTAAGCTCATCCTGCTATCTATCTGCTCATTGACTCATTTAGGTTGTGTATATATGTTTTTCATCTGTGCAATTGTATATGTGTGTTACTTATGCCTGCCAGAGAATTTAATCTCGTTAATTAACCTGTAGTTCAAGGCAGTTAACAGTTTTGAATTCCATCGTTCTGAATTCCAAAATGCTCTCTGTCCCGCCACAATAGCAGCAAATTCCATCATTCTGAATTCCAAAATGTTGTAGGCGATCTTTAGTCGCCAAGCGTTTGTGTAGGCAGAGCCATAGGAGGAAAACTGCCCGAGGTCGAGCCATGTTCTTTAGCAGCACCAAATCTTTCCACACTATGTTTTCCTTTGGCCCCCGCAAGCCCTTGTAGACCTTTTTGACCTCATACTTCCCCTTTCGATTACATTCATCCCATTCCTGAAGTCCGGCAACAACATCACGGCATTTAAAGACAGTTTTTAACACCCTAGAGCATCAGGCTGGAGGGGTGAAGTCATGGAGGGAGTGTCTTTGTGTCTTTTATGTAATAGTTATGGATCCATCGGACCCATAGTTTGTCGGATTTATTTTTAATATTCCATATATAAAAGATTAGCCATCATTTCTTGATTCCACTCCATTAGGGAACGAATATTCAAACCACCACAGCTTCGCGAATCACATACTCGTTTCCATGCCACCAACGCTTTTTTGGACTGATTATCCTTGCCACTCCACAAAAATACACGACACATGCTTTCGACATGGTGGAAGACCTGTTTTGGTAGGAGGGAAAACTTGGACCCAGTAGTTGGTCACTGAGAACAGTACACTATCAATGAGTTTTTTTGCTTCCGGCATAGCTCAAAAGTCTTGTTGTCCGGTGATGAACTCTCTGCAAAACAATTTCTATCAACGGTTGGCACATGTTGTTTGTTAGTTTCCGTGCATATAACGGAACCCTAAGGTATTTAACCGACAAGGTGCCACGTGAGAAACCCATAGAAACCAGAATTTCCTCTTCCTGTTCGTGTCCTGCCGCTCCAAAGAAGACTTCGCATTTGTTGAAGTTTGCATTAAGGCCAGTCGACTTGGAGAATTTTCCAAATTGTCTCATGAAAAGTTTAACAAATTCAACATCTCCACACGAAAACATCATCAAGTCAGATGCGAACAATGGCGGAGCTATGGGGGTCCAGTGGTGGCACTGGACCCCACTGCAATTTTAGATATTAATATACATATAGTAGTAAAAATCAACAAAATTAGTTTATCCTAGTGGTAGGTACTTAAGAACTTTACGTTAGAAGCGTGGGTTCGTTACCTCTGTGCTTCACAAACATGTTAATTCTATTTTAAGCAATTTTTTGTTTTTAAACTTATGTGTATTAATGTAGAGTATTATTTAGGGAATTGTTTTGATATTTGAATGTAGAAGTATAATTTGTGGTAGAATTTTTTTTTTTTTTATGAAATTTTTTTATTAGAAAAATAATTTTGTTTTTGAAATTCTTTTATTAGATTATTATATAGCAAGTATAATTTTTTGATTTTTTTTTTACTCTATATAAGAAAATATGATATTTTTTACTCGGACTCCCCCTAAATTTTGCTCCTGGCTTCGCCACTGGATGCGAAACAAAACTTCGTGATTTTCAATCTTTCACATTTAGGGTGGAAGTTGAAATCTGGATTCTTCGCCAATTGTTGCAAACATCGGTGCAGATATTCCATTATATCAAGACAAAGAGAAGGGGTGACATGGGGCCTCCTTGGCGTAGGCCTATTTTGGCTTTCAAGAGTTTAGAGAGTGTACCATTGATGTTTTATCGGTAAGATACTGATCCAACACAAATCAAGAGTTCAGAGATTGGTCTCATTGCTTTCATTGTTGAGGCACATGTTATCTTAGGTATTAAAGTGACCAACATACAATTCCAAGTCGAATATAAAGTGCCCTGCCGGAAGAATTCAAGAACAACATGGATAATATCTCTTGATAATGTTCCAACTTCCAGGAGGCCTTAAAAAAAATTCGCATTAAAACCATCAACCCCGGGAGCTTTGTTATCTCCAATATCCTTAAGAGCCTCAGTGATTTCCCTTTCTGTTACTGGTGCAATTAATCCATCTATGTCCGTCTTTTGAAGGTGTTTTCCCCCCCGCAATACAGTCAGGTCTACTGCCTCCATGCGGTCAGCAGTTGTGCCCACCAGATTCCCATAAAACTCCAATATTTCCCCTTCTATCTCATCAAAAGTGTATAGAGTTATGCCATCTTGTGTTTCCAGCTTCCGTATACCGGCTTGTTTATTTTTTTCACGTACAGAGGCATGGAAAAAGGCCGTATTTCCACCCCCCATCCTAAGCCAGTCGACCTTGTTCTTTTGTTGCATTACATGTTCTTCAAGTGTGTGCCACTTTTCAAGTGCAACACTTACTGTTTTCGTCCGTTGCAGCAAGTCGATATTGAACTTATCATTTTTCAATTCAATTTGAGTATGTGCCAAAGTTTCCCTTGTCGCCTGAATCTTCTGTGGCAGACCAGTAAATCGCCTCGTCATACCCCTGAATACACGCTGCAAATATTTCAATTTCTGCCAAACCTGCACTTGGTATGAACCTGATCTCACGATATTCCAACCCGCCCGGACAGAAGGCTCGAATTCAGCAAGTTCCGTTAAACAGTTCAAAAAACGAAAGTTGCGTTGTGCGTTTTGGGTGGGAATCAGGTTGCTAAATCGTAGGGGTGTGTGGTCAGATAATCCAGGTTCCAGAACCTCAATAATTGCTTGTCTGTGTATTATGCTGGAACCAAGACACATTAGCCAATGCATGATCAATACGGGAATAAATCATACCTTGGTCATGGTGATTCGACCATGTAAAATGAGCACCATGTGTATCCACCTCAGACAGTTCAGTAGCATTCATCATATTCATCATGTCAACATATTCATGGATGTGAACATCACTGCCGCCTTCTCTATCATTGACACCCAAGACGTCGTTAAAATCACCAATACACAACCACGGATTATGGATACCGTGTGCTAGATCGTGCAACTCTTGCCATAACACCCTCCATTTTTCTAGTGTATTATGTGCATAGATATATAAAGGTGACAAATCCTTTATCCACACCATGTAAGTCCCAAACATTACAATGAATGTATTAATCAGAACAGTTTAACATATGTACTCGTACTCTAGAATGATCCCATAACACCCAAATACGCCTGTTGTGTCATGAGCACAATAATTATCAAAATATTGTCTTCGGTTGCTCAACTTCCTTCGTATCCTTTCTGACTTTGAAATCTTGACTCTAGTTTCCAAAAGTCCGGCTATGCTAACATTCAAAGTAGTGAGACGGGAGCAATCTCCTTATGTTTAGCCGCCATGTTTAGCCCCTTACATTCCACACAATCATGGGGCACGGTCCTGCTTCTCGTTAGGTCCAGTTCCATGACCTAACGGAGCAAAACCATTGTTAGTCTCCACACTACGATTCTCAGTAACACTTGGTCGTCGAGGGGGGCTTCTACTTGGGGATTGAAAACAAAGTAGTGATGCTGAAGGGAAGAATAGAAAATTTGACAGATCAATTCTCCCCGACCCTGATGCATAAACCAAAGAGATGTACTGAGCACAAGTAGTACTTAAAACACTTTTGATATTTATGCACTGATTATCACTTTCAATACAATCTATAGTTTTCAACTAGCTCAAAGCAATGTAAGGGAGCCCCTAGTCTTCCTTCCATAAGAAGTTTAATGCAGGGTTCCATTAGGGGATCCTACCAAATTGACGAGTTTGATGTGGGAAGGAATTTCTAACAAATAGTTTCAGTCATTTCAGGCAGGGAGGAGAATGCAGACAAGGACTGAAAGAATGAGGAAAAAATATTTCATGGGGTTCAGATAATAAGCAGCTTGAGCTACTATAGTCATAGAATAGGCAAAAAAATTATCTACTAATGTAATTAGCTAAACAGACTTTAATGAAGATTCTATTGATGATTTTAGTGTTCAGTTTAAATCTCCCCTGCTGAAGCAGTGTTGCATATGCACAAAAAGAAAATGTAATTAGCCGCCAAAGGATTCTAACCAGTACACTGGTTCAGCCTCACTGATGACAGAAATACAACCATACACGTATATTTCCACACAAATTGAAAATTCGAATACCTGCAGATATATTATGAAAGTAATCTAGAATCTAGACTGTAAACAACAATCCTTATCCTGAAATGTTGCAAGACTAATGAATGCTCTAAACTCTTTATATGATCCTTTCTCTTAAACCATGTGACACCAGGTCATGCACAAATATGTAGTAAAGATTTGCATGTTTAACTACAGACAATAGATGACTTCACCTGCAGTTAACATTCTTTTATTATGTTTTATTTTAAGCAAAAGTGCAAAACAAAGAAAATGAACTTGGCAGTGTAGGAAATAGCAGATCTTCACCCCTTTAACATGGTTATTCAGGATCATCAGAAAACAAGAACATTGGAAGAGAAGAAGCAAACATTGAGCCCCTGAAATACAAGTATACTGGTCACAACATGCCAGCCACAAACCAAAAGTACCAAACTTGAACAAATGTACCACCAAAATGTTGCTAATACAATTTTGGAGAAAGCGATACGAACACCATGAAGACATTAGTTTTAGTCTCAGAATTACCTAGACAGAGCATACTAAATGTGTTTTAACATATTCTTCAAACACACAACCATCAGGACATGATATTATATATCATAGTATTACATTTCAAGAGGAGAGTTCCTAACTTAGTAACTGCAGAAGAGACATCCAGAATACCAGCAAGCAAACTTGAGTTGCCAACAGTATTTTTCTAAGCTTAGCTCTCCTGCGGCTGCTGAAAGTTGAGAGTCCTCCTAAAGAGCATGATATGTGGCTCTGGACGGTGAATCGCGTAGTGGACCCACCCACGGCTCTGCTGAACTCCAATAGCACGCCACTCATTCTACAAAGAGTAAGAAATAGCTAGTGTTACAATACAAAAACTATGTATAACAAGTTAACAATCAAAACAGCCACAATCAAGTTAACTACTCCCTCTCTTTCAACCCGTTATTCGTTAATCGCAATCGATTCTGCACCTTGTTATGCTATATTTACTGTAAAACATGTAAGTACTATTGATGAGTCCTAGTGATACTAGACCAATCAACAAACCCTATAATATAACCGATCCAAAACTGAACAGAAACTTATAGAGTGGTGAAGTAATATATAATCGGACACAACAAACAAATATTGTAAATCCATCTACAAACGAAAACATAAAAGTAGAAAACCCCAAATCAGAACTTTAAAAGCCCTAACCTAGCTAAAATAATGAATAATCTTGACAAAATCACTTACTTCCGAAAGAAGTCGATTCTTAGGAAGCAATTTGGCAACCTCCGGTGGAAGAACAACGTGCCTGCGGAGTTGGACAGAAGCTTTGCATCAAATCAAATCAAATTAAGAAGCGAAAATTGAATGACAGACAAATCTGAATGAATGAATTACCTGTACTCATAGGTGTCATCAAAATACTTCTCTGAGTATTGGATATGACCCATTTCTCTATGTACTAGCGTTGAATTTCAATCGCAGGGAAATGAAAATGTCAACCAGAAAAGTAGAGTGGCGACTGAGTGCAAAATGGAAATGAGTGGATCATGTTTTTGTTAGAGACAGAAGGTTAGTTCTGGAATTTCAGACAAGTCTAATGAATACAGTACTCCCGTTTCTGGCTTTTGTCTGTTTGAAATTTTAATTCCGCCCTCTCAATAAAATTGACTTCCGCTCATCTCGCGCTCCGAATCAGATAATTCCGTAGTCCATCCCCACACCCAAAATAAGCTTTCAAATTTGCTTTGTTTACATTTAGTCTGATATAAAAAAATTCTTCCTAGTAAAAGGTAATTTATGTTAAAGAAGAGAATATCAACTTACAAATACAAAATAGGCGTACACTCAAATATAATAAAACTCCCTACTAAAAGGAGAAAATATCAACCAAGTTTAAGGACTAAGAACCCATGGCCCGTCAATGATGATCCCTTAATACCCTGTACACAATAAAACTATTGGGAAGGATAACATCAAAAAAACACAACAAGGACCAAAGTACAAATCATAAGTCATAACCAACAACTGCACCAACCAAAGAAAAAGCCCAATTGTCACCTTAATTAATTTGATCCACCGCAAATATGTTCTTATAAAAGCATATATATATATATATATATATATATATATGGTTTGCATAATAAAACATAGGATATGATGATGTTTTAGGTGAAACCATGAATGTTTTTATGAACTATCTAAGTTTTCCTCAAAAAATTAAAAATAAAAATTCACTCCGATCCTCCATGTCTTTTTTATATCAGTTTAGTCCTCCATAAGAAAGTCATATAACACTGGTCCGTCCCACATGAAAACTGACATGTAGAAATCCATTTCATCGGGAGGACTGTACATCTATATTTCTGCATTAACATCACGGACCATTCACCGCCATCATTTGTAAATTGATGGTATGATTATACTTCATCATGCAACTCGAGAATTGACTTGTGCAAGACACATGCTCCATCAAACAACTTTAAGCTTTGATGGTTTCTCAAGTAATGATCCATCTGCAATAAGGGATCATGGTAATTAAATATAGCATACATGATTAGAAAATAATGTTGGATCAAATGAATAGTAGACATGCAAAATTATGTATTGTAATAAAAACATATTGAGACTTAGCTAACATACTTGTTCTTCCTCCAGCTTCTCAAAACCAAATTTATCTTTCCACATTGATTCCGCTTCACTAGCAGCAGGAATAATCAAGTTTTTCACCTTCACAGATCTAAGGATTTCTTCAATACAGTAGAACAATGCCCTGAAGTATCCCTGTAAAAGAAGAAGAAGAAGAAGATATATATATATATATACTTCATTTCACATAGAAATATTGAATGACTAATTGCATGGTTTCTTGAATTATCTCACTAATTTATGTCTAAAGAAAAGCAAAGAAATACAAATATAAAAAATAAAAAAATGTACGTATATACCTTTCTCACTTTACGTTCCAACGTTGCCACTAGTGGAATCTCTGCAAGTTCTATCCCAAAAATACGAAAAATAGCAGCAGATACTACTCGAGACCTGTAAATCAAATTAAAATATAGGAAAATTTAACAAAAAAAATGATTATTAGTTAGTTGTATATAATAATATATTATTATAATTAATGGGAATTTTGCCTTTTAAAATAAATACTCTTACTTCTCCATCAAAACAATACAAAACATGCCGCCAAAATCTTCTTCCTTGTTGTGTTTCCATCTACGCATAATATAAAATATATAGAGTTATGCGCTCATCATAAATACAAATAGTTAAAATAACTAAAGATGAAACTGTAAATACACAACAAACTAAACTAGTTCATATATAGTTCATACCCGTGGACCATGCTTTGGGTAACATCGCCATATTTGTAGCCAGGGTACTGTTGGATAGCACCATCATCTCTGTTGCCACGTGGATCCTTAATTGGTTTAAATCGGTTCTGTAGCATATTTGATGAACAAGAATGAGTCGTCAAAATTTGGAGACAAAATTAAATGAGACTAACTGGTTTTGGAATATAATACCAAAAGCATTTGCGAATAGGGAACGCAAATGCGATATTCTCCCAAGCAATTGTGCGCGCGCGCGCGCACACACACACACACACACACACACACACACACACACACATATATATATATATATATATATATCGATGCGGTACGTGATAATATTCAATCAATGGACACATTATACTCACATGAAAAACAGAAACAGCACCAGCAAGCAGCGTTTTAGTTTCATCAGAGAAACTTGTTTTTCCCTTGAGCAACCTCCATGATATTTCGCGTTTATTATTATTAGTTGCCAATGAATCTTCAGTAAGTTGTTGGTTACCTTGCATGATCACATTCCGAAGAAAAGAATCAATATTCTTACATTCCCTGCTGCAAAACCAATCACCCTGTGGCAAACCGCCCTGAAAGATATGAATAGTACTAGTTACAGACAATTAATAAAATCGAAAAAAAGTACTATGTGAGAACTATAAAGTATTCGTAGTGTCAACGAACCTTCAGATCATATGTCTGTTCTACACTCGGAGAACCCACATCATGTTTCTTTTCACACTACAATTAAGGACCAGCAACCACTTTCATGAAACAGTAATGAGGACATATATATGAATTAAGGCGCATATTTTAATTAAACGGTTGTTACCTGACTGCATTGTATCAGTTCCCGGTCCCTAGCTTTGGTAAAATCATGACCCCTATGAAAATAAAAATATAGTCAATCATGAAGCAATAGTGATAAGTAAAATGGACATGACTTGTATATATCGCAAATTGTATGTGCAAAATGAGTGAATGGATCATTGGGTGAAAAATATAATAACTAGCAATGCAAGTGCAACGAATACATAATTTATATTTGACAAAATCATGTGTGTGGAACTCTTAAATCAAGTAACATGAAATAGAATCAAAATACCCAAGTGTGATATCATTGATCAGGATTGATGGAGCATCTGAACCACCAACGGCGTTCATGATAGTCGTCTCTGAAGTGCCAGAGTGACTATTATCATTGATCGGAATTGATGTAGCATTTGAACCATCAATGGCTTCCATGATAGCCGTCTCTAAAGTGCCAGAATGACTAGCATCACAATCTTTCATCACTTTTTAAGACTCTTAAGCTCCCCATTCATCATCATCAAATATATGTTATCAGTCGGGCGATTCTGTTTGCAACCCCCATGATGCTCAAACTTAGTGAACCCGATGACCTACATAAACAAGCATGTATGTTTAAGTACTTAAATTTAGTAAACTCATGATTTAGTTGTTGAAAATCAATATACTAGAATAAAATGAAGCTTCACCTTTTCATTTTTACATTCATCACATGAACACCGTATTTCATTCCCCTTGATAACTCCTTTAAGGTTGTGCTTGTGACAGAATACTTCTCTATCTTCAAGCAAGCCTGTCACCAGGAGATCTCTTAAGGTTGTCTGATGACCTGTTTTACTAGTAGAAGCATGCGCATGATGCTTCTTCTTAGCATCTTTCACGTTTCTTGCATGCCTTAATTCAACTCCTGCCTTGGCCTTTTCTTCTGAGAAACAACCACTTGGCCTAGTTTTTTTTACCTTTTTCACATTCTTGCAGCTCTTTCCCATTGCTTTTCTAGAAGTACTAGCAATGTCATGTGACGTGCTTACTCTTTTACGCTTCCCCTTAGGGAGCCAACCAATTATCTCTTTACGTGTCTCCATCGTCCATCCAAACTCCCTCTTCCCCCCTGGACGGATATAATATATGTCTGTATATAAGTTGTCCTTTGCCATTTCCTAGAGGGGGAAACATAGATCGAGTTCAGTGGTTTGTTTGTTTCAAATATATTTTCTCTCGCAAGTGGAAGCGCAATATTGCGCTACAAGTGAAATTTGCAATATTGCGCTACGAGATGGAAGAGTTCCCGACTAGATCTTGGTTATAAGACAACAAGCAACAAGTCTTTTAGATTATGTACTGGACTCATGACATAATTATATAAATAAATAGAATATAAAGGTTCATCCAGAAAATTACAATTCATAAGCTATAGAGAACATACATTAAATTAGAAATCATTATGAAGATGTAATATAAGAGTTATATTGTTAAAATATAATCATTTTATTCATTCTTTATAAATTCTTACAATTTTTTCCTTCATATTTTCTAAAAAGTTAAAATCCCTAAAAAATCAAGGAGTATATAAAAACAATTTTTTTTGTTTGTTTTTGATTCATTGTTATTGTAAATTCAATCATTCTTTTTTAATATCTTACCTATATGATACATGATTCCCAGCTTTACGGAAAATTCTATCATGGATCAAGTCTATAAGTAAGTTTATAGTCCATATACTTCATAATCACCCACATTAGATTTTTCAAGTGATGCGGATGATTTTGGGTCACATGATCTACAAATTTATCCATAGACCTGGCCTATTGAAGTATTTCCCAGATTATACAAGCCTTAATTAAGGGAAGCTTATATTGAATTTTAGCTTAAGATGTGTGCCATTGTCATGAATCACCCTATGGATAAGCAACTTACGAAGAAAAATATTTTAGGGGTAGTTAATGGTATCCATGTCATTTTAAATCCCACTAGACTGAAAATGTCATAAATAGACGACTAGTGAGTAGTGACACTACAATTACATTTTGGTCCATTTTTAGGTTGACCATCAAGATTCAATTTTGAAACCACGCATACCTTTAAATTTTGGTTTATAAAATATAAATCAATAAAACATCTAACACAAGTTCAAAATAAAATTAAAAAATAAACTATTTTTTCTTTTTAATTTTTTTCTCCTTCTTCTTTAAAGTTCCTCTTGTATCCGAATCAAATTATGGTACCGAATCTATGTGCAAGCTCCAACGTAGCTTGCACTGCTCTAGATCGGAGTAGTGCAAAATCGATGGCGGAGCTTGCTCAGCTCCAATCAGAGCTGTTCAAGCTCCAAATCTGGAGCTTGCACACAACAAGCTCCAGATTTGGCGCATGCAGACTATAAAATTCTCTCACACTAATAAAAGGAAATAAAGAATAAAATAGCACTGGTGAAAGAAGCATCTAGAAGATCAATAGAAAACTAGATGGAAAATGAAGCAATGTTTTTTATTTTTCAAATAAAATAAAATAAAAGCTTGTTAGATTGAAAGTTTAGAAATACATCGCTTTCCAAATTGAGGTGACCACAACGTGCGATGGTATCATGCTAAATTGAATCGCATATAAAATTGGAATCTAACCTAAATCTATGTGAACAACACATAAAACAATCGTTCGTACTGAAATTGATAACACCTATCGAGGCCGATTAATCTACCAACACCATTAACAACCAATCATAAAAATCTTTGACTATATACAAAAGAAGACCTAGATTTGAACAGGATAATCAATTGGATACGCAAGAATTGTCGATTACTAACCTTTCGGATGATCCCACAACCAAGGACCTCAAAATCTCCAAGGTTAGCGCCGATCTGCAGAAGAATGACTAATCAAATACCTTAATCTACCTACACCATTAATAATCACATAAATCTCCGAATAGATACAAAAGAAGACATAGATTTGAATAGGATAATCAATTGGATACACAAGAATAGTCGATTACTAACCTATTAGATGATCCCAAAACCAAGGACCTTAAAATCTCCAAGGTTAGCGTCGATCTGCAGAAGAATGACTAATCAAATACCTTAATACCAACACCATTAATAACAAATCATAGAAATCTTCGACCAGATACAAAAGAAGACCTAGATTTGAACATGATAATCAATTGGATACACAAAAATGGTCGATTACTAACCTTTAGGATGATCCCACAACCACGGCCCTCAAAATCTCCAAGGCTAGCCCCAATCTGCAGAAGAATGACTAATGAAATATCTTAATCTATGAATTATGTATGACCAATAATGTTTAATCGGCGCTTGAAAATAAGCAAATAGGTATTGATCGATTAAATAGAAAGGTGAAAAACCTAACTACATAACATAAATGGGCCAAGCCCAAACCACAATAAATTATAGCCCACGTTATCGAAAGCAGATTAGTAATAATATATAGACAAAATGTATTGGGCCTAGGTATGGTGTGACCCAGTGTTCCGTCACAATTGGAAATTAATTTTTATTTTCAACTTCGTACCCCTCAACTGAGAAGTTAGTACTATTTCACAATGTTGACAATGGTACAAGTGTTATGATTCAATGCCATTAACTAGAGTTGTAATATGTGTGCATCTCATATGACCATTCTTAACATATCCAATGTACTGCAGTCCTTTCATTTATCTCATTATTATATTATATTATAATAGGTTAGTGTTTTCGACAGTGTTGGCATAATATTGAACATTACAGTATTGCGTAAAACTGTTTCGGGCCCCAAATCCGTATTAATATTTATTAAATAATATGTGGGTATATTGAAATAAATAGATAACGTCAAAGAGAACTCACATGGAAATAAAGAAGAACACTGTAGGATGCTCGAATTACCATCCCCGAATCTACCAATTTAGATCTTAGAATGTGAAACACAACAAGTCGTTCTATAAACATACAAGTGAGTTATTTTCTTCTAGATACCATATTGATAATAACAAGGTGATTTCAAATTCTCAAGTCCTTCAATATATATCAATTTTTTCATAATTCTTTATATTAACTTCAATTTGTATCTAAATGTAAGAACAAGTTTAGAAATTGACAACGCCCAAAAAGGGCAATATAGAATACGAAAAAATTATGGGTTAACTTAGAACTAATATAGCTTAGCAACCTACTATATTAATTTGAAAGATGGTAAACTCTTTGCTTCTGAAAGAATAGTGAAAATTATTTTATTATGTACAATTGAATCAAACAAACAGTGAAGAAGAAAGGGAAGGGAAAGGAGGAGGAAGAGAAGAAGAAGACGGAGACAAGTGGACAAACGAATTAAAATATATATTGGAATCCGATGCAATATTTATGAATGTTGGTGGATGAGATGAAGCCATAGAAATGATTTTACACATAGTGGTTGAGAAAAAGTTAACCTTAACAGTGTATTTGAAATTTGACTAACATAATTTAAAATTAATTATATGGATCTATTACCTTAATACATTGAAATCACGACATTGATGCCAATAAACTCAGATAAATGAGAAAAATAAAAGATACCAATAACATTACCTATCACTTCAACCTGCTAGTCTCCCTCTGGCTAGCAATTGCAGTGTAGGTAATCCAAGTTGATCTTCACCTTAGTTGGAGAACAAGTAGCCGGGAGTTCAAAGGGTGTTGCAAATCAACAAAGAATCTACCAAAATAAAGTAACACAGAATTCACATCTATATATGTTGTCGGAAATTTAAGATTAAAAGTGAAATTAATTTGGAATTCGAAACACGGAAAATGTGGAGAGATAAAGTGATTTTGCGATGCAAATTTGAAGATGGAAGACAAAACTAGCTAGGAGAAAATGCATCTCTACAGGTCACGAAAACGGTAGAAAGAAAATAAAAAGCTTATAGTGGTCTTTAGCGCGTGAGTTTCACTCGATAATTAAGAAACAAAAATCATTTATATAAACAACCTCATTTAAAAAAAAATTGATATGCATTTAGAACTTTTTTTTTACTGCAACAAAGAATAATACTCCTGTAAGAAGAACTTAATGGCCAAATATCGTGTCTACGAAACTCACATTAAAATTAATATTCATATTTTAAATTTTAACTGTAAGTACGTTGACAAAATGGTACGGTGGGGCACACGTACCAATGATAGTGTAAGCAAATTGATTTCCTAATAATACGATGAATTATATTTAATATGGAGACCTCACACTAGATATTTTTGTTTACATGGGCACCCGTGTTAATGTAGCAATAACATATAGAGTATAGACCCATTTGTCAATAGATTTAATTACATCCAAACCTGCAAATCTGATTTTTTGCGAATTAAAACAATTAAAAGCTAGTAAGACATTGTTACCCCTCATCAAATATTGAACTTTGTATGAGGCCAAATAGATTTAGTTTTGATTAATTATACATTTGCCTCAAATATTTTCAATGTTACTAATTCGAAACTTAATAATACAATATAATGAATATAAATTTTTAAAATTTCAAAATGGTCTCATATTTTATTGCAAAGTAAACCCCAACAAACTTTATATTTCAATATCAACCCAAAATTATTTTGAAAAAAAAAATCGTTGGAACAACTCTAACTGAATTGGTCGGGGTTGTATTCGGTCCCGGAATTGTTAAGAAAAAGAAAAAAAAAATGAAAAACCCAATAAGGCTAAGGCCTTGTTTGGTTGTGTTGGAATGTATTGCGCCGGAAAAGATGGTCAACGCTTTTGAGATTCAAGTGTAATTGTTTGACTAACAGAGTTCTAGGTATATATATGCAAATAAAGTCTCTAATAGGGAGATGCGGGTAGAAAGTTCTCTTCCTAATATAGTGATTTCCTCATTGGAGGCTCCAACGTCCATCGAAATCCCTCGATAGCCATTTCTCCTCAAGTTTGAAAATTTTGCGGACAGACTGCCGTCAAAGGTCTCAGAGGGGAAGATACAAAGAATTTAAAAGTGCAAGTGAGTATAAACGGTGCAAATGCAAAGGGGGATGATTCACATGTCGATCAGCTGAAGGAGATAAGCGGTAAGTACAATCTTGATTTCTTTTTCTTGTAGGGAAGTTGTTGTTAGGTGGTAAAGACCATTCTAAGTGATACATGTATTTTGTCGTGGAATTGTTTGATACATGAGTATGGAAGCAAAGATACATAAACATAATCCTAATGCATAGAGATACACATAGGATGGCAAATTCAATTCGATTAGAGTAGAAACTCTAACTACATAGTTGTAAGTTGTAAACCAAATAATACAAAAAAAATGGAAGTTTATAACCCTAATAGGAGTCGAAAAGCATTACTAAACTTTTCCTAAAATATCAAAAAGGCCGGGCTCTAAGGTGGTCTCTTGTTCTCTATATGCAGTCTATCCCCATTCATAAGTATTCATTCTCAAGTTATATGTGTAAGACTAAGAATCGAACCTAAATGAAATGCACGACTACAAACCAAGGATAACTACTATATAGGTCATGTGCATGCTTTTTTCAATTCTAGAGGAAGGCATAGCGTGTCTCCCCTCTCACCGTGCACATTCGGACCACATGATACAATGAGAGGGAGGCACACTAGGCCTCCCTAAGTGTTTGTTTGACCGTCATGCATGTCTTCTAGTTGTCGGTCAAAAGTCATGGATCGGAAACGATTTTTCCGGTTATGAATTTGACAAAGGAGATATAACTTAGTACTTCCTCCGTCCCATAACAAATGAAACACTTCATTTTGTTGACTTTTTTAGGTTCAGTTTGACCATAAATATTCTCAAATCATATGATAAAAATAATTAAAAATATTATATTATAAAACTAGAATGTTTATATTTTCATTATATAAATTTTTTATATATTTCTCTGGTATAATTTGAGATTAATACGAGGTCAAACTAACCCTCGAAAAGTCAACAAAATAAAATGTTTCATTTGTTATGAGACGGAGGAAGCACAAGTTAATATGTGACAAATTAATATTTGAGTAAATATGTATCAAAATTTATGAAGTTAACCTTATTTTAATCAAATAACGAAATACAAGTATATATTTACCCTATCATATATTATCCCAACACAAAAACTAATATGTGGAGTATCATATAGTATTACCCAACAAAATTAATTTACTCAAAACAAACACACCATTACTTTGTTTGTACCATGTGCAGTGCATCCCATTTTCATCACATTGACAAGCCTGGTTATCTCTTTTCTCCAATACTAAAGTGACGCGTGCATACCTTTCTCCTTATCATCATCACATAAGGCTACTTTTAGTACTAAAAATATTTGGTAAGATTTGAATAGATCCATGAGATGGCAAAATTAAACAGGAAAGGACTAAAGTGTAGGGATCAAATTTGGTGCAATCGATGTGGTCATAGGATATACCATAGAATCATACCATTCCATTGCTAAACCTATGGTACAATAAAGCATATTCTACCATCATAATCCCTCCAACATTTTCCAAATCCTCAAGAATATTTTGTATAATAACAGACTCTAAGGTTATATGTACATCCTTCCTCTCACAAGTAGTTGCACTGCCACCACCCCCACTGCCATTGTTTATACGGGTAGGATTCTATCCTGACCTGCTCGGTCCGAGCCCGTTCAATACTGCGTGGAGTACATTGGCGATGGTTATCTAGTGGTTGTGATGGTGGTGGCAGAGGCGGTATATGACTATGCACTAGCTAACTAAGGTAATTTTATCTCTCACCATGGGATGAAATTAATGCAGCTAATTGAGTGTTGAAAGAAGTAGTTTTCTCCGGCAGGGCAACTTCAATCCTTTGGCATGTGGCTCAATCATGATCAAGAATTGATCTAGTCATCAGTTCAGCTTCATGAAGGGGCCTTTTAACCCGAATGATTAGATCATTATTATTATTATCATTAAGTATTGCTTATATATTGTTTAACTTGTCTGATTTTGATATGTATGTAATTAACTACTCAATTGCTTGCAAGTTTGAGTAGTGTGAGATGTAATAACACCAATTTAGTGATTTAGTGATGATTTCTGTAGTTAATTTACATGTTTACTATACGGTACGTGCTTGATGAATTTTGGGTGGTTTAATTTTTTTGGACTCGATCAACCTACTCTAGGTGGATCTTGTACTCCATGTTTGGATTGACACATAGAATGTTGTTGGGTTCCCTTATATGCCGGGTTCTTGTATTTTTTTCGTTTCTTGTGGTGTACTCCATCCATCCCTCTTGAAATGTATTTAATATTAATAATTGATAAAATTATTTTATAAAAATTATGTTTAGCACACGCGCAACACCAAAGGATAAGGATAACACCAACGCAACATATACATAGGTGGACCCTGTGGACCCATGCACGACACACATGAGCACTACAAGCCGGGGGGAGGGGGGGGGGGAATAAGCCTCCACGTACGATGAGTTTCATTGTATACTCAATCTAAATGAAGTGAAGCCCTCCTCGGATGGATGAGGTCGTCTCAAGGCAATGTTGAGATGGTTGAGTAGGGGACCTCTCCCCCAAGATTGTGAGGTTCAGATTGAGATGATTGCCATGCCAAAGCTTTGACCAATTTATTACAATAAGGATTCTAAGCATGCATACCAACTAAAAAATTAAATTTGACAAAGTATAGTTACACTGAAGAATATGGATCTGAAACAGTTCAGTTTAAGTTGTCTGAATCATTGCTCATGTTTGATGACGAACGATTAGTCCTTGCTGTCTTTGAGTTGAACGGATTGTTTTAATTTGATCAATTTTTTTGCCGTTGTGTTGTGTTGCCAGTGCTGGTTTGTGGAGTTCCAAAATTAATATACACAGCTTAAATGCACCAAAATCGTTCAAGAACAATAAGTTACATATATATACCTTGAAACATTGAAATTTCCTAATTCATAAATAAAGTTCTGATCTAATGATCGATCTGAAAAACTTAGAGAACAACTTTAATTAGGGGTGGTTTTAGAATATCTTGATCATTAAGCAAGATAATTTAAACACACCAAATAAGCATAAGATTCCTAATTTCCAAGAAATTAAAGCACTTGTTCAAGCTAGCCAAGATAAGAATATACATGCATACGCCTAATTAAACAAACCCTAAGATATCTCTTGAGTTGCATCCAAGAAACCAAAAAGCATATAAAACAATTTCTCTAGCTGTCGCACAAACATTCTCCACATTCTACATGTACTTATATAACTTTCCTCACTTATCCACACCAAATCACCCAGCATTAAGCCACCACTACACAATTAACCAACAGCGATCCATCCACCATGGCCCCACCGGCTCAAACACGCGGCCAAGCTCCACCACCACCCCAGCGCCAAAGGCCCTCATTGTGCAAGTGCATTTGCTTCGGCGTACTATTTCTCATCATCTTGCTAGGCCTAGTAGCCCTCATTACATGGTTAGTAGTCCGTCCCAGGAAGCTGAGGTACTCTATAGAGGACGCGTACATTAGTGGCTACAACATCACCAAAAACAACCACCTTGACGCAAAGTTCCATTTCCAACTACGAGCTCACAACCCGAACAAGAGAGTCTCGATTTACTATGACAAGATCGACGTAACGGTGTGGCATGGGGATCAGCAGCTGGCGAATACAGATGTTCATCCGTTCTACCAGCGTAGGAAAGAGGTGAAAAATTTGGACTTGGACTTGGTGGCAAGAGATTGTGCGGTTAGTGGGCCTGAAGCCCAGAAACTGCGTAAGGAAGGGGACTCGGGCTATGTGGACTTGGATTTGCAATTTGATGCTGACATCAGGTTCAAGGTTGGTGCGTTCAAAATTCGCCGGGAGCTTGATGTCACTTGTGACTCGTTACATGTGCCACTTGATAAGTCGAAGGGTTTTAAGACGGTCTTTTGTGATGTGGATATGGATGACTAAGAGAGGTTATGAGTTGATGGAGTTTATATTGGTGTTTACATTCTTACATTCGATTGATTTGAACTTGTAGAGATTGTTTTATAATTGTTGAGAGATCATTGGTGATTGCTTTAGTGTTTTCTGAAGTTGTAATTGGAGTTTGCAAAATGTTTATTTGTTTTGATTGATGATTGTGATGATTGGTTTACAGTGTGATGAGTGTGTTTTTAAAAGCATGGTTAAGAAGTGACTCAAATGTATTAAATGATTGGTTACTAAGTAAACATATTTTTTTTAACGATTAGAAGTGATACGTACGGATAATAAATAATTCACACAAAAGAGGGTAGTTTAGTATTATTGTTACACTTGCATCGTTACGTGCATTATTAACCATTCCAATTGAATAGTGGGTAATAATGTTGTGAATTTTCGTTAAGAGTAATTCTTATAAAAGTCACAATTTTCATAAATAACGGATATTAATATTTCTTATCTTTTAAGAAAAAATATTGAGTTATGTGCACCATTTCGAATCCTTACTTGACCCACTTAATCACTATTAACCTGTGAGAGAGAAGTGGAATATCACATGAAACTGCTCAACCGTGATCTTGAGTCAAGTTCAGAATCCACACTGAATAACTTATATGGTGAGAGATCATGACTAATTTATAATTAATTCATTTATTTATGACATATCTACCAAAATAAAAATGTAGCACGTCCATGGCTAATGCCTAACGGTAAAATAATAAGTGTAGATTATAGAGAAAGAAAGACGAAGGAGTTCGGGCGCACTTGGCAATAAAATTTAGGGAAATTTAGGGAGGCAAGCGTAACACAAGTGCACTAACCAATGTTGAATAGCTAGCTCTAGCGCTCTACAATTCACTTTTAAAGAACGAGCATTGCTTAAAATAAACTACACGTATTTATTTATGTCCTAATCAAATCTTTAACTACGTTCAATTCAAGAAAGATGTAGTACAAGTTTATGATTACCACATTTGTTATCGTTTGAACTGAACTAAACAGAATTGATTTTGGGAATCATAAGGTGGTGCAGCGGTAAGGAGTTGTGTTACTGAATGAGAGGTGCAGTGTTCGATCTCCAGCGGTGGCGGGGTTATAAGGTTGGTTTAGGTGTGGAGAAATAAGGTGGTTTATGAGGAAATTTGTATATCATTAGTGTAGGGGTAGTTGTAATATTTGACGTTTAAAAAGAAACAGAACTGATTTTAAGTAAATGAAATTGAGTTAAACTGAATTGAATGAAGCTGAACTAAACAGAACATAATGCATCTGATTGAACTGAATTGTACTGAACTTAACTTAAAATAATCAATTTTTAGAAAAAAAAATAAAATCTTAAATTATCAAAAAATTATGTTGTTTTTATCCTTAAAGAAAGGAAATGGCCTAAAACTTATATTAAGTGGACTTAAATTAATAAATTTAAACTGAACAGGACTTATTTGTATTATAACAACTTATTTGTATTATAACAGATACACGGACTTAGACTGTGTACGAGATTTCGCAGGAAAGAAATGAACATATTTTCAACCACAAAACGATTGATGCATCACAAATTAGCGCGGGGTGGTGCACATGCTTTTGAATGGGTTGGGTTGAACCCGAACCCAACCCCAAAGTGTTTAAACCCAATCCGTACTCGACCCGTTAATAATTAACGGGTACGAGTTATGATTTCTAAACCCTAATATTAACCCGGACTCCTTCTTCTTCACACCTTAATTCTTCACCATGGTCAAATTTCGGAATATCATTTTGACTTCGTTTTTTAACGAAATTGCATGATTCCAACGCTACTGGATTCGTATTTACCTATTCTACACGTTCCATTTTACTGTTTGGAGTTTCATCCCCTTTTCGAGAATTCACCATTGATGACTTAAAACTTTTTGAAAGCTCTGTATGGATTCATCTCTCTACCAAATTCGACGATTATTTCGTCGTTGAGTCCATCTTGACCTCCTCTATCATCCATGGACAACAAATCATAAATTTAGAACGGAAATTTAAATTCAAGCGGCGAAAGAATCGTTGAATTTGATTGAGAAACGGAGTTGTATAGAGCTTTCGAAAAGTTTCAAGTCATCAATGGCGGATTCTCGAAAAGGCGATGAAACTTCGAACGGTAAGTTGGAACATGTAGAAGACGTCAATACGAATCCAATGCCGTTAGAATCATGCGATTTCGTTAAGAATTGAAATCGTAATGACATTTTGAAGTTTGGCCATGGCGAAGAAGAATGAGTCATGTGCACACGGGTCGGTCAGGCGGGTCATGTCAAAACCCCGGTTGTGTCGGGTTTTCTGACCTGTTCGGATCATAGCCAGGTCGGGTGGGCCGGGTCGGGAAACGGGTCCAGCAGTGTCTAAGGTTTTGTCCGGGTTGGGTTCATGCCAATTTATCGGGTTGGGTTAGGGTTCGGGTCTTATAATTATGGGTATAATATGAGCTCGGATTTTAACCAAATCTGTATCCGTCACTTATAAATGAGGAGCGGGTCTTAATCGGGTTAGGGTTGGATTGAACCCAACCCATTAAAAAGCCTAGTGGTGCACAAAATTGTGCAGCGCAGTGTCAAGTATCCTAAACTTGCTGCACCTGTCTATGATTTTTGGTTAATGTTTGAATTTTGTCTATGAACTTATTTTTGGTTAATGTTTGAATTCTTTGTTGTTTTATTCGTTGTTTTGGGATGGCATGGACTTAGTCGGCCTTATTGTACTGAACCGTTTTTTGAGTTTTTAATGAGATGATTTAAAAAAAGAAATACATACAAGCGAATTGAATTTGGAAAAAATTTAGGTGAAGATTGTTTTTAGAATTTTTTTTTTTATGAAAATAACAGATATACCTCACACTCTCTCCCTTTTACTTCACTACACTAATTAAAAACTAATTAATTTTGAGAGAAGCCACTTTAAAACGGTTTTCCAAAATGTCGACGCATTTTGTTGTCAAATTAAGTGTTCCACAAGTAACCACAACATGTACATTACATTTCATGCTAATCACAATCATAATACCTACACCATCACAAACCCGTACTCCTCTGCTCCACCGCACGATCAGCCAACCTCGAGCGACCACACTCCACATCCCTCCACGTGTCCGCATCCCCACCGTCGGTCCCCTCCTTATCCACCCCCACATCCAAACAAACCTGCTTACAAAACAGCTGAGCCGAGCGGCAAAGCGGACACGTCACGTGCGCAGTCAGCCACGTGTCTACACAGCTGGGATGAAACACGTGACCACAGTAAGGTATCACCTTTACCCTCTCCGTTTCCTCAAAGTCGTTCAAGCAAATCGGACAGTCGTCAATCATCCGGTGCTTCGCGGCCTTACAGTACGCCACCACCGGCAGTGATGAGATTTTGGTCGGCTCGAGTCCGCGTTTCCTATTGGGCTGAGATTGGGAGGTGGGAGGCGGGTGGTTGGTGTTGTTGTCGGAGAAGCGACGGAGGTAGGCGGAGAAAAAGCCGATGAAGAAGAGTGCGGTGAGGAGAACAAGGATTGTAAGTGCCATGGAGGAGTCGAATGGGGTGTTGGAGCTGAGCGGCCTTCTTGTGGTGGAGATGTTGAGAAATGGGTCGGTGGATGATATGCCGTCGAATGTGGTCGGTTCGGTCGACTGGAGGAGCTTCCGGGTCGGGTTCATTTTGTTTTGTTTTGGGGGATGGGATGAGATGAGATGAGATGAGATGAGAGTGGGAGTGGGAGTGAGGTGTAGTATTGAAATTTTGAAGCTGGAAACTTCGTACTGTATTTATTTACGGAGTATGAATGAGAAGATGGGACAAAATGGGGACAAGTGAGATATTGATGACTGATGATTACTCCGTGGTTGATTAATAATGTCTGTTTGGTGGAGATGATTAATGTTTTCCTTCATTTGGTTATGCTAATTAGTTGAGTGAGTTTGAGTTTGTTGGGTTTTTTTTTTCTTTTTAATATTCTACTTTTAATCCAAAATCAATCAATACACAGAATTACAACGCAACGTTGATCCAAAGATCCAGACAGATCCAGACGTTGATCCAAAGATCCTTTCGCCCAACTTTGTTCCCTCCTTCTGAAAACTCATTATTTTCACTTCATTTCAATGCTGTTAAGTTTCATTCAGTTCATTTCAGACTTTGCTTAGTTTTTCTATATTACAATAAATTCAGTTTGGTTATGTTATGTTACGTTCAGTTCAGCTTTATTAAGTTCCGTTCAGTTCAATTCAATTATGTTCCATTTAGTTCAGTTATGTTCAGACAAAAATAACAGTTTCTAATTCTAAGTATAGTAGAAGGATGAGTGAAACAAAAGTAAAAATCAAGATAATCAAACTTTTATTTTTTTAAATTTTATTTTGCCTAAAACTCAGTAGAATCCTTTTAATATTTTAGTCTCTTGATCCGTCAAGGATTTTGATACCGATTTAACCAGATTGACTCGACGGGTTTGAATGAAAACATAGGCCCAAACAGTAAAATAACATGAAATATTTTTCTCTTTAAAGTTGCAACTTGCAAATTAGCACCAAAAGACAAGCCATAGAATGTAATTAAGACCAAGCACATCTTCGGGGAAATTATTCAAACGCAAACCCTAACTTGGATTTACTTTCCTCCCAACACTTTTTGTTGTGCAAGCAAAATTCTCGCCATTTTGATTGCTGTCAGAGCAATTGGTACAAGCTCTTCACCTTACATGCCACAACCACCGCTCATTCGGTCCTCTGGACCTCCTTGCACTCTATGTTTTGAATCTCATCTCGAAGGCCATTTCGGACGATCTCCTGAGATGGGTCATCTCAGATAGTTACGTCCTATGTTATGAGTATTATTTTATCCTTATTTTATGTGTTTCGAAACAACTGTCCGAGATGATCCGAGTTGACTCATCTCAAGAGGTCGCCCGAGATGGACTACGAGACGAGATTCAGGACATACTGATTCAGGACATACTAGTATTTACATTAGTTAGTTTGTGTAATTGTAAAATAACTCTAATTTCCAAATTGTGGTAGGAAAAAGAAAAGGGATAAAATAAAATAACAACTCAATTCATTATTCCACGATAAATAAAATAAAAGTAAGGAGACGGCTCTTTCTCGTCGGCTCATTATTCCGCACCGAACCCCTAGAGGGATCCATCTGCAATCAATCAAATCCTATAGTAGTTCGCTGCTCTAACAGTAAAAACAATGTCACAGAAGCTGCTGCCATCGGAGAACGGAATGGAAGGAGACGACGAAAGAGAAGAAGAATCATCGGAAGAGGAGGATGAGGATGAGCCACGCCTCAAGTACCAACGGATGGGCGGCAGTGTCCCTACTCTCCTCCAAAACGACTCCGCTTCCTGTATCTCCATCTCTGAACGCATGATTGCCCTAGGCACTCACTCCGGCTACGTTCACATTCTCGATTTTTTAGGAAATCAGGTCAGTTTACTTTTTCGAGCAGGATTGGATGAGGATTTTTCTCAACATTACTTGCAGGATTGATTGGTAATTTAGATAATTGTTAGATTGTTAGCTAATTAGCTTTGGTATTTTCATTGCCATATCTGGCTATGTTTCCCAAAAAAAAGTTAGCCACCTCACTAATACTACTAGTCAACTAGTCATTCTTGCATGCGTTTTCTAAAAGAGTCTCAGTCTTATTATTATTATTATTATTTTTTTATGATTTGACTTTTATTATTGCTCCGAAAGCTATTGGGTGAATGAGCTTTATATTAAGAAAGTTGATACAGAGTTTATAATATCTTTACCATCATGATCCTTACCAAAATGTACATTGTATGGCTATTACTATGTTTTAAAGATATAAGTATGTTTTTACCTCATAGAAAACACTTGATGTTGTTTGTTGACATCGAATCGAGACCTGCTAAATTCAGATGTATAACTAATACCTTCCTCTCCAGATTAAGGAATACATTCCTCATACTGCTGCGGTCAATGAACTCTCCTTTGACACTGAAGGTGAATACATTGGGAGCTGCTCTGATGATGGTTCTGTTGTGATAAATAGCCTTTTTAATGAGGAAACACTGAAATTTGAGTACCATCGACCCATCAAGGCCATTGCGTTAGACCCAGATTATGCGCGAAATTCATCTAAAAGATTCGTTACTGGAGGTTTAGCAGGCCAATTGTGTTATAATATGAAGAAGTGGCTAGGCTTTCGAGACAAGGTTTACTTAGGTTTCTGACTTGCTTTGCTTGCATGGTATCAACATAAATGATAGCTTAAACTATAAGTTCTCACTCAAGTAATCATTCTCTGCCACAGGTTTTGCACTATGGTGAAGGCCCAATTCATGCAGTGAAGTGGAGAACTAATCTCATTGCTTGGGCTAATGATGCTGGCACAAATGTTTATGATACTGCTAATGATAGACTAGTGGCATTTATTGAAAGACCTCGAGGAAGCCCACGTCCTGAGATTCTTCTACCTAAACTAGTTTGGCAGGTAAGTTGATGATTATTTTTTATCACCTAGTTGTACATAAAGTCTGTTTGTAATGGTTCTGGTCTCAAAGAACATAACTACTCTCAGTATACTATATATAACAAATAAATAGCAGCAGTGTACTGTAGATAACAGTGCCTTTTCTTTTGTCTTGGATGTCCAGAGTGATACATTGCTTGTTATTGGATGGGGAACATCTGTTAAAATAGCTTCAATAAGAGTCAACCAGAATAGCAGCACTGCTAATGGGACTTTTAAGCAGAGTCCAATGTCTAGCATATACCAGGTGGATATTGTGGCATCTTTTCAAACCAGCTACTTCATTTCAGGAATTGCTCCCTTTGGAGATTCCTTGGTCCTTTTAGCATATATCCGTAGGGAAGAAGATGGTGAGAAGGACTTCAGTAGCACTGTTCCTTCCGTCCAGGTACCTCTGAAAGTATTCTAAACTCTTGTCAAACTTCTTCTGTTGATAATATTTTCTGCAAGTAGGCTCATAAATGTTCGAATATTTGCTGGAGGTTGTCTCTTGCATATATATCTTCACTATGCAAGGGGCGTGGGAAGGATTTTATTTCATTGGACCATGGAGGCATGTCTTAAGGCCGATTCATATGCTAAACATATAATTTCCCTCAAGCATGCACTTATCTACAGTAGCCATGGGGCATGCTTAGCAACAGTGATAATAAGCCCTATAGCTATATGTAGTGATGTATTATCCTATCAGTGGAGAGCATGAAGAAGTTTATAGCTATTGGGGGGGGGGGGATGTTGCTCATTATATTTCATGCTGTCTCTTATTTATCATCAATTAAAATCTGTCCTTTTAATGTTAATCGTGGCCAACTGTTTTGCGTATGAGACACTTTCTGAGATTAAATTCCTTTAAATCATGCAGATTAAGTTTCCTATAAATTTTTTCTTCAAATGAAGTATAGTACTAGCTACTAAGCAATATGATGCTTATCTTGACAGGGAAATGCTCTGACACCCGAAGTGCGACTTGCCACTTGGAATAATGATGAGCTGGCAACGGATGCACTACCTGTACATGGTTTTGAGCATTACAAGGCCAAAGATTATTCTCTTGCCCATGCTCCCTTTACAGGTTAAGATCGAAAATTAAACATTGATGTGCTGGTTAGTTCACTCAAGCATTATTTTCGATAGCAAGTGCTGTGATGAAAAACATGACGTTGCTCACTTGCTTGTAGGTAGCAGCTATGCAGGTGGTCAGTGGGCTGCTGGTGATGAACCATTGTATTATATTGTGTCTCCGAAGGACGTAATTATTGCCAGGCCTAGGTGAATTTCCTTTTTTTTTGGCCTATTTTATTTAATATTTGGAGTTTAAATTAGCATTCCTCATTGTTATATTTGACATTTGACCTAGAGTACTGAAGAAAACCCCTAATGTTTTATAATACATATATTGTCCTATGTTCATGGCCTGTGTTTCAACCGCAATTTGCAGAAAAACTACGTGAAGAAATAATGTATAATATTCTCGAGATCTACTTGAAAGAAGAAAACATAAAAGAAATTCCTGATTTTCGTGTCATTATTCATTTTTGATTGATTTTCTGCACCAATTGGCTCATGCTTTTCCGGTCTGTAATTTTTTATGATAGGGATGCGGAAGATCACATTGCTTGGCTTCTTCAACATGGGTGGCATGAGAAAGCATTGAAGGCAGTCGAGGCTGGTCAGGATCAGGGTCGAAGTGAACTTCTTGATAAGGTAGGGTGGGGTCTGATCTCGTGGATGTGTAACTGCACTCATTTAGTCATTTTCTCTTACAAGATCATTCTTAGGATATGCCTTTTGGTATGTTTCTTTTCATATTTTTCAATCTTTTAAGATGGATGTCGTGATCCATTTTTCTTAGTAAACCTTCTTTATGATCGAGCTCTGTGCACCTAACTATCCCTTTCTATTTTTGAATATATTATAAAAAGGAGCGAGTTAGTCTTAGGAAAACCCAGTTCCCCCAGACATTAGGAAAACTACCTCGTGCTAGTGTAGAGTGGTGGTGTTGTTTTACCTTCCCTAATGTTAAGAAGAAAACTGTTACCCTAAGAATTTCACTTCGGAGTGAACTGTTGGAAAAGTGAAAATAATTGGACTATTTGTCTGTACTTCTGTAGCTTGATAAAATATGTTCCTTTTGAGTAAACTGTGATGACTATAAATGGAAGTGCTTGTGTTTTATAATACTGTGTTAAGCAAAATATTATATACAGGCTAATGTATTTCTGCCTGTGCACATGTATGGCCAGTATGGGGAGTTATCTTGATTTCATCTATGCTAAACTGGGTAGAGACTAGAGAATGGGTTCTTTGATTAGGCTGAGTCTACAATCAATTTTTTTTACCGTTGTAGCTAAGAATTTTCTCTATTGCCTGCAATACATGCAGCATATGCATTCACCTAGGTCATGTAATGTAACACAACAAGGGCGTGTTATTACTTATTAATAGTATAACTGTTCTTTGATTCTTTCCTCTACTTTTGCTGGTATATCTGGCCTATCCATTTCTTGTTTTCTCATGAACTATTGATTGACACCCTAATAAATTGCGTTCTGGTTGCATGGACTAGATCACATAAAGTGTGAGCACAAGCGGCACCTAAGCGTGAGTGCATGCAGGGAAGCACCGAGTTATTAAAAAGAAAAAAAGCATGAGCGCTTTAAAGCTTCACATAATTGTATATTACAAGTAAAATAATTCTATAGGCATAAAAATATTAACGTGTTTTACACAAGTTTATACATAAAAAAAGCAATGACATGAAAAAAAACTATGTAATCTAGTTTTAAACACCGTCTTAGCTGTAAACTAAATTAAATTGGCAAAATTGATTAGGCCAACATTCTAGTGGAGCTAATATTTATTTGACCAATTTGAAAATCACGTCAACTAAAATATAATTAACTGAGTTTCAATAAAAATAAACATTTTGTTATATGAAATGAGTTTGAAGTGGGTGTAAAATGTTTAAGTCGCCAATGAAGAATTCTTAATGCGTTTTAAAGTGAGCTTTAAGCTCTTAAAGCACAGAGCGTGAAAATTTTGAAGCTTTATGTGTCTAAGCCATGAAGCTTCTTATATTGCAAGGAAAAATGTCAAGCCAGTAATATTTAGAGGAACAAGAACACTAACCTATCTTCTCAAGTTGTTCAAATAAATATTAGCTCTGTTAAAAGGTTGAGCTTGTACAACGTAATCCCTGTTTCTTGATTTTTTTAGTAGCAACACAAATAACACTCTAATCTCTGCTTTCTAAATAGGTTGGATCGAAATATCTTGACCATCTGATTGTAGAACGCAAATATGCGGAAGCTGCTTCCTTATGTCCCAAACTTCTGCGAGGATCAGCTTCAGCATGGGAAAGGTATCAGTCCCAGTGTACACCTATGCATACATTAAGCCTTAAGCATACCCTTCTATTATTTCCTAAGTTAACTACTGGATCTTTGCCTCTTGCAGGTGGGTGTTCCACTTCGCTCATCTCCGCCAACTTCCTGTATTGGTTCCCTACATACCAACAGAAAGTCCAAAGTTACGTGATATTGCTTACGAGGTCTGTATCTAAGTGTTGCACATGCACTCGTCTCTCGTCTGGTAGAATGTAAAATTGTTAACAGAATCTTGTTGCAATAGGTTGCTCTTGTTGCGTTGGCAACAAATACATCATTTCATAAGGATCTTGTATCAACTGTTAAATCCTGGCCACCTGTAATTTATTCTGCTGCACCCGTCATCTCTGCCATAGAACCTCAGATCAATACGTCATCCATGACTGATGCGCTCAAAGAGGTTGGCACCAATTATTCTTTATGATACATGCGCATATTAATTCTTGCATCTTATTGGTACTACTTCCATGTCAGGCTTTGGCTGAGCTTTATGTTATTGATGGACAATATGAGAATGCATTCAGTATATATGCTGATGTAAGTGCTTTTCCTGTCATTAATAATTTCTTGAATTTCTTGCTTACGGTGATCATGGCACCTTTGTTTAATACCGGAGCTTTGACTAATGCAGCTTATGAAGGTGGATATATTTGACTTCATTGACAAACATAATTTGCACGAGTCTATTCGAGAAAAGGTATACATTACTTATTTGCACTTTGAATTGTATAATGTGGTTTGTTTTTTGCCAGATTCAATGTCTTTTTGATTGGTAGAGTCCTGATTATGAATACTTTTCCAATAATACATCATTCTTAAGCTCTTCCTGAACTGAAATAATATGTAGTTTCACACATTCACTCCAATTTTTTAGATTGTAATTAGTAGAAGTATAATGGAAGAGAGTTGCTGGAATAAAAATAAATAAATAAATAAATAAATAAAACAACTAAATCCTTGGTTTATACTCCCTGTCCAATAAATTGGCCCATGCTTTGTGGCTGTGCCGGTACTTTCAAGGATTATTAATAAAGAATGACGGAAAAAATAAAGGGTAAATAAAAATTGTTAAGCTGGGTATTAAAGTATGAGGGAGAAGGATAAAGTATGAAATAGAATGTGAATAAAATATGAGATAAAGAATGATATATTTTTCTATTTTTGGGATGAGAAAATAATGATGGAACTCTCAGAAAAGGAAAGTGAGCTACGGAGTATGAATTTACTCTGTCACATGACTCACGTCTGGTCCTGAATGCAAGGTCTTCATTTGTTTCTTATTTACACACAAATGTCATTTATCAAGCTCTTCCATTTATATCTCATGGATTTGCAGGTTGCTCAACTTATGATGATAGACTCCAAACGTGCAATTCCATTATTTATCCAACAAAGAGATCTCATAAGTCCTTCTGACGTGGTTTCACAACTTATAGCTGCAAAAGATAAGTGTGACTATCGACGTTTTTTGCACCTATATCTGCATTCACTGTTCGAGTCAAATCCACATGCTGGAAAGGATTATCATGACATACAGGTTTGTACACACTGGCCTTCATTGCATAAAAAGTATTTTGATGGGCATTTTGTATTAATATATTATTGTCAACGATATAAAATGCCACATTAAGTTACCTTGGAGATTAAGTTTATATGTACTTGTTTCTCCACGTGCTTTATGCTTTTCTTTTTCCTGTTCTTTTAACACTTTCTATTTCTGCTGGTCACTATAAACAGGTTGAGCTTTATGCAGATTACGATCCAAAAATGTTGCTTCCTTTTCTTCGAAGCAGTCAGCATTACACTCTAGAGAAGGTTTGTCTTGTAATCAGGTTACTCTATATCTTTGTATATTAGTCTTTAACACTTCATTGAATTGCTTTCAGGCTTATGAAATTTGTGTTAAAAGAGATCTACTGAGAGAGCAAGTTTATATCCTGGGAAAAATGGGATCCACAAAGCGAGCATTGGCAGTAATTATTAATCAGTTGGGGGATATAGAAGAGGTACTTTTCTCGATACTTGGGTTACATATTTCTCAATTCTGAAACTGTATTTGATCTTACATGCGCCTAATAACTTCATGCAGGCAATAGACTTTGTTAGTATGCAACACGACGATGAACTCTGGGAAGAGCTGATAAGGCAATGCTTTAACCAACCGGAGATGGTAAGTTTTCATGTTATCGCTTGCATACACACAAAAAAGCATTATACATGCCAGTATATCTTTTTGGTGGCAGTTATCAAATGTTTTATTGGATTCGCAGGTGGGTGTATTATTGGAGCATACTGTGGGCCACCTTGATCCATTATATATTGTAAGAAAGGTGCCCAATGGATTGGAGATACCTCGGTAAGTAGGTCAATGATTTTGTCATGTTAATCTGATCAGTAGCCTTCTATATTGGGACATGTCGCATCCTCATATTTCATTAGTGAACTTCTGGATTGAGTCTTTTGCAACAAACTGCATTGCTAGTAGTCAGACATACTAGTTCTTTCTGCAAATAATTTATATTATTTTACTCAATTAACTGCATTAGTAGTATTTTTTTCTGTAAAAAAGGTCATGTTAAAATTTTTCCTCTTAGGTTTCAGTTGGATCTTAGTCCAGTCATTTATGCTTATAGACCAAAGATCTATGTAATTCATGTTATTTGATTGGTTTGTAGCGCTAGGCTTTGGAAGAACAAATCTATATCTTCACTTCACGGCCCATAGAATTTTCTTTTGGACGACCATTTGATATTTATTGACCTGATGACACTGCATAAACAATTCATATGTAAAGCTCTACTTGTTGAGAAGTCCTTGCGGCCCAAAAGATATCATGAAATTAAAATCCTCAGGATATATCTACTGATTGCAAAATGATACATTCACTTATTGTACATTATTTGAATCCATATAAGAATATGATTTAAGTATGCATTTTGCTGAACTGTGTATGCATTTTGCCTCAGGCTACGAGACCGTCTAATCAAAATCATCACCGACTATAGGACAGAAACTTCTCTGAGACATGGATGCAATGACATTCTCAAGGTGATATTTTTGCACTCTATACCTTAAATGACCCCGTTGTCTGGGTGTTTGCGGTAGATTATGCAATACAACCTGTTTCTAGAAAAAGCTCGGGTGTTATCATTTGGCTTCTTTCTGAATCTGAACATAATTTTTTTTTTTTTTGCCGTTATCTATTTTCCAGCACTTCCTGCAAACACTTCACAGATCCGTTTCGCTGCTTTCTATAATCTTCACCACATTTTAAGAAAATGGCAAGCAACCCCTATATAATGCTTCTTTATTTGATCTGCAGGCGGATTGTGTTAATTTACTAATAAAGTACCATAAGGAAGCGACTCGCGCTATATATTTGAGCAATGAAGAAGACGAGGCCCGGACTAAACCTGACAAAAACAGGTCTTCTCAGTTTGAACGATCTCAAAGCATCAGAACTGTGGATGTTAAATCCAAAATCAGAGGAGGCACACGTTGTTGCATGTGTTTTGACCCATTTTCAATACAAGATATGTCGATATATGTTTTCTTTTGTTGCCATGCATACCACGAGACATGTCTGATGGATTCCATTACATCAGTTACTACCAAAAAGAAGCTGGCAGCTCCCACCCAGACAGATTTGTCATATTATGAGTATGAAAATGATGATGAAAGTGACAGTGATGATGATGTTGATGATTCGCGGATGCGTTGCATCTTGTGTACTACAGCCGCTGCAGGTTGAATTTGTATTATATTTGTTTGTAATTGTACAAATAGTTGTACGGTTGTGTGCATACTGAGCTTGATATCTGCATAGGTAATTTATTCCTTCCCCTTTTTTTTTTTTTAATTTTATTTGTATAGGTCAGTAAATGGTGTTTTTTGTATTACTATTTCACCATTATCCTGTGGTTGGTTCTGGGTGGATGGAGGTGGGTGTGGTGTTCGAAAATTTGTGTTCTACAGCTGAATGGTTGTTGAGCAGCTGTATGGAATAATAATGATTGAGAAAATGAATGCTAATTTGTTGAATTGTCTGCGTACATCTTACTTATTATTTAAATGTACATTACATGAGAAGTATATTTTGCAGTCTTGTGTTGAAGGCAAGACAAATTAGGTTTTTTCTTGGAAGTTTACTTTCCATAATATAAGTTCAGGATGAGTTGCAGGTGTTTGATCGAATGAACCAGGTAGTTCGTTGGCTTGATAAGTAACATTCAGGCTTATGAATGAATTTGAGAGGGAACTGTGTTGAAGTCCCAACTGGGAACAGAATCAGTGTGAAAGTGGGTTGAGAGTCTTGAGACCTGCAGTGTGAAGTACTACATGTGGCCAGTTTCACTACTGTGGAGGGGGGAATTTGAACCACTGGATTATGCAAACATGGTATGGACTTTATCAGTCTCCTTCACCAGGCTAGTCGAATAAATAATATGTTCCTCAAGTTGCTGAACATGACATTGATGACAGAAAGATGATAGATTCTTGAAGTGGTTTGGGGCCTGGTAGTTGCTGGTTTATGATTATTTGGATCAGACTGCATAATCAACCGGTTCAATACTAGTTCGAGATATGATTATTACTACTTTCTGGGTCTTTTTTGAGGAATATGCAAAGGAGAATGCAGTTTCTGCTTGTATTTATTGTATCATCCTTTTGGATCTCGTTGAAGGATACTTGTCCTATTAGAATTCTGTAATGAAACCTGCCGGAAGTGGGAGACTTATTAATTGTTACTATATGAATGCACCTAGCCTGATCCGGGCTGATCATCAACATTGAATAACATCAATGGTTTATGTTGCAGAACAGAAAACTGATATTGCCGAAAACTGATCAATGGTTTATGTTGAAGAACAGAAAACTGATATTGCCGAAAACGTTGATGGCAGAAGACTTTCACACGCATAAGGGAGTTGAATAATTCATAAGTTTTCGAATAAAGACAGAGAAATCAAGTCCTGTGAACAGTAGACATCATTCAGGGCACAACAATTCTGGGATGCACCTTTGTGAATGCAGCATAATTTTTTAATTTGACGCCTCCAAATTAGGTAACACGCTAAGGTGAATCATATCCTCCCACGGCAAAGAAGTTCCATTCAATGTCAATTTCATCAACTTTGGAGGGAAAACAGTGCCCCATGATGGATTGCGTTCTTTGAAACTTGACCTGGCAAATGGACTAAAGAAGACATACTTGAGCGTCTCTAGTTCTTGTAAGAACACAAGAGTTTGAGACCATCCAAGTTGTAGTCCTTTTCAGTTTCATATATCCCAAGTTTCTTTAAACGGGGCATGGAGCGAAAGACTCTACCAACAGAGTTTGTAACTTATCTAACACTATACGTGATCTGCCAACAGGTTGGACCCTGTGCACATATCACTGAGATACACTGCTGCCCTGTAAATGAAGATGCATCAACTCTACCATACACCATAAGTTCCAAGGCATTTGACCATCCCACTCGCATCGAAACAGTAGGGTCTGTAGGATTTGCAACGTGATAAGCTGTCAGACTAACAAAATTTTGGATGGGTAATAGCCAAGTATGTGAAATTAATTAGTCTTAATAACCCCACTGGAAGTTTGACAAAATGTAGCAGCAATGGCTAATGTAAAAAAGTCTAATGGCAGAAATCTCTTTGTTTTTCTACCAGTCTACAAATGTTTTGACACAAACATCATGAGTAATAATTTGCTGCCAGCCATATGCAGAGAAGAAAATGATACTGAGAAACATAGATTCACAGAATAATTCACCATTTACCAAAAAGAACGAAAACATGGAGAAAGTTGTTTTATGAACACCTCAAATAGTACATGATACACGCGTGCAATAATTCAAGGAACACTAAGGACAAAAATCAGAAGTCCTAATAACACACTGTTCGCCAATGACACTTCACCCATATGGCCATATGTATGTTCTCTTTGCATGTGCTGAACTGTAAAAAAGATGCTACCTATATAAGTCATATTGCAATGATCAGGAACTAACCAAGAGACATTTCATAATGTTTTTGGAGTTGCAGACTAATCAATAAGATCTATACATAGCTGCTTCCTTTACCTGAAAATGAAATATTGCTTGTCAGAACTGAATGAATCAGCACGTTGTATGACGAAATAAACTGAGTGTGAAGCCACACACACACACAAAAAAAAAAAAAAAAAAAAAAAAAAAAGCTCCATTAGCAATGAAGATCTAAATGATCCAATTCGAGTATGCTATTTTACCCAAGGAAGCTGAGGATTAAGTAAAGACTGAACGGAAGAAATACCCAAATAAATGAAATAATCACCAACTAGGAGAAACTTCAACTGCAGATAAATGCAGTAAATATTTAAACTTTAGACTTAGACTGAAAGAACTTCAATATGAGAAGAATGTAGTGTGTGTCTGATAATTTACGAAGAAGAAAACGTAGACCCCACAGTGGTACATATTAGTCCAGTGACCTGTAAAATCTTGGGGTCAATTGGCAGGTCCAAGAACATATATAGTCTATCTCTATCTTAAATGAAAAACCACGATCTATGTTAACATAGCCACTTATGGGTATTGATTCTCCAGAAAACAACTTCAAATATCATGATAAAGAAAACTGTGACACAGAACTGAGGTTACTTTATTATCTTAAAAATCAGAATTAAACATGACAAGTCATATGCATTCCCATTTCACAGTATATTTTGTTTGAATATCAGTATTCTTATGGTTAGGAATATCCACATTATCCAAACATAATGACATGCTATTGTGAGTTCGAGAATTGCCAAGATGAATTTTGTTTCGATATCAACTATGTTAAGTACTGCTTCTTTAGTGATCTCTCATCTATCAATAAAAAATTCAATGTAAGCTCCTAAAACTCAAAACTAGGCACACAGTTAAGAACTCAGAAGTGCTGCATGTAAATGAGGAGCAAGTAAGCCTTTTTTTTCTTTCTTTAATATCACAAAGTAGCTGGATATGGTTTAGCCACAAAATATAAGTTTCCGGAATTATTGGGGTTGTTCGGATTTATTATCCAATATAATACCGAACCGATGTGCACATGAGATAGAAAACTGATCCGAATCTGTGAATAATTCAAATAACGTACTAGTATACATTCAAACACTTGTAATCAAAATGGGACGAGTAAGAAAGTACCTTATTCACGCGGTTCACCAACAGTTCAACTTGCAAAGTGAAGTTCAAAATTAACTTTCAAGATCATCAAGGTAGCAGTCAAGAATATCATCATACTCATTATCAAAACCATCAGCGGTAGCTTCGCTAGCCTCACTGTAATCTTCTTCTTCACTCTCCACATTATAATTGTAATCTATCCCTTCTTCCACCATAGCCATTTTCCCTTTGGAGTTTGAGGTGGATGTCATAAAAATTTCCTCAACTGTAGCCCCAAAATCTTGAGAGTTTTTTGAAGTGTAAGATGCCTCATTCACCCGACTAGTAGATGCAACATCAGTCCACATAAAATCATCACCCCTGGAAATGGGAGCATCCTCTTCATCTTGTACTGTCCCTGACAGATTCAGATTTCCGTTTGGACCTATCATAGATAATGGCATTGGTTTCTTTCATCTAAACTTTAGAAATCCTACATGACCGCTCAATATTGTTCACTATTAAATTCTTGAAACTTCCGAGAAGTATCAGAAAATTTGTTGCAGATTGAAAATTGATATTAAAAAATAAACATGAATCCTTGTAGTAAATAATACAATACAGTACTTAGTTACTTGCACACCTGCCCCAGATTCTTTCACAAAACAGAGTTGGAAAAACAAGTAGTTCATCAAATTAATAGAAATGAAATGGCAAATCAGAAAATAATTTTCTTTACTGGGTCCCAAAAATTCCACAGAACTGGAAGACCCAATGAGAATACAGTACTGTAACTAGTACTACAATTTTAAGGCCTGCAGCTTATTTGGAAATAGCTGAACCTTTTAAGCAGAATGAAGATGAGAATACTGATAACTGAGGTTAATATCGTAGTTGACATACCTTGTGTTACATAAACTGTAAGAAAAGCATTCCCGTAGTCTCGTTGCTCCGCTTGTATGTTCCTTGCAGAAATCGCAGCACTATGCGAACAACAGTGCAATTCAATCTTCTCAATCAGAGGGGCCTCACCAATTCCACCAGGGATCTCTTCCAACGACTTGCAATGCCTCAAGACAAGGTGCTGAAGTCTAGGAAAAGGACAATACTCAGCTTCCCACTGCTCCAGATTCGTACTACCAATAAGCAAGAACCTCAGGCCAAGAAAACCACCTTCTTTTAGTTCCCAAAGTGGACCTGTGAAGGCATAATTCTTCAATTTGAGCACCTCCAGATTAGGTAGCAGACTGAGGTGGATCATGTCCTCCCATGGCAAACAAGTGCCACTAAGTGTCAATTTCATCAGATTTGGAGGGAAAACAATACCCCATGATGGATGAAGCTCTCTGAAACTAGGCCTGGCAAACGGGTTGAAGAAGACATACTTGAGCGTCTCAAGTTCTTCTAAAAAGACGAGATTTGCAGTCCAGCCACGAAAACGGTGGTCATCTTCAGTTTCATAGATTCCCAAATTCCTTAAATTGGGCATGGACCGGAACACTTTCTCTGTGCAGTTAATCGGGCGTATAGTCGAGAGTGTTTGTAATTTATCCAGCATGTCTAGTGGACCACTATCAGATAGAATCTTGTTCACCAAAACAGAGAATACACAACTGCCCTTCAAATAAAGATGCCTCAACTCCAGCATTTTCCAGAATTCTTCGGGTAAATGACCATCCCATTTACAACAAACAAATAAGGCCTGTAGGCTGTGCAATCTGAAAAGTTCTGATATACTAAGAAAGTCTTGGATTGTAATAGCCAGGTACCTCAAATGAGTTAAGCTAACTAACTCCACTGGTAGACTCTCAAGGTGTAGGCTGCTTATATCCAATATCCTAAGCAATTTGAAGTACATGCCCGAGCAACTTTTAAGGTCAGTCGGTCCTAATGGCTCATAACAAAAGAAAGAACGGGCACCAGTGAACGTGACTAAACATCCAGGACTCATGTACTTGCGAATACCAGAGTGAAATATGACCCTTTTTTGGTTTAGCAGGTCTACTAGAGGTTCCTGTGTACAGCTATTAATTATGCAGAGAAACTTTTCTTTCTTGGCCTCTCTCAAGCAAAATCTCTCATAAGATCATGAATGCAGCACGTCTTGATCCTTCCATTAGAACTTCTTCTTTTCACCATAACAAGACTTCTAGAGATGAGACTCTCCAAGTACATTTCAGCTACTTCTTCCAAACTTTTCTCTTTCATAGGCGAGATAAGGCCTTCTGCCATCCACAAACACATCAACTTTTTACCATGAATCTCGTGATCTTCAGGGAAATTTCCCATATAAAGGAAGCATGCCTTTAATCTGTCAGACAACTGGTTGTAACTTAAAGCAAGTATGTTTTGGCATTGTTGAGAGTCCTCCATCACCAAAGAAGCAACATTCTTCGCAACTCCCTCCCAAGCCTTAAATGTCTTGGACACTTCTGATAAAAGGCCTCCCACTACGACTAGTGCTAATGGTAGTCCTTGGCACTTATTTGCAATTTTCATGCCCACCGTTACCAAGTCTGGGGGGCATGATCCATTTTGAAAGATCTTTGAACAAAGAAGTTCCCAACTTTCACTTGGACTAAGAAAACGCAACATATGGGGTTCTATTCTTGAGCTAGAACAAGTACACAAATCTCTAAGCCGACTTGTTAATATAATTCTACTACCATTATTGTCATCAGGGAAAACTCTTCTCAAATCATCCCAAGCTTTGGGATCCCACATATCATCCAACACAATGAGATATCTCTGGCCTTTCAAACTTCTGTATAAGCGTTCCGTTAATTCCTCTTCACTCCATTCATAAATATCAGCTGATATATTAGTAAGACAAGATAGAAGCCCTAACAACTTATTCTTCAACTGATATTGTTGAGACACAGTGACCCAGGCATGGACATAAAAGTATTCCAAAACACAAGGATGATCGTACAGCCTCTTGGAAAATGTTGTCTTGCCAATCCCAGCCATACCAGTGAAACCGATAACTTTCAAATGTGATGGTTGTCCAATTAGGCAACTTAAAATTTCTTCAAATTCTTCTCCAAGACCAATTAGTTTAGCCTCTTTGTTTGGGGAGAGAAGTGATGGATTAAACATGGTAAGAAGCTCGCTACCTGCTTGATAAGCAAAAGTTCATTATAAGTACACTAGGTGCTAGTTTGCAAAATGAAATATAAAATTAAAATTTAATTTTAAAATAAAAAATAAAAAATAAATAATAATATGATTATTGTGGAGAAATAGAACGAAGCATAATTAGGTAAACAGATATTTAAGAAAAACCTGTTCTCCAAAAAAGCGATTTATGTTTGTCAGATATCTTTAGGGAATCCGAAACTATAATCAGCTGAATTTATAGTGTTGTTGCAGATAAACTATGACCAATTTCTTATAGTAGTAGTTTACAATGTAAATTTTCAAACTTCTAAGACATGCAGCAAGTCAATTAGACAAAAATTCTAAAATTATCTAAATGTTAATATATTCTAAAGCAAGACAATGAAGCACTAATTATTTGGTAATTAAGATGCTTTCCCTCCAACATGTAGGCCGAGCCGGTCCTCCACCGTCATTACATATTACTTCATCTGTTGCATTTGTAATAGTACTAAAACAATAATTCAATCTTGCCTGTATGAGATGAGGTGCAGTCCTCCACATTTTTGCTTGGTTTCTGAAGAATATGATCTCTTCTGATCTTCTTCAACTTGTTGATGAAGTGACTCATCTCTAGTACCATTTTTTGCAATGTTTTCTGGGGTGCATTGCCAAAAAAAATTCTCTGAACTTGAATTCTGTGATCTTCTGCGGGGAGACTTCCCATGTTGAGAAAGCACGCCTTCAGCTGATAGAGCAAATGGTTGTTTATTTGGCCAATCTGGAAATCTTCTATCACTAGTGTACCTACACAACGTGCAACTTCTTTCCACACCGTTTTTGTCTTGTCCATCTTTGATAGCAGTCCTCCAACCAAAACAATTACCATTGGAATTCCTCTACATTGTTTAGCTATTTCTTTCCCAATCGGTCTTAATTCTATGGGGCAGGTTACACTTGAAAAGATGTTTGCACAAAGAAGTTTCCAGCTTTCATGTGGGTTTAAACCGCACATATTGTGATGGTAATAAACACCCTGTTTCTCTCTTAGCAACTGCAATCGCCAGGTTAATATGATTCTACTACCATTCATCTCACTGGGAAACAAAAATCTCAAGTTATCATATACTCTTTGACAGATATCATCCAGCACAATAAGATACCTTTTACCTTTCAAAATTTCATGAAGTTCTGCTTTCAGTTCTGCGCTGTCCCTAATGTTCATATCAGTAAACTTACTGATACACCTTAGAAATTCTGATGGCACATGTTGTAACTGATGTTCTTGCGTTAGAGTAACCCAAGCACGGAAACTGAATTGATCAACAACAACAGGGTGCTCATATAATTTCCTTGCAAACGTTGTTTTGCCAATCCCACCAATACCGCGGATAAGAACCATTTTGCTATCACTTGGTCCTTCAGTAAGGCACTCCAAAAGTTGCCCCAATTCTTTTTCCAAACCCACCAACATGACATCTCTATTTACCGAAGCATTACTTGCAAACACTTCAGGATTGAGAACAAGATTTTTCCTGTCCTGTTGCTCAAAGGGCAGCTTCAAGCAGTGCAATTGATTAAGATTTGTAGAAGCCGTGCTGCCTGTTTGATAATGTAAATTAATTAGACAATTAGAAGCTATGACTTAAAATTTTGAAATGGACGTTCAAAGACTTTATATAATCACCGTTCTGAAGCTTGCCTGCTTTGTTGGGGAACTGTTTAAGATCATGAATCTTACTCAACTCCGTATCATTGTGGCTCGTCTCTTCTGCTACAGCTGATGTCCTAAATTGAAATGCTACAGCAGAATTCCTCTGTTTAGTGAGAATCTCAGAATCTGGAAGAGGAAATCCCATAAAATGGAATAAATTCTTCAACTGATTGAGCAAATAACTGTTAGTAAAATCAACTAAATTCTGGGATTGTACAGCATCTTTGAGCGGAATGAGACGTCTTGCAACTTCTTCCCAAATCACTGATGTCTTGTCCACAGTTGATAAAAGCCTTCCCATCACAAGTATTGCCAGTGGAAAACCTTGGCATTTGTCAGCTATTTCCTTCCCAACCAATGACAGTTCACTGGGGCAAGTTTCATGATCTTTGAAGACCTTTGAATGGAGAAGTATCCAGCTCTCAGTTGGATTAAGGTAACGGAAACTTGCATCAGTACTTATTTGGTGTCGACTAGTCAATATGATTCTACTACCATAATTGTTACCGACCGAAAGTTTCTTTACAAATTTCCAGTCGTTGATAGAAATATTGTCCACCACAATGAGATATCTCCAATACCTCAAATGATATACATCAAATGCAGCATAAAGGCGTTTTAGAGCTACTTTCAAGGATTCTTTTTGTGACAGAGTTATCCAGGCGCGGATATGGAAATTGCTCACAGTGAGTGGATGCTCATATAACCTTCTAGCGAAAGTTGTCTTGCCAGACCCATCCAAACCTGTGACTGCATAAGCTTTGAGCTCTGGTCCGCCTCCAATTAGTTTGTTTAACATATCAAGAATTTCTTCTTCAAGGCCTACCCATTTCCCCTCCTGTGTCAAGGATGGATGAGAAGAGTCCATAGTACAGAGCTCATTACAAGAACCTGCTTGATAACCAAAAGTTCCGGATCAGATCATGAACATCAAAGATAATTATCAGAAATGCGCTAGATCTGGAATGCAATAGATACAATTAATACAAGTCAATAAGAAGTGTGGACAGCCATAATTTTATTACCAATTCCACCTTTAAACGGTTGCACAGAATGGCCTAGAGGAAGAGTCTTGACCTGTACATGAATGTTGTCTACATCTGCTGCAATTTGTTGCAATAAATCGTCCCAGCCCACATAAGCACTAGGAAAGCGTTCTGTAACATTTTCCATACCGTCGCCAAATCCCAGAAAAGCTGCCTGTTTCAATGTTTCATTTCGGGAGTGTTAAGTGTTACTGCACTTTAGTGTAAATTGTAAATTAGAAGACCAAGCACCAACTAGGAGAATCCAAACAAGTTTTAGAAAGAAAGAAGCAACAAATTAAAAAATACCGCAGATATATTTGAATCCACATAATTTCCGGCCCTGCGAACAAGGTGTAAGATCCTCTCCCCAAACTGTTGAATCAAACGACGGTTGTAATTCTCAGCAACATTCGAATCTCTGAGCAAGTTGTCAATCAGACTGACGTTTTGGTGAAGAATTTCAATATCCTCTTTCGACAGAGCACAATCTCGCTTGGGCCGGTCGAAGGAGCTAAGGAGGAGCTCCAGGTCCCCCATCAAAGAAACCACTGCGTCGTAAACCTCCATATGACCCATAACAATTAATTTTTTCTGGATCAAATAACAACGGAGAACAGTACTTCAACTGAGGAAGAAATTAATAAAATCATCAGTGATTAACAAAGTAAGTAATAAAACGTTGAAACGAAAACTGCACAAATACAATGATCTGAACTGGAATTGGGAGTCCTTAATTCAACCACTATTCTTGACATTCAACCCAACATGAAGAATCTCTTCATAGCTGCTCTCTCGACTAACTCCAAAGTGGAAATTTCTGGTAAGTGGGAGGAACCAATAAACTATTACTCCCTCCGTCGAATAATTATCCTATTATTATTATTATTTTCAATTTTGGTCAACCTTATTCTTCGACTCTAACTAACTTTAAATTACTCTCTCAAACTATAATGATATAAAATTTAACGGAATTATATCATACTAGGAATCGCGTCACACGCTACGCGTGTGAAGCGTAATTTTGTAAAAAACATTATTGTTTTATTAAATAATATATTAAAATAAATGGAGTGAATATATAATCTTCACATAATGACTTCAAACATAATAAAAAAAAAAAACTAATTGAGTAATTAAACTTAATATAAATGGTGTGCTATAAATGTATATAGTTTTTGTAGTTATGCAATTAATAGTTTTAGAGTGAACTATATTAGACATACGAAAAGTATTCTTCCGATGAGTTAAGAACCATCATATACATCTCTAAACTTTGGAAACATTCAACTTCAAAATCTGCAATGCATCTTTTTCGCATGTTAATTGGTATTTTTATCATATGATTTAAGAATAATTTAATGTCAAAATGACCATCGAAAAAGTCAACAAAATCAAGTGTTACATTTATTATTGGACGGAAAAAGTATGTCTTTTTTTATAAGAACATATCATGGTTACTTTTAAAATTAAGTATAATACGTCATACAACTTTATGTTAAACGTAAACTTGCAAAGCAACTTCTGACGTTTCTAACACTCTTGACAAAATTATTATGAGCTTATGAATTTTATGGAATTTTTCTGTGATTTGATTTCCCTCCTTCATTCTAGAAATGCTGCTTTTCCCGAATTGAACCATTTTGGAGTTGTAAAAATCAACTTGCCCAACATCCATGGAAGGGGTCTTCTTAAGATTTTGCCAAGGAGTATAAACCACACCAATATTGTTTACTTTGTTTCCTGCCAGATCGACCAAAAGTTGATTCTTTATAAACAACCAATATTGTACCTGCATTAAGAAATTATCAAGTGTGAATGTTTTATATATACAATAATGATAGTGTTTAAGAACAATACTTACTTTTTTTTGAAACAGCAAAAAAAGTTCATTAAACCCGAAGTCAGTACAAGATAAGAGGGGCATACCCCAATCATGACATGATAGAATAATGATAGTGTTTAAAAACAATACTTACTTATGATAGAACCTATTTCGAAATCATCATAGTTTGAAAACAATCATTCATAAGGATTATTAACTATGGCATGTCGCTGAACAGAGATCACCGTACTACTGGCATTAATTATCCACTTATAATTAACATCTTTTGCAAAAGCAGACCTATATAATTTTTCTACTTCTTTGACAGCTGCATTTGATATGATAAGAGTTCTATCTTGCACAATTATGTCTCGGTACAGTTCTATATCTGAGTTAAATAGAGTTGCATCAATGTAATTCCCCTGACAAATAAAAAAAAAAATTATTGAAGTTACAATAGGCTGAAAAAAGATTAAAGTTTATATAAATATGACGCAATATTCATATTATTACCCATTCCACTTGATACTGTGCGGGCTTATTTCGTTGATTTTTTGGAATTGTTCTTCCATTTTCCTACAATAAATATGAAATTAATATTAGAGTAAAATAGAAAATTTATTAGCTAAACATAATTAGAGCTATGCGTGAATTGTATTTATTCAGCAACAAATTAATTACAACAAAAATATAAAGCTGCATAAGCTTATAAGCTAAAATTAAGTAAGACTAAGCTAAAAGAATCAAGCATTATTAATTCAAATACATACATACAATAGTTAGAAGCGCGCTATGGGTAATTAATAAATCAATCAATTAACTAAAGAAGCAGCTCAAATTAAGCTAAGCTGCCTAGAATAAGTGATTGACTAACATACGGTATAATTAAAATTACAAAGCTTAAGAGCAGATTTTTATAATTAGTAGGCAGCTAAAAGTCATTCATTAACAATATATCCAGAGACATCAATGCATATGAGGTTACTACAAATTACCATGAAAACCAGTAACAAAAACATGTATCACAAAGAAAAATCAAACCTTCTTGTTGCAGTGTTGATGAGTCTAGCAGAAGAAAACTCAGATCAAGTAGCTTTATCTGTTAAAAAATAAATAATATCAAGTAAGACATTGTAAAGTGGCTACTTTAATCCATGATTAATCTTTAATCCATGATTAATCATTAACTCGATCACTAAAAGGTGGTATCCTTAGTTAGGTGAGATTATATTCCTTCTTTCTAATGTAATTAAACTAATGCAGTGTCAAGTTTTTGGTGTAGCAGCACATGTTCAAGCAATTAAATTATATCATGATTTATGAATGTTTGTTAGCTAGCTATGAGTGATTGAAGAATTACTAATGCATGCAAGCTGCTTATAATTATACAAAAAGAGAGATCTGGTTTAAAACAGGGTTTGAAGTCATTAATTTCATGCAAAAGTACGTATAGTACTTGATTGGCTGCTTCTCTCATGTACTTGAACGCGGGTTCTTTATATCAAGACGAGATGATGGTGGCCGGTGGACTACATTCACATGTATTGATACTGATTAAATTAAGAATAGATCCAAATTGGGGAATTGAAGCTGATTTTTTGAAATCAGTGATTAGCATATTACAGTACACAGGTGAAATTAATGTACAACAAAACATTAAGAAACGTACAAATCCATGGGTACATACAACATGATTAAGATTGATCAAATTATATGATTAAGATGGGTGCATACAGAACATGAGTACAAATCAATGGGTACAACAGAACAAAAGCTGGTCAAATTATATGATTTTACTAACCGTATCTGGGGACATCAATATTACATGGTGCCTAAAGTTCGTCAACAAAACACATTATATTAATTCAATCGCTGAGAATATCGTAAGAAAATATATTACGGTGGTGTGGGAATATATATAGTAGTAATTTATTAGGAATTATATATTATGTAGCTCTCTATTGTACACTTGTGAGAAAATATCTACTTTTTATCCATTACATAAGAGTTGGAATAAAACTAAATATCTCAATAATTTTTTTTATATCAAATATCAAAATAGGAATTTCAAAAAGAAAAAAATACTTAATGACACATGTACGCACGAGATTGAAACTGAATAAGATCAACAGCTTAAAATTGATTGGTAGGTCAATCAATTGATTGAATCAACATGCTTATTATATTACTTTAATTATAAAAATATAGACCTTAAATTTTTATAATATAATTTTATTATTTATTTTACCATTATAGTTTAAAAGTAATTTGTAGTCAATCGGTTGAATAGTCAAATTCAAAATGAGACAATTAATCATAGGTGGAGGGAGTATAGCTAAATAACTCAACAACGACAAGTACTCCACTTACATTATTGAAAAAAAAAAAATATATGTTCCCCGGAATTTTTTTAAAATGTTGCACTTTACCCGTATATTTAATAAAAATGTCATTATACTTATAAATCTTTTAAAAAAGTTACGGTTCACCCGATTTTTTAACACCGTTAGCATGAAGGACTATTCCGTTAAAGTATTAACCAAACACACAATACATCTATACACTATACTCCATTAGACAAAATGAGAATTCCATGAGAATAATAATTAAAAATAGAGATACCAAGCTCATCTCGGATAATTTTTCCTCCAAATTCTATATATCCACCGGAGAAACAACAAACAATTGTGAGATGTTTGATATTTGTTTTTGGTCGATTGATCCTTGGTGTGTCAAGCTTCTCTCTTTCAATGTTGCTCTCGGTCATCTTGGATATTTGATATCCCCCTGGTTGCTACTACTTCTCGAGGCACGTTTTGTTTAGTATTGTTAGAGTTGGTTGTTGACTTGAGCACTCGTTGTCCATGTTTGAGTTTGCTCCTTGTTTCATCTAATTTCGGCCGGACGGTTTTGCTTTGGGCAAGGTGTAATAGCTAGCGGTTAAGGAGCCTCGTGGGTTGTATTTCTTTTCTCGTTATACTATTTTTGAGCATTCCTTATACTCACTTGTTATTAATAATATTTGGTCGTTTCAAAAAAAAGTACAGACATCCAATCCTGTAGATGGAGGGTTCTATTCTATCACCTATACAGGTACATGTAGCGAATAAAATCCGAAATACTGCGTATATAGAGATTCTTTTTATACTTAAAGACCAATTGTTGGAATTAAGAAATCATTAATTATTAGCGAAAAAAAATAATTCAACGTCACAAATTAGTTTAACACTTTATTTTGTCAACTTTTTCAAGGGTTAGTTTAAACTGACATTATTCAAAAATTGTATAAGAAAAATAATTAAAATTTTATATTATAAAAATATTAACATCCTAATTTCATAATATGAAATTTTTAGTTATTTTATCGTATAAATTGAGAAGAATATGAATGTTTATTAGTCTTCTACTATTAGAGTAATCTAATATAAGCTATGTTTTAAAAAACGGAGTCGGAGGTTGAGCCGGACACCCATCCAAAAAGGTTTAACCGGGGTCGGACTTGTTGAGCCGTTTTGTGAGCCGGTGTACCATTATTAATATTAATATATATATATATATATAATATATACTCATACTAATATATTTATACTATGTTATTATTCATATTTCCATCCAAAATCACACTAAACAAGATTAAATTATCACCAATCAAGTAAAATGACTTGGTGAAGATCCATATTCAATCACGATATAGATGAAAAGAGGCTTTTTTTTTTTTTGCATTATTATTATTATTATTATTTTGCAATTTTACCCAAAAAAACGGCTCAACCTCCGGCCCAACTGTTTTCCGGTTCACCGATTTTGCCATTTTTCGCCCGTTTTTTTCGATTTTATGGCCTCCGTTTTTTTAGCATTTAAATAGCGGCTTCAGACCGTTGAGCTCCGGTTTCCACGGTCCGACCGTCCAGCTCAACCCGGTTTTTAAAACATAGAATATAAGTACTAGTTTTCCTTGATTTTAAATGAACGGGCCTTAGAAAATGTTTTGCTCATTTTACACTTATTTATTTAACGTCATCTATTTTAACGATGTTAAAGTGCGGATAAAACTGCAACATTTAAAAGTTATATGTGGTCAAAAGGTCGCGATGAATAGTCCCTTAGGAACTTTGTAATGAAACAGAGCAAGTATTAGATATGCAGATAAAGTGCAACATACCCGAACAAAGGTCGGTGAGCTTAGCCTCGACTTTTAACTTGGAGCACGAGTAGACGCCCAAGATGATTACCTGTACCGACATCAGGATTTATAGCATTTCCATCACAGCACAGGACAACATACTTTTTTTTTAGGGTCCATTACATACAACACCATTTTGTTCAACGAAATTACACCGCCCCCCTCGCTATTCTCAAGTTTGCACTGAACATCTTCTTGTTCAATTTTAATTACATATAACCCCACGACTTTGACTTTTCACGCTCTAAATCGAGGAAAGTACCATTTTGCCCTCGTCGGAATTTTGGCTTTTGCTGCCATCCAAATAGCTTAAGCTTTTTATTATTACACATTCAACCCTTATATTTAATTTATTACAAAATTAAAACTAAATATTTCAAAAGTAACCTACATAATTTAATATATTTCCAAGTGGTCCTAAAATTTATTTTAAAACAAGTCCCTACAAATATTATATTTCAAAATAAGTCCTACATTACTAAAAAAAAAAAAAAAAAGAAAAAGAAAAAAACTACCGTAAACAACAAGTCGGAGCTGTAAAAGCTCCGATTTGGAGCTGTTACAGCTCCAATTCGGAGCTGTAAAACAGCTCCTGTGAGGAGCTATTTTACAGCGCCAAATCGGAACTGTAAAAGCTCCGATTTGGAGCAGTTACAGCTCCAAAATCGGAGCTGTTTACAGCTCCAAATCGGAGCTGTAAATGGCTCCTCACCGGAGCTATAAAATTACTGTCGGAATCCGGTGTCGGAATTTTTCCGGCACCGGATATGAGAAAGAAGAAGAAGATAGAGAAAAAAAAAAAGACTAAAAAAAAAAGGAAAAAGGAATATAAAAATAGAAGGAAAAAAAGAAGAGCTAAGGGCGTGTTTGTTTTGCCTAATGAAAATTTGGATTTTCTACCGGTCAATATAAATTCGACTATTGGGTTCGATGTAATTTTGGGAACAAGGAGGTTTCATATGTAAAGTGGTGCAATAGGAGGGGTAGTTTACTATATATTACGTATTTTTTTATGAATTGAACCATAATCTTTTTAGTCCGAGCCTACGTTCAGCTTACCAATGAAACCTTTGACCAAGGGTGGGTGTTGGAGTAGATCATTTATCCAAAACTCAGGTGGAGTAGGCAACTAGACATGCACACAGGGCGTCCCTTGTCCAATCAACAACCCGAATTCTGGAAAGTTCCCAATAATTGGATAAACAAGTCATTTAGAAATAAAACACATATAAACCCTAAATCTTATTCTTTCTCTCTCTAGACTAACAGACGCATAGTACAAACTGTCGAAATTAGGGGCTAGAGCTCATCATCATCTTCAAATTTGCGATTTCCGTTCTGATTCATCAGGCCATGTCGACGGCGGTAGCTGTGGAAGAAAGGAATGGCCGAGCTGATGATGATCAGAGCGACGCGAGTGACTACACTTCGGAGGATGAAGGTACGGAGGATTACAGGCGCGGCGGTTATCATGCTGTTCGGATCGGTGATACTTTCAAGCACGGTAGATATGTTGTGCAGACCAAGCTCGGTTGGGGACACTTCTCTACTGTCTGGCTAGCTTGGGATACTCAGAAATCTGTACGTTTCAGCTCTTCGTATTTCCAATTGGATTGAATTGAATTGAATTGACTGTAGAGACTGCAATTTGAATCTGTGCATTTTGCCGTGGATGTTCTGTAATTGTTATTTTGATGCTGTTGTTTCTAACTTGCTCACTTTATGATTAAGTTTTTGCGTTCGTTTAAGCTTGCATTTATGCTACTTTTTTACTGAAGAAATGTGTGTCTGCCAGTAATTGGATATAGTGTAACCCGGTACTGCTGTAGAAGCTGCAGATGTGCTAATGTTTATTTTTATTTTTTTACAGAAGAACACATGTCGTCTACCGATAATTAGTTATAGTAGCCTAAATAACACACCAACATACCAGTGCTAGCTGAAGAGCGTGTGTAAAGCTAATTGTAAGTAGTTTGTTTTGAGGTTAAGATCTTTTGCGATGCTTGAATCATCTTCTATGAGGTTATGAGGTTATGTTGGTTAGTTCATATTAATTGTTACTTGGAACAATTAGAATTTCATTCTGAATTATTAGTGTATGTGTTGTGAACAGTGGTTCATCTCATTTTATATGTGGTTCGGAGTATCTATTTAATACGGAGTAGTTTTTATTCCAGAGCTAGGGAATGTATCTTGCCGATTTCCTCCTGATTATGTTTGTCTTGAGATGGTTTTAATTTTTAAACATCACTCTGAGAACTATTCTTGTTTTTCTCTTTCCGAAATTTCTGGTGGTAGATTTATGTTGCTTTGAAAGTTCAAAAGAGTGCACAGCATTATACAGAAGCAGCAATGGATGAGATAAACATTTTGAAACAAATTGCTGAGGGGGATCCACAAGACAAGAAATGTGTAGTCAAGCTACTTGATCATTTTAAACATTCGGGGCCGAATGGGCAGCATGTCTGTATGATTTTCGAGTATTTGGGAGACAATCTTTTGACCTTGATCAAGTACTCAGACTACAAAGGCATACCTCTTCACATGGTCAAAGAAATTTGCTTCCACATTTTAGTGGGGCTGGACTATCTGCATCGCAAGTTGTCAATAATACACACAGATTTGAAGCCAGAGAACATACTGCTTATGTCGATGATAGATCCAGCTAAAGATGCGAGAAAGTCTGGTGCTCCACTTGTTCTTCCAGCAAGTAAAAGCAAGACTGTGTCCGAGGCATCTAAAGATGTCAAAGGTTCTTATGGGGATCTGACTAAGAACCAGAAGAAGAAAATCAGAAAAAAGGCTAAGCGAGCGGCTCGTACCTGTGTTGGTAATGAAGCTTCTGAGGAAGCTGAGCCCGAGAATGAAACAAGCAGTCCAGAAAATCCTTCTCGGGCAGGTAAACCTAATGGGGAATGCATTCGTGTGCAGAATGGTGATGTGGTCGCTGAATGTGCAAATAGTGATAAAAAAATGGTGCACAAGAAGCTACTAAAAGCAAGAGAGGCAGCAAATCTGCCAGGCAAAAGCTTTTGGCTGAGGTTGACTTGAAGTGCAAGTTAGTTGATTTTGGAAATGCCTGTTGGACGTACAAACAGTTCACTAGTGACATTCAAACAAGGCAATATAGATGCCCAGAGGTTATTTTAGGATCTAAGTACTCAACATCAGCCGACATGTGGTCGTTTGCTTGTATTTGCTTTGAGCTGGCTACTGGTGATGTTCTTTTTGATCCTCACAGTGGTGACAATTATGATCGGGACGAGGTACTTTAATCTATCTATCAACCTATTACATATGGAAGAATACCTCACCATGCTGGTTCTTCAGATCTGTGTATGCTTTATGTATTATAGAATCATGGTCTCTAGCTTGTGAAGTGAGATTATTTCCCCAAGTCACTAGATGCTTTTTTACTTCTCTGTAGGATGATATACTGTTAGCATTTCATGGTCACCTATATCAATGCATGCTGTCATTCTGTTATCTTCTCTTTTTTCATTAAACTCATCATGGAGTTTTAGCCATTTTTCTAGAATAAACCTATTGAGAATATTCTTTTCTAGAGTCTAGTATATTAAGACGGTCATTTTAATACTTATAAAAAGATGGACCAATGTTTTTATGTAGAAATCCATGTTTTGAATAAAAATCCCTGATGTTTGTGCAGAGAACCTTTGATGTCCTACCACTGAATGTTATTTTTGTAGTGTAACTGTTGTGGGGATGGTTTCAGAGTGATACAACAAAGATGGATAAACAACATGGTTAATGCAAAAAATACATCGGGGTTTTACTTAAAAAAAATATCGGTGTTTTACATAAAAGAAATCGTCTTGTGAAAGAACAAAAGAAGAAGTTAATGTTTCCCATGAAATCGCTGATGTTCACATCTAAAATAGTGACTTTAATGAAGAAAAATAATGAGAAATTGACAATTTTTTAGTTGTTCGGATCAAATATTATTTATTTTTTAATGATTGGCAGTTATTCAGACAACCCAAAAGAGCAAAATTTTATTGTCTGGATATACTTTTAGTTTTCTTTGCAAAATTCTTGATGTGGAATAAAAGATGTAGCAGTATCATTCTACTTATATCCATCTTATGTTGAGACAGTAATTGTTGTCTGGACCGCATGTCTTCTCCTAGTGCTCGTAAAATCAATGGTAGGACCAACAGGGCTTCTCTTTAACCAATAAGTTGGTCATGTATTTTGGTATATTTCTTCGGCTTAGCTCGCTGGACTTGGCTTATCAAAGTTATAGTACTTACTAGAGAAGCCTTGTTAGAGCCTTTGTTTAAAGTCTACTAGATATGTAATATACCTACTTTTTGTGTGTTACTCTGCTACTGACATAGGGTCTAAAGAATATGTATATATCCCTGGTCCGTGAGATGATATTTTGGGCTTATGGCAATTGGCAAAGAATAATGATTTGTTCGGTCATGTTTTGAATATAGCAACAACTTTATCATGCAGATGATACTTGAGCGATAACCAAAAGTGTTCTTGAGCCGATTGCCTTGAGCTCGGGCTAAAGTAGATAAGTCTATATCTCACTGCATTTATTTTGTTTGGTTTCTTACCAGTTGTCTTATGCAAATGAAAATTTCCTTCTTTTGTTTCTTCCGAATAATCTGACTGCAGTTGTGTCTCTCCTGCATCCAACTCAACTTTAATGGATTTCTTTTCGAAAGGAAAAGAAAGAAATTTGATCAGTTGGTGATAAATCTGAACTTTTATCACAAATGTTGCTCGTTATTGATTCTTTTTGGTGAAATTCTTAAAATGACCAGTCTTTCCTAAACATTAGGAAAAACAACATTATACGAGCACCATTCTAAACCTACACCACCCAAGTGGTTTCCCAGTGCTTAGAAAAAACTGGTTTTTGTACTTGACTTACTACTGCTTCTTTCGGTACAAGTTTATCTGTAGTCTATTTTCTTTGGGGGGGGGGGGGGAACTGTTATATTCCATCTTTACCAAACGTTTGATCTGTTTTCAAACATGCACTTTTATAATGCCAAGCTTACCGAATGATTTAAATGATTGGTTACTTATATATTCCTTGTAACTGTAGGATCATTTAGCCCTCATGATGGAGCTTCTTGGAAATATGCCACGCAAGGTGAGAGATACTATTGAGCAGCAAATTCGATTCTTGAGTTGCTCAGATTGAAATATTAATTTCAATTTGTTTTCCATCTACGTAAGTGTTCCTCTGGCTTGACTGAAAATCTTAAATCAATTATTGGCAGGTTGCCTTGGGTGGGCGTTATTCACGTGAATTCTTTAATAGATTTGGCGATCTACGACATATCAGAAGATTAAGATTTTGGCCAATGAGTAAGGTGCTTAAAGAAAAATATGAGTTCCAGGAGCAGGATGCTAATGAGATGGCAGATTTCCTTGTTCAAATACTAGAGTTTGTGCCTGAGAAAAGACCAACAGCTGCTCAATGCCTTAATCATCCTTGGATCACCGGACGTACAAAGCAGTTGTCACCTTCCATTTCTGATCCTAATCCAACAGAACATGATAGTTCTGATAAGAAGAGGGAGAAGGATGAGAGAGAAGCAATGGAGGTTGGAGTGGGAAACATCGCTATTGATGGGGCAACAAATCCTGATAAAGGCTCTAATTTTGTTGCCAGCCCTGTGAAACAAGCATAGATCATGGGCACTCTCATGATTCTTGTTTGACTGGTTTGCATAGGGGCGGAGGCATCTCTTTGATGAATGCCACATAGGTTAGTGAAATTTAACGCCACATGTTACGAATTTTGATGGACCAGAGACATAGCTGAGTTTTTTGTTTGCGTTTTCAAAAGTGTTAACCTTGGTGTTTTTTTAGAAGGTTCTTCATTTTTTATTTTATTATTATTACTAGTATTATTTTTATTCTTTTGGTTTTAGATAGTCATACAAATGATGCATAAACAACTTGGCTGAGTTTGTGCACTTACACAGATGTCATAATATTTGTTCGACATTTATTGTGGGTATAGATGTTGTGTGACCGAACCTCTGCTTAAATCCATCTCGGTATCATTTTCGCTGTTTTGCTTTTCTGCAAAAACTGCGAATCACACTTATATTGTTCAAAATAGTCGCTGGTTCAAAAAATAACTTCCCAACAAGTAGCAACTTTCTCTTTGAACTTTGAAGCAATATGTTGTATTCAGGATGTCAACGGTACTGCCTGTTATGTTACTATTATTTATTATAGGTGTTATTAATAGGCTAGATTAAGCACCAAACATGATGTCTTCGTCTTCCCTTTGCAAGATCTTATACTTGTGTTGGTTACTAGAAACCACTGTATACCCAATATATACACACACAAATAATAGCTCTACCCTAAAAAGTTACAACAATGTGGAAGAGAGGCACACTGTTATGGTCTGCTTTGCCTCCTTTCCAAGATGGGTAGTACAGTAGGACATATCCAAAGTTTGCGCATCACCTGTATCAGCAAGCAGGACATGGTAATTTTCTGGGCACGTGCACATGGACGCTACAGGCTTTAACACTCCGGGTGTAGCATGACATGTGACTGATACTTAAGCCAGATGCTTCATGTGAAGATGTATAAGAGCTGATCTACGATTTCTCTCTTAATGCAGTAACGGTGTACGGACTCCTAGCTAGGCCATACGAGCATACTTGAGAAAGGCGAAGCAATTTCTTCGTCCAATTGTCCTATAGAAATAACAACAGTTTACTAAATGTGATTGGGTAACCATTACCGTCATTTAGAGGTCAGATAAGAAGCTGGACAACTATGTCAGTCTTTTTGGCTTACCTAATGGTTTTGGTGCTCATAAAATTTTCCTTTTCTTCAGGTATGAGTACATCAGGAAAAATCCTACCGCAGCACCAACAAAGATTCCAGCTGTAGTTATCCAGAAGGCGAACTGCATAACAAGCTATAACATTAGCGTCTACATATAACAAGTTGACAACAACAAAATCAGTATTATGTACATACCACATGTTCTTCAAGATAAGACCTCAAGTTCATGCCAAATATACCTGCCAAGACCATATAAATTTTATGTAAGCATTAACTACAATATCTTTACCAAGGTTGAATCTGTGGATAGGAGGTGTCATGGACTCATGGTAGTATACTTCACGCATAGATAGAAATCCATTGTTCTTTTTTTCGACGTTCAGAGTAAAGCTGAATGAAGCTTCAGAAAAGACACTATGTTGTGGTTCAAAACATGTACCTGCTCCATCCTACTATTAATTTGTCATTTGACTTTTCGAGGTTTACTTTGACCATAAATTACTCTAAAACTACACCAGAAATATATTTAATAAAATTATAGTATTATGAAAGTACATGCAGAAGAAGGAAGAAATGATGTAGCCTCTTAATTTGTTAGGGAATCAAACCTATAAATACCCCTCTTTGGTAGTTAGCTATCTATCCTTGCAGCATTTACAAATTGTGCTAACACAACAAACAATGTATATGAAAAAGTGGTGAATATTCAAGCTCATCGTAGAATCAGCATATTTAAAATCTTAGTACTAAATAGATAACCACAGCCTGCTAACCAGTTCCGATAACCTACGTATTGTTTTAAATAGAAGCAGGTGTGCACTGTGCAGGAAAAGTTATAAGTTATAACAGATATACCGGGCAAGTAAACTATTAATTTCTTATTCAATGTAAATGATCATAGCAGAGCATATAAATTGAGATGTCAATAAATCAGTAAATTTCTTTCTCTTTCTATTACTATCTACTGCTTGCATACCTGCAACTAGGGCACCAATTCCCACGCAGAATGTCCCAACCTGAAGGAGAAGCTCCACTCTACTTACTTCAAGCCTTCGAGAGCTGTAATGGTAAAGAGTTGGATGATAAATGAAAAAGTTATCTAAGGTTTCAAGCTCAAATTAAAATGATGATACACCCATATTGTTTCATATTAAGCTGAGCTTAGGTCAGAATGTATGATTAAAATCAGGCTGCCGATTTTGCTAGGGAACAATAGTTATGTGGGTTATCGAAACATGTGCACAAGAGGTTAGCCCCGTAGACCAAAATCAGACATTAGCTTTGTTCGACTCAAAATTTCATTTCACGCAAGATCCGTTGTCAGTATACAAAATAGAAATGTAATACCAATTGCATATTCTCTTGCAGCTCAATCATATAAACCATCTTCTATTCATCTACTTTGTGTCTGTCTTCCTTTGAAGAGAGTTCTTAAATCGAATTTAAGAATGACAAGTGGAGCATGGTTCAAAAATAAAAAGGAAGTAATCATGCGGACATTATGTCAAACATATAATAACTTGCTGGCAATTAACATACCTAAGGTTAACAGCAATTGAATCTTCCATTTCTTTCGCTGAATCAAGAAGCCTTTCTGCTTGACCATGACAAGATTCGCATCTGCAGGTATATATGGTAAAATTGAGATGGTGACAGAATAGGATAACAGATAGTATATTGAACCTCTAATGTATGAGGTAAGGTGACATGCATATTCTGAGAAGGATTTCTATGTGAAACCATGGACATTCCGTTATTACCGATTTACAATCCCATTTGATAAATCTTCCAGACTTACCCACCTTCAAAGAGTTATATATCAAGGGTGGGGGATATGCAATTTCTGGTCATACCTTCCAGCTACAATACATTCCAGGAAATACAACGCACCATAGCATGTAGATAAGATCATAATATACCTTTGCAGATAGTTCTCAAGAAGCATCTCAATTTCTTCCTCCTCCTCTGTATTTACAATTATACATGAATATATCGAAATCAAATATGTTAAATAGTAATTGTAGAGTTCTAAGTGTGATAAGTCAGGATGAAACAACCAAATGTACTTACCTTCAGCAATCTCCTTTTCTAGTGGAACTGAGCATTCCATCTCATCCGACTTTGTAAGAGTGCAGTTCCTTCCCATTACACAAATACGACGTATTTCGTGTGTGTCCTCAAGGATGTCAAGAAGCATTTGTTTAAGAGCCCCAGCCTTCGAGTTCAGTGCAACCTTTTATAATAAGGATCGGAAACACATTGATATCAGCATCTATATTAGATTTTTGGTGAACACCAATGCAGCTAAAGAAATTCTTATGGAAGCTGCTTACTAGTGTCTGCTTGCTAATCCGAAGTTCCTCCAATATGTTGGCCGTCAAACGATTTGGAAGAACCTCAAGTAATGTTTGCATCTGTAACAAGAGTTATGACGTACTTAGACTTCGTTTATTTTTACAAGAACAACGCATATGAAGCTCCATTTTGTTTCTTTACTATTAATCCAAATCATGTGCATGATGCAAGGCTGGATCAGAAATAAGCTGCAAAATTAGTCAGAGGCTGCTTCTACATATTTCTCATATCATCTGCTCTGCGGGATATGCAGTGCAACTAAGTGAATTGATTTCAAGTAATACAAATGTTGTTCCAAAAGAGTAGCTACATATGAAAGGGTCCATAAATTTATTTTCATTTAGGCAGGTCAGAAATAGTTTCACATCATAAAACTGGGTTACTATTTAGAGGGAGTGCAAGAAAGATGAAATGCTAGATCTTTCAGAGCCATAACAATTAGGCAGATGGTCAGACTACCCACATGATCTCAACTCGCATGTCAGGAGTCAGGACACATAATAAAAACAACAGAAAACAAAGAAGACCATTCTAAACACCGCAAAAGGCCTTGGTAAGGGATAAAATAACCATAAACTTATACTCACTATGTTGCATACTCACACGTGGTTCTAGTTCCATTAATCTTCGCTCTAAGCGTTTTATACGTGAATGTAGTGCTGCCTCGACCACCTGAAAGATCAAAGTTAGGTCTCTTAGATATTTTCAACATCGCTCCAGTCATCAACTATATGGGGAAAAAAAAGATAATAATCACAGAGAAACAGGACCAATGTGAGTGGATAACAAACCTCCAGCACAAATGGCATTGAGGGCCCTCCGTCGTTCTTTGGATTTAAACGGGGCAGTAAAGCATCAATAAAAGCTTTCCCGCCTTTACTATAAAAAGAAAGAATCAGACATCATTATGTCTAATCTGTGGAGCACTTCAGTATAAAATATGAAACCAACAATAGCTATAGAATAAGTACCGGTCATAGTTGAATATGTAAACGCTGTCTTGCATTACTATCGCCCGTAGAGACCCTAAATTCAGAAGGATTGCAAATTCTCGTACCTTATCCAAAGTTAAGAAAATGAAATGTTTTATCAGAGTCAAAACTTGGATTTAGTAAGCCATGTCATCTCATTGTTAGCAGGAAATGTTGTTCACCGGTGCTTAAGTTATACTTGAACACAACAAAGAGAAGAAAGAAACGATCATAATTTTTAGCTTAAATTCAAAACTTGTAGGCCAAATGACCCCGTTACAAAATTTGTGGGGTGTTTGACCCGGTTTCACTTTTTTAAACTAAAAAAGTTAATGTAGCTCTCCGGACATGTGATATTTGTAGGAAACTAATTACATGATGTACGTAAATATTCATGTTTGTTAATATAAGTCACTTAACATATGGAGTTTGTAAATAAACATGTGATGCATGTACATCAAATATCAATAGATGTTTTGTTATTAGTTCAATGCTCTTGCATATTGAAAATGATCTTCCGTCCTCGAAATACATGATACCGGGACCTCAAAAAATTCTGAAAAATTATGTATGATAGGTTCCTCGAAACATATGTGCCGGGACCTGGACGTATTATGGAAAATGATGTCTGCACCTAAGTACATAATCCTTGGAACACGTGAGGTAAGTAGTTCAGTTGTATATTAATATCCGTTTTAAGGTCCTTTTTTTATATATGTTTTCTTCGCAGAAGTTTCTCAACATTAAGTAAGGATTAAGAAAGAAAAGAATTGAAGGTATTGTGGCAGTAAAAAAATTTCCGCACAGGTTGAATTCAAATTAGTATATATAAAACTAGAAAAGCATGATGTTTCAGAGAGAGGTGTGTGTGTGTGTGGGGTGGGGGGGGGGATGAACACAATTTGTTACCAGCAAAGAAGGCATTGAATTGGTTAACCACAACGATGGGTCAACACTCCTTATATCTCGAGGCCGGAGACCTGTACAAATTCGTTCCACACATAGAATAAAGACATAATAGGAGAACTAAAATCACAGGAGAAGAAACCACAGCGGGACCAGAATGCAAATGCAAATACTTCTGATGACCAGAAAAGCCTTTTGTTCAGTCTATGAGAAAAGAAGAAGAAAAAAAAACAGAAATAATCTAATATATTGAATAGTGATAGCATACATCACAAGTCTTTTAAACTAATTAAAATCAATAAATGGTAACATTGTTGGCATGGACTGCAGGTAAAAAGAAAAATGAAGGTAATCTTGAGTATTTAAACAGGAAGCTTTTGCTAAAACTTGAGGGAGTAGTTACCTAAGCTCACAAATAACAATTAGAATATACTTACTCACCACTAGACTTTAGTAAATGTCTTCTATTGATTTTCTTTGTGGATATCATCCCAGACGATGCCACTTCAACGACCTGTTGAGAAAAAAATGAAACAAAAACATGAGACACTGAGCAGAATTAACTACCAGATGTGCTCAAAGAAACTCAACCAAAAATACTAAGCACTTGCGTATTCCCTAAATAAACAATTTATTCTATCAGGCATGGTGAAAACACCAGAGTGTAGGCCTCAGTTTCTCTGCACATACAAACTGAGCTACTATTATTCATTGTTGGTCAATATTCCCTTACTCTTCACTTCATCAACCAGTAATCAGTGTTGCAGTTAATGGTTACACAACAGTGCACAACCAAATAACCAATCTATCAGGCCACTAACATAGACATGGATAAATATCAGAATCAGATAAATCCTCTGCCGTTGTTTCTACATGATTTAAAACTCTTCAACCTACAATTTTCATGTCTTTGATAGGTGAATATTAGTAACTTCCAACAAATTTCTCCAGTTATCCAGACTCCAGAGTATCAATTTAACATCAATTGTCGACTAAAAATCTTACTATCCATTTACATGGTACATTTCATACTAGTACATAAGAATTCAATAAAAAACATATAGCTACAAACCAAACCTCATAAACCGGCTCTCGAATGCCGAGATTAAGAGAATCGCCGATCTTCTGCGAAGCAACAGAACCGTTGGAGTAATCCTGCCCAATCACGTCCTCCTCAGTACCACCATCATCTCCACCTTTATCGACGATCAGTTCGCCAGCTCTTTCAGCTGTCGAATCAGAGAAACACTTCACTCCAGCTTCCCTGGCCTCGATCGGCCGCAGTGGATCCCAGTTCCTCTGTTGCAATAGCAATAGTTTCCGAGAGAGTTCAAATTTGGATCGCGAAATTGAAATTCCGGCGAGAATTAAGCGGAATTGAGGAGGTTGTAAAGGTAATTGGAGCAGAGTGGGGGAGTAATTTGACGACGCCATTATCGTAGAGCTTGAAATTCATGCGAGGTTTGGTTAGACTCTTATGAGAGAGTAAAGTAGATACTAATACTGGATTAAGCTGAACCCGTCTGTCACGAGAGATTTGTGTGTGTATCTGTGTAATTTGGGGAAAAAATGTTGGTGGTGGAGAATTGAAGTGGGAATTATTCTGGATGAGCTCATTCCATCTGTTTGTTTTTCATTTGAATTAACCGTTTAATATATACTGTTGAGCGCGTTACGTTCCGTACTTCCGTTTGCCACGTTATTTCTTCTGCTTTCCGGGTGAAGTTACTATTTTCTGACGGACGTTAATTAAATTATGATGGAGTTTGGATCTCACTACCATCAAGTGCTGCAATTGACGTGTCGATTTTTGGTGAAATTTAGTTGGGGAACTCACTAGTGGTGAGCGGGTTCATCATTTCACAAGAGATAAAATGGAAATTGAAAAGGAATTATTAGAAAATAGTCAATATCAGATGTCTATTTATGTAGAAAAAGAAATAATGATTGTTTGTAAAAGGAAAAAAATTAATTTATTTTATTGCCTTTTTAGCTAAATATAATTAGGAATAATTAGGCGGTGTGTCACCGCCTGACTAGCGCGTGACAGCACGCGCCAGTCTAAAAAAAACATCATTCACATTAAATTCATGTCGTGGCGGCATGAATTATTGTGAAATCAGATGTGAAACGCAACTGAAAGACCATACCGGTGGGTTTCTTCTTGTTCATTAGCTCATGAACAACTGTGGTGGACAAGCCTTAGTGAGCAGCCTAACGCCCATCTCCTTCTGGGCCGGTATGGAGACGACGACAATTACGTTTCCTCTTTTAGCATCCCAAATACCAACATATGTGTGTATTTTTTGTACAATATATTACACATCAGCCATCTAACATTGTTCCTAGGTGATCCCTTTCAACTCCTAACTATAGAGTTCTTATAAATGATTATACGACAAAAATGGTACACATTATATGATTATATGATATGTTATGGATAGCGAAATCAACTTCTTTAAACTCTTTCAAATTGTTGCTACATTGAATAAGGATGTGAATTTCCAAGACTTTTCATTTTCTTTTTAATGTTACTAAGATACAAGTGGTCGTCGAATAAGCATAATACAAATATGCGAAATAAATACAATTTATAGAGATGATTATCACTCAGTGGATTCGTCGAATAGGGTTTTATGATTTTTCATTTGTCCCTAAATGTTCCAGGCAGCCTATAAGAAGGTCTTATACTTTTATAGAGTTCGATTTAGAAAATGAAAAAAATTAAAATATTAAAATACGAGTACATTAAGATACATTTTTAACTCACATATAGTTTTATTCGCTATTTGTATGGTGAACATTATTGTAGGTTGAAAATAAATGGACGGAAAACAGAAAGAAAAATGAAAAAGAAAAAAAAAAAGACAGATCATCGCAGATGATTTGATAGAGGGAGTACTATTCATTTGAACTTATTTTGAGACCTTCACACAAGCAGCTCTAATGGCGAATTCATTTCTTGAAGAGGACCAAGTACAAGAAATTCCGCCTCCAACGCATAACCCACTTGCTCCTCCTCACGAGGTCTTTTTCATTTCAGGAGTTTCTTTATATACTGTTCAGTTTCTTTGTTCTTAGCACATCGATCCACCAACATATATATATATATATGCCATGTCTGTATCTCGGTCATTCTTATTTTCTGTTATGGACATGCTATTAATTTATATCTAAAGAACTGTGCTATTTAGGGTTAGCTTTTATGCGAGGGGATTCTATTCTACTTTGCATTCCAAGTGTTTGATATGTTGCTTAGCTGACAATATCTGGCTTTATGAGAGTAATCTGCGAGTTTGAGACTTAGCTTGTTGCGTTATTCGTATTATAATTTATAAGAGTTGGACCAAATATAAAACTGTTCTTTCGTAGTAGTATGCAATCATGCATCGAAGATACTTGGGCCTTGTGGCATATGATGTTGGACTCAAATTCAGTTTACTCTTGAAATGTGAGGGCTTCACTTTACCGTTGTGTAACTTGTGTGTATACTTCTGAACTTGTTTTTCAGTTATTTGAAATCACGACAGCAGTTGATCCAAGTTATATAATATCTTTGATACGGAAACTTCTACCTTCGGATGAAAATAAAAAAACTGAAGGTGTCCCAGTAAATGCCAACCATCGATTACCTGAAAATGGGGGAGAAAGTGAAGCAATGGAGTACTGTGAAAACTATGGTAAAGCGGATGCCACTGAAGAAACAAATGCGGATGCCACTGAAGAAACAAATGCGGATGCCACTGAAGAAACAAATGAGAACCAGAGTAGCAGTGAACCCGTGAGACAAGAAACATGGGAAGAGTGTGGATGTGTCTTATGGGATCTTTCTGCAAGTGAAGATCATGCTCAGTTTATGGTACCTAGCATCATCTGTTTCTGTTTATTTGTTTATTTTCCTATGAGTAGCTTAGCTTTTTATGTGTCTAAATGCTATAAAGAAGAAACAATCAACTTAAGGGTTCATGTCTCTGCTCATTGAGATGTTTGAATTTTCCATGTAGATTCAAAATCTTATTCTTCAAGTACTTTTGGCCAATCTCATGGTTTCTCAATCTTCACGAGTTACGGTAAGTAACTTCGATTCAAATATCAAGATGTCTGAGATAAAGCTACCTCTGCATGTTATGCAGTCATCGTATAGCAAAATGCGCCAGATCTGGATCCTTAGACTGCTTTCTATGTTGCAGGAGATTAGTCTTGGAATAATTGGGAATCTTGCTTGCCATGAGATTTCACGAAAACAAATAACCTCTATATGTGGATTGGTTGAAGCTATCGTGCAGCATTTACTTATAGACGATGTACCTGGTCTTTGTGAAGCCCTCCGGTAATTCAGTGTCAATCCTCCATCATTCTTATAAATTTGCTTTATGAAGTTGTTGTTTCTCTTGCATCACTTTATGAAGTTGTTGTTTCTCTTGCATCATTGCACTTGCCAAATTTTGATTTATTATGCTATGATGTATGTTAGTATCTGAAGACATCATATTAATTATTTTTCCACTTGATAAGCCAAAATTATTTATCAAGTAAAGCTATGGCCTGCTTTGGACGGGTCAGTTTTCGCTACCTGTACTTTAATCTTTAGATACAAATTAGGCAATATCTAAGTTATGCACTTGACAATACATAAATATATGAGTGAAATTGTGTAAGCTGCTATTTAGCATTGGCCTATGCATGCATACATGACATGCACCATTAACTTGAATGAGTTTTTTACCCCATATTTGAGAGTGATTTTAATCGTTATTGTTATTGTTGTCTTCCTAAGTCATACGAGTGTAACTTTACCCTCATGATGATATCTGCGGCGCTTTGTGAGAATTAAACAGAAATTAAGCTCATCGGTGAAATCTAATGTGGTGTTCTCAAGTCATATGAGTTCACGTTGACTAACATTATCTAATGGAACATATTATTTTAACTGAGAGTAACAATGTTTCAGATGATATATGATGGTTTCAGATGATATATGATGGTTTGATTTTGACTGTTTGACTAGTTGAAAGTGATTTCCCATATCTGGACTTCATGGGAGGACGGAAAAAAAAATTTGTTTTTATTGTAAAATCTCCTTACACATATTGCCACTGCGCCATATCACATGAAAGTATTTTCTGATCAAGGTGTGTTGTAGATAACTATGCCATATCAAGTGGAATTTGTTCATTGATAGTATTAAATATTACTTCATTAAGTTTTGTGACTCTTTACTGCTGTAAGTTGACAATGGGTTTATATGTCAAGGTAGGGTGATGACCTTGTGTCTTCAAGGCAGCGAAGGTGTCATATGGGCTAAAGCATTGCAGAGTGAGCAGCTTCTATCACGTATTCTATGGATTGTTGAAAATGCGTTAAATCCCCAGCTCATTGAAAAGGTGAAGACATTATATTGTCCATCCTTTCCTTTTAAAAGTGGGTAATGTGCAAATTTTATATGCTACAAGATTGGCAATGTTGATTGTGGCATACTTAAAAGTTGCGTAAAACTAATGATCGTCTTTACTCCTGATGTTTTTCACAGTTGTCTACTAGATGAGATTCTAAACATTTGTTAATTCAGTTGGCAAATCATTCGGCCAACAATCTATGGTGTCTTGTTTGCCCTCTGTGTAGGTGTCAGACGGACATCTGGTTCAAAAAGAGAGATTTCAGATATCCATGATCCAATGATAAAAACATATAGAAAATGTCTAAAATGCTGTAATTGTTTGCTAACTAGAGTTAAGACTCAATCATCTAGGTAAGGAAATAAGTTTATTAAATGAAAAGAGTAATATGTCAACTCCGTGTTGACTAGCAACACGAATCCAAGTAACACTTCATTTTATAGGTTAATGACAATTGTTATTGTAAAGTAGACTATTTGTGGTAGGATGCACTGGATTAGTTAAAGATTTTTCTTTCTGCTGAGCCATGTGGGTGAATATTAGTTGGAACAGGATTCTGTTTCTCTTTCTCTTAATGATTTTAGCTTTAATAGTATGACTTTGTATGTGGTTTGCATCATGACCTCTGGTACCGCCATTATGAGTCCTTACGGCATCTAGTGGTAATAATATTAACAAAGCTATTCCCCAACAAATTCTTAACTAGATACATATGTTTATGTATATGTGCACCACATCATATACATTTTGTCCTACCACCAGCAACTTTGTTATTGGAATATTGCAACTATCGTTTCATTACTGTTTTTCATTTTCTTTTTTATTGTTTGAGACCTGTGAACTTATTGACTTCCCTGGATTTTTTGTAGATCAATGGTTTAACTCTTTTGTGTTCCATTCTAGAGCGTAGGTTTGCTCCTAGCTGTACTGGAAAGTCAACAGGAAGTATCAACTATTCTTCTTCCACATATGATGAAGCTGGATCTTTCAAGCCTTTTGGTCAATCTCTTTTCCTACGAATTGAGCAAATTCAGACGAGAACGCATAACTGACAGGTACGTGCTGTATTACTGAAGTATCCAATGGAACTATTAATTCATGATTCAGGATCCTGTGAAAGTAGATCATATTAGTTAGAATCTGCAATTCACTCGGTTATGCAATTCATGTACTGATGATATTTGTGTCTGACTACTGTTTTATACGTAATTACTTACTCCAGGTTAACATGAATTCAACCATATAGGAAATTTGTTTAAACCTCTTAATGTCGTCCTCAACTTGTTTTGCAAATTTCCAAGACTTCTTAATTCTTACACATTTTTAAAGAGATAGTTATGGTGTATATGCATCTGATGCCCCCCACCCCACCACAAACACACACACAACACACACACACACAAAAAAAAAAAAAAAAAAAACACTTGCATACCTTGAAGGTAATAAAACTCAATTATCGATGGATAAAGTTCCTAAAGGATCTTTGTGAATTCCATTTGGCAATGTTATCCAGAAACATAATTCACTCTTATTGTGAGGCTGATGAGTTGAAAGGAACATATCATTCCAGAACTAGCTAAATTGTGCGGTTTCTATACTTTATAATCCCTTTTTGTTGAGCACAAAGTTATTTACACTCTGAGCTGCTATTATTCAGTTTTCCTTGCCATTGATGTTGCATATTAGAAATTTAAAAGTCCATCTTAACTGAGGCTTATGTATGACATACATGGTTAAGAATTAAGATCATGGCTGAGTACGCTTTGACCCTTGAAATGCAATCATGTTTGCTATATTTTGTTTGTTTGTTATCTTAACTGATTGGCGATGGGCTTATGATGCCTCAGATATGCGTTACTTGATTTGATTCTCCGGACAATTGAAGCTCTATCAGTCCTTGATGATTATTCACAACAGATATGTCTGAATAAAGAGCTCTTGCAACTATTAAAAGAGCTTATCAAACTTCCTGATAAAACTGAGGTATCTAATATACTATCTAATACATGCTTGCAAAATCACCATCTCATATTTTTCGTCTTAGGTATGCTATGCATTTAATCTGCTAAAGTATCTGAGGATGTTTTTCATGTTTTTTAATTATTAAATGACAGTGTAGAACAGCTCCTCCAGGTTACTAGATTTTACCTATTCCAGATATAACTAATCATCCTTTCCTACCAAGAGAGTGCTTGGTGCTAGATATATATGTATTCTGAGTTTCCTGTATCATAATCAGGTTTCTAGTAGGAGTTTGCTCAAATTTGTTACTAGAGGCACAATCTTCATTTGCCGTTTGAAAAACTATGTGGCCTTTATGCATTAGCTTTTTGAAAAAGACTTGTATGTTAATGCCTTAACTTGTACATAATATGATGATAAAGCTCTTTTCGTACCAAAATTCTATGGATGTCTTAATGATCATATGTTTTATTAAATCTAATAATATCTCTATTTAGTTTGATTTTAGAGTCTCACTTTTAGCTTATATTACCCAAACCTGGGTGTGTATCCGGGTGTCGCACATGGCTATTTCATGGGAAAAAAATATCTTTAGCCTAAAATGAAGTGTCATACTGCCATACCCATGTTGAAGTGCCGAGTGTCCAACACGGATACGCAAAGGGAATTGAAGGGTCCAGGTAACATAGATTTTGGCCAGCTGGGACTTATGATATAATCCACCTCTGTTTTGCATGCAATCCCAATGAACCCCACTTATACTTACAACCCAACTTTCCATACCTATGATCCCTAAAACATTAACTCAGGTAAACACAAAGCCATTTCACTAAATGAATTCACTATTACCTAAAACTACTCATTATTCACTCCATACTAAATTACCTAACATTCAACTATACAAAGCTAATGTATTTGTGCTTGGACTTTTATGGGTGATTGATGACTCAGTTCTCACTGATCAGAATATATTTTTGTTAATTTTTGAGATGGATGCTTACTTATGGATCACAAGGGAAACATACCGCGGATAATAGGCTTTCATTGAGTAATAAGCTGCTAAACTATATTTAGACATTATGTTGTGTTTCTAATTAAATACTGTATGCTTAGACTAACTTGGTTGTTAAATGAGGCTGCTGAGGCTCGTGGTAGTCCTCTTTGTAGTTAATATTGTCTAAAAGTAGGGCTGGTAATACCCTTAGTAGTCCTCTCTGTATTTGATTTACAAAACATTTATCTCTCCTGTAACTGTGGTGTACCTTTGCAGATAGCCAGCACTTGTGTAACTGCTGCTGTGTTGATAGCAAATATGCTTACAGATGCAAAAGATCTAGCATTGGAGTTATCACAAGGTAAATATATTGTTACTTCTTCTCAAGTCTCAACAAACTTTCGGTTTTTGTTTTTTCCTTTCTTTTTTATTTGGTTCAACTTAACATAAAAGTAATGACAATTTACTCGGGACCAGATCTTAACTTCTTGCAGGGCCTATTTGATGTGTTTCCATTTGCTTCTGACGATACAGAAGCACAAAGTGCAATTTGGAGCATTTGTGCAAGATTATTGGCATTGGTCAAGCAAAGTGATATGAGCCCATCAAAGTTGCACCTTCTCGTTTCAATTCTCATAAGAAATTTGGATCTGGTCGAAGGTGAACTCCTGTTTCTTCCTTTAGATCACGAGCAACAAAAGACCGCTGCAAGTTCTGACACAAGAATGGACGCTAGAGTCATTGCCGTATCCTTCCATGTACAAACTATGAATATCCCTCGTAAATAGTTGATATTGTGGGGCTCACTCATTGGTTCAGCAAATCCAATAACAAAATGTTCCTATTTGCTTACCCTGTGTATGTTGCATTCTCGTATCACTTTGTTTTCTTAACTAATTACTTAAGATGAAAGGGATTTACGATATTTTGAACCTGTGGAAAGCCTTAGATGATGGGTTCAAGAACGCTGTTTCCAGCAGAGAGGGCTACATCAGTGAGATAGATGTTGACAAATTATTAGACCTCTGTTGTAAAGCCTCCAGGTATGTACACAGTTGAATTCTTTTTATCATACTACAAGTGTTCTTAAAACCCCATTTGCCCCTGTTTCCTACATGCAAGTGTTAATGGTGTATGTGTACTGGTTCCTGTGGCTTTATTTCCCCCTCTGTTGCTGCATTTGCATTGCGTGTAACTGAAAATTCTCTACATTAGATGATAGAGTTTTGTTATGTCCTCCATCTTGAGATTATGATTTTTATCATCATGCTTTGATAATGATTACTATTTTCTTTTCTTCTTTTTGCTCTCGAAGTATGTAATGCAACAAGCAATGAATGTCAGTGAAATGGCCAGGATTATTTGGTAAAAGAGCCTCGGTTTTGGCCAAGATGGGCTCTCTTAACTGGCACACATCTACTCCTGGGAACCATCCCCTTGTTGAAACGACGATAGAGTTTAATGGACCAGGGATCCTTCTGCGACTCCTTTACTGGTGTGTCTGTTTTAGATACTTTTATACCGTGTTAATGTAGTCCCTCACAGAATCTAAATAGGATTACAAGGGAGATCTTGATTCCATTCAAGTTCTACCATTTTATGTTATATACTCGGGATCCGTTAGATTCCTGTATTGGGAACCTTGGTGATCATGTTAGAAACATGGTTGCAAGAACATGAAGCTTGTGTTAGAAACATAATGTTGAGGGCTTCGGCCGCCCTTGTTTGTGTCTTTTCATTGTAACTGCATAATGTCGAGGGCTTCGGGAGTAAGATTTTGTTAAACTTGTAACTGCATAGTGTAGATTGCAGATTTTGAAGCTAAACTCTCTCTGTAAATGTGTAAGTCTGATAAAATCAGACGAATTCAAACTGTGAATTTTTATGAAACGACGAGAGCATGTGTCTAGACTCTATATCCACGGATTACATGAAATCAAATCGTTAAACATGATGCTCCATAGCTCAGGGCAAATTCATTACTACGTATAGGGAGTATATAAGTCTACAACACAATTCCAAAATGTGAACCTCAAACCATAAGAAGGAATAATGAAATAGTGGAAGATAACAATGTGACCTTGCTCCGAGTGCGTTCATTGTTGCACCACGCAATCACCTTAATGGATTGAGTAAGGCCACTCAGTTGGCCTCTTCTAGTAATAATAATGTCGTATCAAATACACACAATATGTTTATTGAGTTGTCTTTCGTTGAAAGCTATATTGAAATTAAATTTGCCAACTACTAACGTGTTGTATGATGTTGGGGTGTCGTTTATTCGAATTGTAACGGGAGTTTATCTCGTGTACGCAATCATTACTTATAAAATAAAAATAAAGTGAAATACTCATAAACATACTCCTTCTGTCTCATTCCGGTTGCATCATTTGTTTTTCGTCACAGAAAATAAGAAAGAGTTTTTTTTTTGCCAACATTGTATATTACAACTACTCCTACACTAATGCTATACAAATTTCATAAACCACATTATTGAATCGAACCATGCAACTCTCCTTCACTCGCCGAACTCCTTACCGCTGCACCAACTTATGACTCCCAGAAGAAGAGTTAAATATTGAGTTATATTGAGGATTTGTAGCCATTAAAATGGATGGATGGAATATAAAATTACTATAACCTTTTCAAATATAGAAAAATTGTGCAAATCCAACTAAACGTCAAAAAATGACAAAATAGTAGAACTGTGTGTTTTGAAACGGATTATATAAATTTTGAAATTTCATCATTTCCAAGAACGGTTTCAAATTTGGCCCACCAGAGTTCCTCCTACAGTCCTACACATTTTAAATGCGATCCTCACAATTCCCAATCCTCTCCAAATTTTTGTTATCGTACATTTGTACTCATATTTGCTGACCATGAATGGACCTGCAATAACGTAGTGGCCCAAAGTATAAATACTGTCACTGGCAGGAAAGCACGCGTATATTTAGCGTGTGGTTATGCCGAACAGATCGTTTTAAACTTTCTACGTGGACTCATTTATGTGTCGGTGGCCTGTACGTGTCGCCTTCGAGTGTGTGTCGTATAGATTTTCTTGAGTACGTGTAATTGGTAAGCATTTACAATTTATTTACAGTAAAAATCTTAACTTATCTAAATAAATTAAAATTCAATAAATTAATTAATAACCTTGATAAAATTAATATTAGAATTAATTAAAAATTAATGGTGATCTTACTAGTATTAAATTAGTGTTACATAAAAATTTTTTTACATATAAGTGTTTATATATATTAGGACTAAATTAACCTTACGTATTTTAGTTACAGTGCATCATGCATCTAAGTGAAATTTTATCTATTAATTGCAATGACTGCCAGAACGAAAGTCCCTTTGTAGTTTGTACCAAAGAAATTCTTTTATCGACACAACAATTGGCCTAGCAATAGCAAGACATTATGTAGACTTGGCCGACCTAGCAAGACATTACGTAGACATGGCCGATCTGCCTTGCAAATAAAGAGGTCACTTCCCTCCTCCGTTTAGCTAGAGTTTGGCATAGGCACAATTGTGTATTGCGTTCATCAGTTTTGTGTTATCCTTCTATAGTTCTTAACCCAATTTCATCAAATATCAATTCATCTCGAGCATCAAGTATCCATTTCATTTCAAGAGCATCAAGCATCTTGTTTTGTGAATAATCTCTATCAGCTTTCTAAATCCTTCTATATACACAAATACATAAATAATCCAATTAATAAAGCATCCCATAAATACTAAACACAAACATCTCTTATATTATTATAAATGATTGACTTAATTGGCCATGACTTTTTTACAAACCAAGCATCCGAATTTATGAGAATGATGCTTGCTATTTTAATCTGAATTATATGAATTGTACATGAAATAAGTAGGTAAGTTGGAGAAAAATTAAGGATTTTAGTTAACTTATTTAATACTAAAATTAGTAATATCACAAATTTGTAAAACAATATTCACTAATTTGTAGGAAAGTATTTAGGTTACACTAATTAATTTGATAGAGTTGTTTTTTTTAAATAAGTCGTCTTTTCGATCACTTTTTTTTAATAATCGAACCATTACAATTTAACAAATAGCATTACAAAGCTAGTAATAAATTATAAATAATCCCGCACTTGACGAGAATTGAACTTATGACCTCTAGTGTCATGACACCTCAGTCTAACCAATTGAGCTAGACCTCATTGGTGTTGTTTAAAAGTATGACCACTTTGTAATTTTTAACTGCGGATAAATATTGGATATATTAAAATTTAAAATCACATTAGTATATTAAAATTAAAATATAAATTTTAGTTCAGGACAGATTAACCATAACCTCATATCTAGATGTAGAAAGAATTAATTGATTTTTCTAGAATATATGCAATTATTTCCTCTTAAAAGAAGAAGAATAGTATATGCAAATATATCGTGATAAAAGAAAATTTTTACTTCCTCCAATTCATTAATAACTTTCTAGATTTTTATTTTGGGCGTTTTTTTACAAACTTACTAACTCAGATATGGAAAGTTTTTTAATCCATTTATCAATTTTGTATTATTTCTCTCTACAATTAAATACTCCTCCGTCCCACTGTAATTTACCCAGTTTGACTTTTTTCGGTCAACAATTTTCAACTTTGACTCTCGATTACTCTTAAATTATAATGATAAAATATTTCATAAAATTATATTATGAAAATTTAGGTCAAGTACGTTACTATTATAGTTTAAAAGTAATTGAAAGTTAAAGTTGAAAACTGTTGACCTTGATAAATTACAGTGGAACGGAGGGAGTACTCTTACAAACTAATTCTTTAATATTACTTCCTCAATTTCATTAATAATTTTCTAGGTTTCTATTTTGAGCGTTTCTTTACAAACTTCTTAACCCAAATATGGAAAGTTTTCCAACCCACTTATCAACTTTTTATTATTTGTCTCTCCTTCTTTATAACCACTTTAACACTCTATCTCATATTTTATCACCCATTTACCACTAAATACTCATACAAATCAATTCTTTAATATTATTCCTTAAATTTGATAATTTTTACCACTTAGGAAGATACTAAAGAAATGGAGGAAGTATTATTTAAGAATTGATTTGTATGAGTATTTAATTGTAAATGAGTGATAAAGTATGAGAGAGGGTGATAAATTGGTTATAAAGAAGGAGAGAGATATGATAAAAATTGGTAAGTGGGTTGAAAAACTTTCCATATTTGGGTTAGAAAGTTTGTAAAAGAACGTCCAAAATAGAAATTTAAGAAGTTATTAATGAAATGGAGTAAGTACAAAATAAATGGAGTAAATAATACTTCCTCCGTACCATAACAAATGTTACACTTCATTTTGTTGACTTTTCGAGGGTCAGTTTGACCCGTATTAGTCCCAAATATACAATAGAAATAATTAAGAATTTTATATAATGAAAATATAAACATTCTAGTTTTATAATATAATATTTTTAATTATTTTTATCATATGATTTGAGAATAATTTAAGGTTAAACTGACCCTAAAAAAGTTAACAAAATGAAGTGTAACATTTGTTATTATATAGCAAGTAGTGGTCTACGGTGTATATATATTTGCAAATGGCATGCAAGAATATATAGAGCCACGTGAACGGCCAAATATTGACAGCTCATTTGTTGTAATCACATGTCAAACCCAAGCTCATCCACATGACAAGTGAGGTATGTAATGTACAGGTAAGTGGTAACTACTATTATTGATTACAAATGTGAAGATAATTGTTGTTATATTACTTGCTAGAATGAACTTAATTATTCAAGTACATTATTCCAACTATCTCATTTTCATGTAAACCATGACGAGGTTTATCTAGGTAGGGACCTGAAATTAAATCAGGACACAAATAAAAATTGGAGAGTTTGGTAATGAACTTAATTTGTTTGTTTGGCTCTTAATGAAACTTGAATAATCTAACCATTTGAAAGTTTGATGTATATGTTTGGTATAAAATTTATCGAAAATAGTGGTATAAATTTAGAGAGAGAAAGTAAATATGCCAAATGAACAAATAAAGCTAAAATGAATTAATTTTGTTCAAGTCACAAAATTTAAGTTGAGAACCAAACATGAGGAAATAGGTACGTACAGTTTGAATAATTTTATAATATAGACAAACATGCACTCCATCCATTTGTTTATAGATGGCTTACCAATTTGATTTTGGAAATTCTTTTTTTAATTTGGTAATAACGTGTGGTGTTTAGTTTACTCATAGAATCCACGATAAAAGCATAAAAGCGTGAGATTAACATCATGTTTGACTCTGAACTAGTGAAAGGGCTTTTGAATAGTGACGAGAGATGTGAATAGGAATTACTGTTGAGAGGGTTTTGAGAAATTAGGTTTGGATTTGAGTTAGTAAAAGGTAGTAGTATATAGGGGGAATATTAATAGGTATGATGATGATTGGTTGATTGAATGATTGGTTAGTTATAATTAGTTGTATTGGGACTGAAAGAAAATGTATTGGAAATTGAGTAGATTTGGTTGGGAATTGAATATTATATGTTAAATGAAATAAAGTGAAGGGAAATGGAGGGGGAAAAAAAATCTGATATGTAAATGTTGTCCCCTAATTTTCGAATTTTTTTTTTAATTTTTATTTATTTATTTTTTTTGGTTAAATAATGTAAGTAAATATTATTTAATTTGTGTAATAAATTTTTTACCTTTAATTCCGAATTTGAAATGTAGTAATTAATTTTTTATTTTACCATTTAATCCGAATTTCAACTGATATCGTTTTTTTTTTTTTTTTTTTTTTGGTACCGAATTAATAATATATAATTACTTTAATATTATTGAATTAGTCCTTCCCAACAATAACTACTTTTAAGCTTTAAAATAGATGCTACTACTTTCGTTCCCTCGTTCAAGGAATTCCTTATGTTGTATCCAGTGTAGTTGATAGGTGTAGGAATAAATGTGTACTCAGAAAACAGCATCGAAATTGTGAAATAAGGAACGTTGAGCAAAAATGTAGAAGCAGTAGCGGTGTTCGATGTTACATGAGTAAAACATTGAATCACACAATAGAAATTAGTCCACTTAGACTTTTAGAAAGGAACCGCGTCAATCAACCAATTCGCCAAACATTGCCGTCATTTGTCGGTAACAAGGGAAGCAATCTCTTCGATTATTTCATTTTCTCCGTTGGCATTCGGTGGGATGATGAGATCCCCGGTTTCCTCCTCAATGTACCACGTCGGACCTATATTACGGACAACTTGGTTGAATTGAGCCCGTAGACGCTGGTATTTGCCAGCAATAGCCATTGGCGGAAAGCTCCTTAGTTCGGGGCATTCAGCAACGGCAGCCGCTTGGACAGCTGAGAGTTGAGAACGTGAGAGTGTGGGGTTGCCACGAATTTGTCCATTGACCACATGTTATGCATTGTCTGAATGAGGACCCTCGTATGTTTCATAATCCAGTGGGTGGTGGCCCGCCTTTGAACGGGAGCATTGTTGTTAGGGCCTCCATCTGCCATGCCTGAAATCAGAAGAATGAGTGTTGATTTTGTGTGAGAGCATATGGTTAACAAGCTGCCAACATCCTACGAATACCATTACGACAAATCATATCGGTAAAACCAAGTTTATCATCATTTGTAGATTAAAGCTACAACAACGTAAACAGGTTCGTAAATGTGAAACTCACCTTACGTCGAATATTTCCACTGCCCTACAATACTCTGGATCCCAAAGCATTCACAGCCGGCAACACATGCAATTTTTTTTCGCCCACTCTTTACTGCCATCCTCATACATTCAGTTCACGCAATTTAGGCAGCACCAATTTCATCGCAACCGGAAAAGAAATACAATTCAGAATATCGATTAGTCAGGTTAGAGCTTGAATCGTATAAAATCATTCAATAACTGCATTTCCTATCCCAACAACATTTCCTATGCATTTCTTTCTCAAGTAAGGCAAATAATTTCCACATAAAGGTCACATTAACAATTTCAACTCCTCCCACAGTTTCCTTCACAGTTATCATCAATCATACACTACCCAAGTTCAAACATAATTAAATGGAACACAATTAACAGTGAAAAGAAAAATTAAAAATGTAAAGTCTGGAAAAGAACTGGGAGTCAGAATGGAGAAATCGCAAAATTCACAAGAAACTTTATTGATGATGAATTCCAACAGCAACACAACCACATAAACACACTGCCAATGAATTCCAAACAAAGCAGAGTACCCTAACTCCAAGTAGACTTCAAATGAGGGGCGAAAAAAAAAACAGAAATCCAACAACTTCCAAACCCTAATTCGATTTCGCAAAAACATAACCATTTCGAACAGAAATTTGATAGAATCAATCCGTATAACGAGTCATGTAACAAAAGGGAACCAAAACTAGTACAAAAATCCATAAAAAAACCAAGCCCTAACTCGAAATCATTTGAAAACAACAAATTACAACATAACTTAGAAAGATAATTTCATAAACGGAGGAGAAATACCATGAAAGAGCTGATTCCAAGCCGCTGGAGTTTCGCCGGATTTTTCACCGACACCAAAACGGAAAACGGCTCCGATAGGGTTGTAGATCGGAGAGAGGCGATCACAACCATACTTTCCGTTTCGCGAAAGAAGGCCGGAGATGACCGAAAAATAGGCTGATAAGGGTCGACGGCGGAGGAGATGTACAGAGTGGACATAGAATTCTCTGTCCTAGAGAGAGAAAGTGGAGAGGAGAAAATAGAAATGGCTTATGAATAGTGTGAACAGTTCACAAAGCTTCTATAATAGAGAGTCAAACGTAATCAGGCTCTCGAGAGACCTCTCTAATTATAATTATGCCGTAAGAGTCGGATTTTCTCCAAAAAATGGACACGTGAGACAGCGAGTAAACAGATGCATCTTTACGTCGATAAGCAAACCGAGTAAACCAAAAAACCAAAATTAGAATAAAAAACAATAAAATAAATTAAATTGAATGCAATGATGCAATCAAATGATGGGCTCCTTTTCACACTCTCACAGTCATCACAGAGAGTAGTAAGTAGTAACCCACCGATAGATTTGTTACTCTTACTCCCTCCCTTTCCATATCATTTGCTTTGCTTTATATATACACCGTCTAATTTTCTCCCAAAATATCCTCCTCCTACTATCTTCTCAATTCGATTCCTACTCCACAATTGCACTACCCAACAATGGCGGCAAGACTAGATCTGGACGGAAACTCGATCAATCCGATGACGATTTGCATGATCGGCGCCGGAGGTTTCATCGGCTCTCACCTCTGCGAGAAGCTCCTCTCCGAAACCTCTCACACCATACTCGCCGTCGATGTCTACAATGATAAGATCAAGCACCTTCTCGACGGTTCCACATACGGCGATCGCATCACCTTCCACCGCATCAACATTAAGAACGATTCGCGCCTGGAAGGACTCATCCGCATGGCAGATCTCGTAATTTCTCTCTCTCAACACTCTTTATCTTCATTTCACCATTGCCTTGTCTGATCTCGATTGCTGTTACTGATTATGAATGATTATGAGTTCAATTGTGTGATTTATCGATTTGTTTCGTAATTAGAGTTTGAGGCGTGTGAATCTGTGATATATTGAGCTGAATATGTAATTCCTTTTGTGATGATACAGACTATAAATCTTGCTGCTATATGCACTCCGGCGGATTACAACACGCGCCCGCTTGACACCATTTACAGCAACTTCATTGATGCTCTACCTGTGGTAAGTGTTTTGTGCATGTGTTATTATCATGCTTTTAGCCATGTTTAGTTGGTGTTGATGTGAATGTTGGTAGATTTTGCTTGTCGGTGTGTCTTTGACTTGGTTTGACTTGTGTTGTTGCTCATTTAGGTCAAGTACTGTTCTGAAAATAACAAGCGTCTGATTCATTTCTCCACCTGTGAGGTCTATGGGAAAACAGTTGGTTGCTTTTTACCCAAGGACAGTCCTCTGCGTCAGGTGAGCTATTGCTGTCTCCAATTTCAAGTTTCTTTAAGTTGAAGTTGAAGGTTATGTTGTTCCTTATATCTCTGCTCTAGAATTTCTTTCGGTGTTTCTCATTTATGTAGATCTTGTAACCTGAATTGTGTAACCCGTAGGGAGAGATCAGCGCTGTTTGAAAGATTTATGTTGTTCATGCGCTGATTGATCTTTGGATTTCTCAATCCTAAGATTGTGGTTTTCTCTTGGACCTGCTTTATTTTGAGTTCTTCATTTCATATGTACAATTCAGTAATTGGTTTTTATGTTCCTTTTCATGGTTATAATATGAATTTGAAGAGGCCGATCAAATTTTCTTGTGTAAATGTTCTTGTGATCTGTATGTTATGGGTTTGAGTATGCTGTTCCATTGTGTTTGATTAGCACTTCTTATATCGTGTATTTCTGTCTGGAAAACATGTCAACTCATACTTGACCATTTTGCATCAGGACCCTGAATATTTTGTTCTCAAGGAAGATGCCTCACCCTGCATTTTTGGCCCCATTGAGAAGCAAAGGTGGTCATATGCATGTGCAAAACAGTTGATTGAGAGATTGATCTATGGTGAGTGAATTATCTAATTTCATTTATGGGTCAGCCTGTGACATTTATATGTGGGTTTGTTCTAATTTCTCGTTTCTACATGTACAACAGCTGAGGGTGCTGAAAATGGACTCGACTTTACAATTGTGAGGCCCTTCAACTGGATTGGACCCAGAATGGATTTTATTCCAGGCATTGATGGTCCTAGTGAGGGTGTCCCAAGAGTCCTAGCTTGTTTCAGCAATGTAAATACCTTGTCGTTCACTTATCTGAAACCTATATCGTTTTATTCTGATCTCTGCTTAATCCTGATTTCTTGATTCTTCCACGTAGAATCTCTTGCGACGTGAACCATTGAAGCTTGTTGACGGTGGTGAATCACAGAGAACCTTCGTTTACATCAAGGATGCCATTGAAGCTGTTCTTTTGATGATTGTATGTTCACTATTTATTACCATGAAGTATCTTTTTTATGTGAATGTGTTGCTTTGTTACTTATTTGTTTGTACAATGGATTTTCCAGGAAAATCCTGCAAGGGCCAATGGTCATATATTCAATGTCGGCAACCCTAACAATGAAGTTACAGTCAGGCAACTTGCTGAAATGATGACCCAGGTCATTATATTCTACTAGTTATCGATGGAAGTCATTTCCTTTCAGCAAAATCGAGTTCTTGAGTGCTGAACTTGTCCTTTTCTTGCATGTGAACAGGTTTACGGCAAGGTTAGTGGAGAACCTCCTATCGATTCACCTACAATTGATGTTAGTTCCAAGGAATTCTATGGTGAAGGGTATGATGATAGTGACAAGAGAATCCCAGACATGACCATAATCAACCGACAACTTGGTAATGAATCACTCTGTTGGCTTTATTGGCTCCTCATTTGCCCCTTTTCCTATCCTAATAGTTCCTTGCGTATTCTCAGGTTGGAATCCTAAGACATCCCTCTGGGACTTGCTCGAGTCTACTCTAACGTACCAACACAGGACATATGCTGAAGCTGTCAAGAAGGCCACTTCAAAGCCAGTGGCAAGTTAAGGTTGCAAGATAAAGCTTGGTCTCTTTTACAGTTTTCGTCAAGGAACTCTTGGTATATGATATGATTCCCCTACTAATGTAAGCAACATTCTTTTGTTTGTCGAACGTCCCTAGTCTAAGCATCCCAGTCGTAATGGTTTTGTACTGTAATATCTCGAGAAGATCGTTCTGTTATATTTTACTGTAATCTGCCAATAGAATGTTTTGATTTTAAAAGAATTAGTAGTATCTTGAAGATCTTTTTACTAGTAAGGTTCATGAGTTGGTGGTCCTAGTGACTTGTGAATTAGAGGCATGTGCCTGTGTTGTATCGTTTTCTATTCAGTGTTGGTTAATGTCATGATCTTGTTAGCTGCTTTTGAAGTTATCTTGTTAATCAAAGTTCGAGTAGGATGAATATTCTTTTTCTTAACGAATCAAATTAAGGTTATTTTTGTACAAGCTTGACTTGGGTGATAGTTTGAATTCTGTTGGTTGGTTCAGCATAGGGAAGAAATGAACTGTAAAATATGAATTGTGTCTACAAGACCTGCATTTGCACTGGTAGAATGAATTGTGTCTACAAGACCTGCATTTGCACTGGTAGAAATGCTCAAATGCATACTGTGAAAATCATACGGAAGTGACCTGCATACGCAAGGCATGTCGGGTGGGTAGAATGCATTAAGCAGAAGAATGATACTTGAAAGAAATAAACATTTGAAGTACCTGGGTCTGGCATGATCATTTGATACCATGATTCGAATTTCTTTCTCATTTTACAAGCGTATCTCATCTACGAGCTCAAACTTGGAGATAATTCATTTAATTATCCACTGAAGGCACCAAGGAAGGATCAAACTAACAAAGATTGGAATTGGATCATCTACTGACCACAAGGAATAATAACAGTTAAATAATTAATCTGCAGACAGAAAATAGACATATTTACATTTGGTCAATACAATCATTTGCTGCACTATCATATATAGATGGAATTGTAACCAACGCAGAGGACAGGCGAATCCAACACCCTGCCTAAAGTTTGGTTTGCCAGAACATCCAAGGCAAGACTTACCCACGTTGTAAACTCGTCGTCTTTGCATAACTGCACCCATACTTCAAACCTAGTTAGCTACTGTTGCAGGTGACTCTACATAGCGGAATGAACCACAAGCATAGTTTAATTAAAGACTATCCTTCATGCTTAGCTTTATGCTCTGGACTTCAACAGATAGACGTTGCTTATGATCCTCTATATCCTTCAAAACTGTAAAGAGGTTTGTGCGGTATGCTTCACACTTTCGATTCACATTCTCAAGTTCCATGGTAAGCTCATGTATCTTCTTATCCATGTCATCCTGCATTAACAAAAGTAGAGGATTTCAACTGAGAGTTCTGTAACAAAAAGATCCAACTATATAGATAATGAAGCTGGCATAAATACGGAAAATCAACAGAAACATATAATGTGGTCCTGATGTGCTTATGTCAATAGGGAGCATGGAATAATGATAATGAGGAATAGGAGTACAATGTACAGTACTGAACTGCAACTGAAAGAAATTCAAAAATTCATCGAGAATGCCTCCTTACAGTAATCCATATACCGTACGTCTCACAAACATAAGCTTGGATGGCTAGAGAGATTAAGAAATGCACAAACTCTGTAGCAGTAAGTAGATTTCCTAATGTACACATATTAACTACTGATATATTAAAATTAATATACTCACAGTCACAGGTCACAGAAGTGTGTAATTTAAATAGGAAAACTATTAGTGAAATGAAGCAGTTAATGTGTATTGAAATCCAAACAACCAAAAATACTATGGGACAAATACAAATGTAAGGGTAGACTAAGTTTGGGCGACGGATGGAGTATTAATTTAACCAAACGCTCTTAATCCAAAAACAGAACCATCCTAGTGACACATGAAATAACAGAAAACAGGATGACTAAAACTTTGAAATGAGTATGAACAAATTTCTGCGTTGATGTGTACAAACTTCCTTTTAGTACTCCATATTAATTAAATTAAATGCTCTTAAAATACAAACACACAGATCCTGGTGAGGTGGGATATAGTAGAATAAAGAATGGCCAAAAGCTTGAAATATGTAAGATCTCTTTCTTCTGCGTGATACGTAAGATCAGTAATTTATCTGATTTTTTCTTCTAAAGGCAAGATATTGTCCAATAAATGGAATAATACATAGCTTTTTGAAATTTGAAATTTCGGATTTAAGGACGAAGCACTGGCATATATTCTAAATCTAAAACCATTAGATATTAGTCCATAACAAATAAAAAGATAAACAATAGATATAGTTTGGGTGAAAGTAGAATACATGGGAAACTTGGTACATCCATTTTATAGCCAAAAGAAGGCGATGAGAAATTTGATGGATCTTTCATTTTTGTTTATGTGTGTGTGTGTGTGTGTGTGTGTGTTAAAAGAATAATGAGGCATACTAAGTAGTCTTTGTGGTGCCTAAGCTTCGTGTGTTTGGTTTCGCTGGGTCATGTATGAAATGTATGAAGATGCATTCAGATATAGGGATATATGCACCTATTATAGGTGCAATAGATGATAGATCTATATTATACCAAACACTTTGGTTTCAGTGTTTCATTTATCAAAATGAATGCTAAACATTTAACATAAACAAAAACCAAAAACAAAAAAGAGAAAAGGAAGGGGGAACCACTTCCTTTTTTGATATAGACTTGCACATAAGGCCACTAACATTGATAAACTTCGAAGAGAAAATTTGCATATATATTTTGGAAAACCTAATGTGCGCAAAAATAAAATATTTTTGAAAGCAAGATGTAATGGGTAAGAGGCCAACTAACACGTTTAAAGCAAATTAATGGGAAAGATATGGAGAAAAGAAACAAAATGTGTTCATTATCATAATGGCCTATTTGAAAGAGCTCTAAATAAAAAACATCAAGGTCCAGCAACAAAATACCCCTCCATTATTTTGACCTTGAACATGCAGGGAAGAAAAATAAAATAAATGAAAGCAAGAAAGTCAAAGGATTATAATAAGGAACCAGCATAAGGGATTTCAACTTCATAAGGTTTTCACTCTGGTTATTAGTATTAGTTTACAGTGAGTTCCTGAATAGCATAGAATATATTTAAAAGTATTTTCTATAGCTTAGATGGATTATAATGTTATCAAGCTTTCACGAAATGTAGTTTAAAGAAAGAGAGCCTTTAATCATCATGATGCAGACTAAGTTGATATGACAAACCTCGGAGAGTTGCTGGGCTGAGCTTGCCTGACCCTCCCCTGTATAGAGATTCGACTGATTCCCATCCCTTGCCAAAACCCTTTTCGCAGGCCCATTAGGCATAGAAGCCTTGCCCTCATTCCGTGAAGCAAGAGCAACTTTTTGCGAAGCTTCTGCTAAAGCAGCCACAGCAGCATTATAAGAGTCAACTGATTCTGCACCTTCATCTACAAATTTAAAAGCCTCGTGCCGAAGAGTATTATATCGAACCATATGAGATTCCAGATAATTGTTAAATGGATCTACAACTCGTTCATCCAGTACAACACTACTCTTGGCATTTCTCGTCCATCGCCTCACAATATAGTGAGATGGAAGTGTGAGAACATTAGTGACCCTGAAAACAGCCAACACATGTCTGCAAAGAAGGCCCGAAAACTCAAACATCCGGCAGCTACAAGATGCTCTCATTTCAAGAACATTGAAGCTTACATGGTAAGGTTTGTGCTCTTCCCCAAATTTTGATACTTGATATGTGGTGATATCTCCATCATCATCCACTTTTGAGGCCATAAACGTGAGCGTGCTAACCAGCTCCTCCTGAAATCTCATGAATAGCTTTCTTGTGTAAAACTCAGACGCCTGTTTCTCCATAGGAGAAGGAGTTTTCAGAAATGCTGGCGTATTCATTGTATCAAAATCAGCTTTAACCTCTTTCTCATGGCGACTCTCTAATGCTTTCTCATATGACTTAAAAAATAGGCTTAAATTCGTGGATGCATTAATATACCCATCAAAGTACGAGTTCATAGTGTCACTTCTCTGAGTTATAGACATCTCTGCAAAAAAAGTATCACGGATATACACAGGGACCCACTGATTGCGATCCGCATAAACAGCCTGAATCCAATCATGATCCTTGAGATCATACTTATCAAGAAGAGATTGCCAGCAGGTCTCAAACTCATCTATGCTATCAGACAAGTTCACACACTTATGAAAGTCAGCTTCAAAATGAGGGTGTTGAAGCAGCACATGGGACAATTTTTCTTGGCACTTTTTGAATATATGCCATTTGCAGAAACGATGTCGAGTAGTGGGCAATACTTGCTCAATGGCAGAGCGAATAACATTATCATGCTCAGTAGTGATAGATACTGGAGGGCAGCCAGACATAGCAGCCAGCCAGGTGTTGAACAGCCAAACAAATGATGCTTCAGACTCATTAATAAGAAAAACACAACCAAAGAGGACAGGTAGCCCATGATGGTTCAGCCCCGTGAAGGGCGCAAAAGGCAACCTATACCTATTCGACCTGTAAGTCGTATCAAACGTAACAGTATCTCCAAAATGAGTGTAGTCACTTCTGGCCTTGGAGTCCACCCAGAACACATTACCCATACACTGATCCTCATCTCCCTGCACCGCATAGAAGAAATCAGGATTCTCACTCTGCTTCTGCTTCAAATAATCCAAAAGCATCTGAATATCCCCCTCCATATTCCTCTGCCTATTGTTCCTCATATAATTCCTGCAATCCACCTCCGTAAACCCAACTTTACTAATCCCACCATACTCCTTAACCAACACAGACATAATCCTACGTGGCCCCATCCCAGCCGCCTGCAACGTATCAATCAACGTCTTGGCAGGCCCCGATATCTGCCTATGCGACCTAAGACAATGCACCTGGTCCGCCGGAACCAGCTCATGATTATGCTCCTTAGAAAATCCCGAAACCACCCATTTCCCCGAATCCTGTATCTTAACCGACAAAGACGCCTTACAACCTACTCTAGTCTCAGTCCTAGGCCGCTTAATCTCCCTATCCTTTGTCCTCTTCTCATTCAAATTACGAAAACCCTCCTTAGCACACACAAATGACCTCTGTATAATTGCACCGTCCTTCCTAGAACGGCGAGATGAGCTCACACGAGTACTAAACCCAACTCGCCTAGCATAAGAGTTGTAAAAACCTTTGGCAGCCTCTTCAGACTCGAACTCCATACCTTCATAGGGTTCGAGATCAATGTCACCCTCGGGAAAGTAGCTGTAGAGGCCCATCGAATTGGCGTCATTCGGTGACGAATCGTCGCCAATTGGATCGTCATCGTTGTCGATTTCGACGACATCATCGCTACCGCCTAAATTGACGACATCGAATTCAATCTCCATGACAACAAAATCACACAACAATCCTGCCTGCTGTAGAAATGGTCATAAAAAAGGAAATTCACAACGGTAATCAAATCCATCAATCTATGCAGACAGCTACTATGGAGTACGAGTATTTGCAAATGAGATCAGTAATGAGACTAACCTGGTAATCTGTTGATGCTGCTTGTGTTGAGCTTTATTATATATTCTCTGATGATGAAGAAGAAATTGGAATTGAAATTGAATGGATTTTTATTTATTAGTTTTTATTTTGGAGCGAACAGACACAATTTCTGACGGAGTGAGGAAGCAGGTAGGTCTGGAGCAGATAATCAGAGCCCTAATGGAAACTTTTATTTCAGGACTAATTTAGAATTTTCAATTTTATTGGGGGTTTGCTGCATATGAGTGTTTTTTAGGTATAATTTCATCAAATGACCTAAAAAAATCAAAATATAAGCGATATACATATAAAATTTCTATATTTGAACAATTACGATATTTCATCAGAGACTCGCTCCTAATAGTATAGAAGTAATTTTATTATCTTTAGAAAGATCGGAAGATTTTGAGAGAGAGGGTTGATACATCTCTCGGTGTTATAAAGTTTTCGTTCAAGTTAAAAAATGATTCATGACTATATCTCAAAAGTAGAACAGTCTTGATACCTTTTCTTGTTTTCCGACATGCTTGGAGGATAACTCGACAACCCTTGCTAACTTGTACCCTGTAAATGATACATTTTTTTATGTTGCGATTTGTGAGCTTAGTTTCAAGCAAGCTTATCGATGCACGGTTGAATTCTTCTAAGTTATACAATGGTTTCCAATCAAATCGGTTAGTAAACTCAAACTCCAACTGTCAATTGAGCTGAAACGTTATTTCATCGGTTCCGACAAGTACATGTGGTACCTAAAATCAATAACACCCATGGTTTTCAACTTTTAAGGTAACATAGCCAGACGTGAATCTGGAATTTAATGCTTGGAAACGATTTTATAAAACTTGGCCATAATCACAACTCCCCCCACATTTCCACCCCATAACATAGCATCGTTTTCTTCTCGGTTAAGGTCGACCATGAATACTCTACTAGACCTAAATATCATATTATCACGCTTTTACACAATTGAATTCCCTAGTTGATTTTTCTTCTACTTTCTATGCGCAATTATTTTGTTTTCATTTCCCAAAGAAAAGGAAATAAAAAAAGATTAATTTAAGTTTAAACTTCACACTGCAACTGGGAATCCATGTTTAGCGTGTACATATACATTGGATATGCCTCGAATTCATAGGTTGGTATGGCTATTTTTCGTCTATATAGTAAACGTGGCAGATACTTCGGCTAAAACTGGGAATGCACTTCTTCTGGAAAAGCATCATGTAGAAAATCCCCACTCCCATTCTATATCACTTGGAGATTGTATGTATGGGACCGTGGCTTAAGGGTCACTTCATTATGGCTCTTCTGCCGGGACTTATAAGATGGTCTAGCGAAATGAAGGTGGGATAGCGAAGGAAAGGTACAGGGTTCGATACCCAGCGAAGACATAAGACATAAGGCGGTTTCAGTGTGAAGATATAAGGTGGTTTAGGATATTGTATAGTAGTAGCGTATAAATAGTTGTAATATTTGCCGTTTCAAAAAAATAAAAAATAAATTATGGCTCTTCTGCCCCATCTCTCATAGCGATGTCGTTGGTAGAGGCAGACGTAACGTACACTCCTGATGTAACAATTCTACAATGCTCTGCGAACGGGAAGATTGATTATGAACTCCAACAAACCGCGCTTGAAGTTACCTAGCTACTTCATTTCGTTTGCAGAAAGTCCGTACCGTCTTGTTGGCACATAAAAAACATGAAGCAAGGAGAGATACACATCAACTAGCTTTCAATCCTTCAATAAATGACCATACATGTTTGCCCTTGAGAGTTGAGACCACGGACTTCCAGCTCTGTTCCGGGTCATACTCGCTTATCCTATTTCCTTCCTCGTATTCGGTACTCTTCCATACGTTCAATAGTATCACAGCCTACCTTTCTCTAATGTAACGGCTCTCCTAATTAGATACTTGGCAAGTCCCAACTCTAATTCAATAACCACCAAATCCAGTAATCTCCAAAATCTTCAAGTGGCCATGAGAAAATGTTTTAGCATTTCTTGTCTTTTTAGTTATCTTCCTCCAAAAAAAACATCGACAGATTCAACAAGATGGGTGACCCATCTAGAAGAACTTCAGAGTTAAGCGTGCTTGCTCTGGAGCAATTCTAGGATGGGTGACCCACTGGAAAGTTACTGGTGCGCGCACCAGTGATAACAAAGTTCGCGAATTAGAACACGTGTTGGTCTGTGGGGCCAGCATATCACCCCGGAGAGCACTCCAGGAGTAACCGCGCCTGGCCAAAGGGTCGGGACTTCAGTCGATTAGTGGTCGGGGCATTGCAACACAACTGAGTAAGTGCACAAAGAGATGGAAAAATATGTAATTCCATTATCCGGATCTGTCTATGTATAAAAAGAATGGGAAGACGATATGTTCCCTACTCAGCATTACAAGTATATGAAGCACAATTTTATGCAGCCTCACTCATCAGTAGGCCAAATTGCAGAGGAATAGCTCAAACCTCAAAGTACATTCATCGTACCTCCTCAGTACTACCTCATAAAAAATGTACATTCATCGTATAGTTCGCAACCTCCAAATCTCTAGACAGCATCACTGCATATCGGTTCATCTCACCTAGCGATTTAGTAGCCTCCTCCAAATCCGATTCAACGGTTGTATTTGGAAATTTGGGACTCCAAAACATTCAATTTTTTTGTTCAAGGAAGATATTGATGATCAATCTGAATTAGAATGTCTGACAGATTAAGGACAGAATACACTACGCCTAGGCTCATATGCCAGAAACCCGTCTCGAATTATTCTCTGTCCAAAGGATTGTAATTGATTGTTTATGTGCATCTTTCATGCAAAAGATCTTTCAGTAAAGATAAAATCCCCAGTTGTATTGGGGCGGATCAATGAGCATCATAAACAAAGCTCAGACAAAAGGAACTCTCAGAGACAATGCAGTCAGATTCCCAACGCTCTGTAGCGCAAGTCGCCAAATAGCTGCAGAAATATCAAGAAAGAAAGGAGAGTTGGCTGCTCTGTGCTTAAGTCTCGAGGAAGCAATCTGAAGAAGGATCTTTATAGAGTCAAACTGTGTGTTCTTGTATTATATAACCCTCACATTGGATCCATGGATACAGAAGGCAATGTATATATCCTACAAGCAGAGTACTAATAACCAGAAACAGCATATAATCCTTTGAAATCCCAACACAAAAGAAAAAAACGTTGTCCAAAAAAATCTTTCTATTGTTCCCCATGCCTGACGGGGCAAGTTTAAAACTGTAGTTCATAAATTCAGTCTTCTATAACCAACTAAACAATTCCGAGAGACAGGCAAAAGCTACAGGTATACGCCCGGAAATCAAAAAACAAGGAACCTGCAGTGCAGTGACAAGTAAATAGAACATGGGGGTGCATCGTCTCACCCAGTTCCAAACTGCCATGTCTGAGATTCCATGCAAGCAAGAATTCTGTATCTGTTACTTATCCCGAGCTCAGGAAAAAAAATTGCCGCTTCATCATAAATCAGAAACAAAGAATTAACTATTTCCATTCTCGGCAACTGCCACACTTCCAGCCATCCTCTAATGGTGTATCTTCCTCAACCCAAGGTGAACAGTGGCTGTGTATCCACACACCACATACTTTGCAGTAGAGATTCGGGAATGGATCACCACGACAACACATCTTGCAGGTAACCAGCGGCGGCATATCCACATCTACAAGTATGAAGGGTTCATCTGATATTTCCATTGACCCATTTTCCCAATTTTCCATCGCATCACCTTGGACTTCATTTCCAGCAGGGCGGCTACCATCATCAGATTCAAGTAGCTCGTTGAACGAGAAATAGGTCTGAGGTTCAAACTCCATGTCATCATAATCATAGTCCAACGTGATACCATCATCAAAGTTTTCATTGGAAACGTCCCATTGGATTTGAGGGGATAATACATTCTGCACGCCTCTGTCATTTGGTTCTGAGGGATTGAGTGGTTCGGTAAGAGGATCAGTAGCTGAGTGACACTCTACGTTGCTTTTTCCCTCCTTTTTATGTCTTCTAACAGGCAATTTGGAATTCGTTGCAATTGGTTCAAATGGAGCAGATATTTGAACCTGAAACGGATCTGCTGGAAAAGCACCATCGCGGCTCTTCTGTTGCTTGTTCTGTCTTCGGACAGGAAGCTTCCGCGGTCCGGGCGCAAAAGCAGTAGAATTTCTCCATGCATAATCCACTTCAGAATTTCCCTCGGTGAATTGATCCAAGTCAGACAGAGAGAAAAATGGATCATCTGATAACTGAACGCCATCTGCAGAGTCTGGATTGAATGCATAAGCTGTCCCCGAATCACTGCCAGAGTTCATCTCCATATTAGAACTCTGGAGCTCCACTTTACCCGCTTTCTCAGGACCATGAGGACATTCGGGTGATTTGACTCTCCGGCATTTGCAGCATTTGAAACTCGCCAAGGAAAAAATCTCAGACTCATCCACATCTAAGGCATCGGCATGATACCATTCTGCAAATGGAAGGAAATAAACACGTCAATCACTTGTGGACATGTATGCACCAAGTCGCCTACCAATTACTTTTATCACATGAACTTTGCACCAAACCTCTTTATTATTCAAATTTAGAAAGTTTTCTAGCAGACAATTAGAAAATGATTCCTGAACTAGAAAACAGAGGTTTTGGGGAAATTATTTTTAAAAATGAGGGATTTAGCACAAAAGGGTTTGGCTAAGTTCATACATTGGGTCGGGGAGTTTATGTATGTATGTATGTCTCTGTGTGTGTGTGTGTGTGTATTTGTAAATGATGTAAGATATCTTGAAATGAAGATGAAACTTAGGTGCAGGCTTACTTTCACATCCTTCACAGCAAATGTACACGAGATCAGCATTGTATGGCTTCTTACAAATACAGCAACTAGGTGGTCTAGTCAACCCTGTATTTGGATTGCCTCTATGAAGAATGTTCTTCAGCCGGAATTCGATGCCTGTGTCTGGACAATTAGGTTTCCTCCATGTTAGACCCCAATTCTTTAGTTTACTTCTTTTGCCACCTGCTGTAAGTTTAGTCGCCTTCTTCCCAGATGAATGTTCCGGAACTTTGACTGTCGATGCTGACCCCTTGTGGCTCGGTAATTTTGCGGGTTTCTTAGCTGCATTGTTGTTTGGAAGTTTTATCTTTAGGAGCAAAGGGCTTGTGGGGGATTCCTTCCTGATTTCAGCTTTTTTGAAAGCCTCACAGCATTTTTTGCACATGGTCAAAGATTCAACTTCTCCATTGGTATGAACTGTAGAACTGGAGGCACATTCATTATGGCAAAGACCTGAAAATAGACAACCTTGATTAGTTGACCATTATAGATCAGAGTACCACTTTTGCTGGAGCAACTTACAGAAGTACACAATACGTAACACCACAACTAACAATGAGAATCAGATTATGTCACAAGTAACTAGTAAGATTTGTGAACATTATTATTTCCCACCCAAAGCATACATAAATTAGGGTCTGATGTACTCCACTGAATATGTACTAGCATTCAGCAACAAATAGCAATGCTATAACACACGCTGAAACCTTTTCCTATCCAATATGTACTATACAATTCAATATTCAGTATACATGAATATATAGAGTATTATCATAATCTTAATAATGAGCAAGAAGATGCTCAAAAAGAATGTTGTAAATATGATGAAGGTTTTATGAAGCAAATAGCACAGAACAGAGGCTTTGTTAACAAAACCTTGTTGCAGATCCTAAATATAGTTATTTCCATGCTATAAACACTATACATCTGTGTTGTGAGTTGTGACCTAAAATATTTAAAAAGCCACATCATATTGTATCCTTTTGAACATATGCTTGCACATTAGCAAGCCTCGAGAATCAAAATAAACAAATACAAATCCTTCCACTGACTTAAGTCTAAAACCCTTCCGTACACACAAGTATCGAGCTACCAAATATAGGATTCGAGACCCCCAATCCCCACATCATATATTTCTAACCTACCTGCAAATCCAAAGCTGTTAAACTTCATAACCACATTTCAACACCCTCAGATATGGACAGTAAGTAGAACATGTCCAATTAGGTAACAATTTCAATTGGGAACATCCGATTAAGACTGAGAATGTTCCTCAAGTGAAAATTCAAAAGACAAATAGTACACCGGAGTACAAAAGATGGTTGAAAGTTAACTACGCGTATCCTGGTACTAGATAGTGGCCATGATTTCTTCATTAATATGGAAACCATAAAATTTAACTTTCAACATGATTTAAAAAAGAAAAAAAAAAAAAAAAAAGAAGAAGAAGAAGACAAGATAAGAGACATGAATATGTAAACATGGGGTTGATAGTTCAGTACCTTGACATGCATTACATGTGATTGCATCCCTGAACATCAAAGCATTCAAAATGTTAACATAAGAAATTCAGGAAAGGTAACATAAAGGACTAAGAAAAATGTGTGAAGTGAAATACCTGTGCATGACATCCTGATGACATAAACAACAGCTAACCATGTTATTGTGCTTTCTCAAGAGTTGCAACAATTTATTTTCACGAGGAGCTTTCCAGTGCCTCCTCTGTAGTTTAGATAAAACATCCAGGGGTTCTATTGTCTTTGCTTTTTGTTCATAATCTTTAATCAAATACAGAGGGATGCGTGTCTCAGAGAACCAGTATCTTTCCGTGTCATCATCCGAGTTTTTCTCTGTTTCTATTATATTTTTCAAGACACGAGACGGGAGGTGTTTCTGGCTGCCAAACGCAACACAGTATCTGATTTCATGTTCCAAGACTTTCTTATCACAAATAACAGCATTTCTAAAAGCAGAAGCTTCCGTGTCGGGACCTTTTCCATCAGAAGGAATTTGATCTGGTCGAACAAGATCACTCCATCTCACATAAAAATCAAGATATCTAACCTGATACAATACCAATTGCATGGTAAGTCAAGTATCATAACATATTTCGTTCCTGAAGTCAATATACACCAGAGGATATACATAGGTACATAATCATAAATAACTAGTAAATGGATATTAAACCTGCAGTCCAAGCTGTGATGTGTTCCTACTCATTTCAACTGCTGACCGCCAGATAAGCTGCCGGCTAGTTTTGGGGATCTGCTGACCTTCAGCATAATGGGTACCAGGTATCTTTTTTCTACCACCTGCAACGAACATATTGTCAGAAAGGCATTCTTTTTGTCCAGGTCAAGCAAACCACAATCTTCACCAACTATAGAACACAGAGCACTGAGTTTTAAGAACAATAGAAGGTGATTTGATCCAAATTACCTTGACGGGATGCTTTCCTAAGGAGCAGACATGGAAGAGCCCCTCTGTCAAACATCAACTTTGACAATGTACCTCCTCTCCACCAGGCGAAGTCATTAGACGTTTCTTCAGAATCATCACCTGTATTTTCAACTACAGCAGCAGGTTTCCTGCCACGTCGTCCTGGCTTACGCTTCTGGGCTGATGCAGCAGTATTTGATGTCTGAGAAGTAATGGGTGGAATTGAACTACCATCAGCAAGCTTCAGCCAATCTCCAGAAAGTGCAACAGGTCGTATATTCTCCTCGAGCTGTAAATGCAACAGGTTAATTATCTGGCAGCATAAAACTTCATCGAACAAAATACACCTGACAAACTATGGCGATCAATTTATTGGGTATTGATTGCTAAGAAATAAAATTCAAAACCCTATGAAATTTGCGAACAATGTGTTGATAAATGTTTGTTTATTGAATCCTAGATGCAGCAACCATGTGGTTAGAGCTTGTTATGATATGGAACCAAGCACCATGCGCAATCAAGATTAGTGTACTATTGATGCAAACAGAACAAACCATTTACAAGAATGCTTACTTCGAGTAAAAGGAATTTGATTCTATTGAAAGCTGAGGCCTGCTCAACCTGTCTACGCCACACCTTCCTGAAATTCTCATTGAGGAAGGGACCTCCAACTAGACCATTTAAGCTCTCCTCCATAAACATGATGTATGTTGCAATGCCAGGAAGTCTTCCATCCCCATTCTTCATAAGGCGAACACCAGAAAGGACCTTCATTGACCCTCTTGTGGCACTTGAAGCAGCTGCATTTAACAAACAACCCTTCCTGCTAGAGACTGGAGCCTTACAATTAAAGCACCAGCTACATCTTTCTCTTGGGACCTCAAAAAGCTTCTTCTCCGTACTTGGCCAGACAAAACGAAGTGCTGCTGAGGAAAATGCTTTTACCTGAATTAAAACACTGGCTGCCATAGCTTTACGACGATTATCAGAAGGTCGGGACTCAGGGCCTTGATTTTCTTCAGACGATAGAACGGCCAAATTAGCAGCAGCAGAGGCGGCAAAATCTCCATGCAAATAATTATTTATGTAGCCATTTATTTTGAAGGAGGAACCCATGTATAAGCAGACACCAGGAGAGACCAGAGATGCATTTCTGTCATCAACTTTCATACAGGAACGAGTCGCTTGGGCTACCACAGAAGTAGCATTCAATTGGACACTAGCAGTGGCACTACTGCCAGTGTTCTCAATTTCAGTCATCTCTGAAACTGATTTGTCCAACACGTTCACTATTTGAGTATCCGGGTCAACACTTTCCTTTGCATTTTCAACCTGAATTGCAACTTCTGACATAGTGCTAGAAGGTAAAATTTCCTGGGGCAACCCCCAATGCTGCATGATCCCTCTGCATATTTCTGAATACATGACAACATGCTCCGGATTCATACAAAGAGCATGTAGGACTCTATGGATGTCATGTCTGTTGTAGTATCGTACACAATTTTGAGAATTGATTGAGGCTGTCAATCTACAGAAAAAAGAAACAAAAAGATCAATAAGTGCAAAAAAAAAACATCTAAAATACACACAACCAGACAGATAACCATGGGTGTGGTAAGCAGCAAAGTAAAATCTACACCTGCTCATACACAACCATCACAATGAGAAACAAAAAGAAAGGAACAAATGCAGGTATAAGAATCTAGAAGTTCAGAAACATACACAAGTAAATGGTCACAAGTAGCGACAAAGACTTGATTATAGGGATCTACACCAAAATTTTCTCCTCCACTTAACGCTGTTCCTTGAGAGACTTTTGGTTCAGTTTCATTTATTTTACACTCAGGACAATACCATGAACCTGATGGCATATGCGCCTTGCTAATCCCTAAGCACCTTGAATGGTAAGATGACGGGCACCCATCACAACAAAGAAGAAATCCATCCATGCCACAAAGGAGACATTCATCACCATTACCATCCTCATCGGCCGAACTCCCAACTGCTGCATCAATTTGGGACACAGAAACTTGGCCTGCAGGACGATACTTCTCACTATGCTCTGCCATACTCTGTACTGCTTCTCTGCTTTTGCAGGCAGAAGTTTTAGAGTATCTGGGATGGACCCTTTTGGGTGGCTCTGTAGGTGCAAGTACCATACTTGAATCCATTTCTATTCCAACTTCTGATTCTTCACGCATATCCATTTCTGCTCTAAGCTCATCAGAATCCAGAATATCATCACATAAGATCTGCAAATTAATTAACTTTCTTCCAGCTGACAAAGTATAATAATCTTTGTCCAAAGAATGGGTATAAAAACTTTTCCAGTCAGGTCCATTTCTGTAACCCATCACCATTAAATAGTGAGCTAAGAAAACTGGCCAAGTCACAGTGTCAAGCAAGCTCCAATCCAGTGAACTACAAAAATGAAGTGAGCTGTTAGTGTAACTACAAAAAAGATACCAATGCCATAAGAAACAGACTAGGACGCAACAAAGAACCACACAATAGAAAGTGCATATATGTCATTTTAAAAAGGCAACAACAATGAGCATGAATGAGATTGCTTCATCACATGTTACATAAGGTCAGACAACTCCTAATGCTCTTCTTACTGATTTAGATCAAATGAGCACATTCACAACCCATTCCACACATGATAATTTGCCTAATCATAATCAAAGGAAGAAATAAGCTTATAGCAAAGGGCTTCAAGGAAGTACCCAAGGCATTTTGATGCAGTCTCCGAACCATCTGCTGGAAGCCTCTCAAGATGGGTCTTTAGGATCCGCATTAGAGCAACATGAACAAAGTCTAACAATGTGTTGGCTACAGGGCAATTGAGGGCTCCCACAAAATCATCTAAGCCAAATGGATAAAGGAACAGCACGGTGCTGAATGAACGTAAGAAATGATACACAGAGAAGAGGTGGGAAACATATTCCTCTGGAATACCAATATGCCCAGAAGAAACTGGCAATTCTGGTGGTGGAACAGGTGGCACTTCCACTTCTACACTAGCAGCCTGCTCATCCATATCCTCAGATGAATCACTCCTAGAAGAATCAGCATCTGCATCGGCATTGGCATCTGCATTAGCATTGATGTCATCATCAGCGCAGACCGTTGCTACATTGTTAGCACCAACATCATCATTACTTGGATTTGCCTTCTCGATATTCACCCCCGGCAAATTTTCATCATTTGGTACCTTACCAGCTAATTCTTTAGCTGTCAAAGATTCGTCCAGCTTCTCTTTCTTATCAAACCACTCACCAGTTAGGTCACTCTCTTCAACCAGAAATCCCTTAGCTTCACCACTATATAAATCCTCAAAATCTCCATCCTCATACACAACCCTATACAAACCTGTATCATATGAAGTAATCTTACCCAGAAACACCCCACTGCCTTCAAACTCTTTGCGCACATATCTACCAACCAATTTCAAAGACCTAGTTGCCACAACCTTCTTTTTGCCATCAGAAACCGCCAAATCCACCCTCTTCCGTTTCCTTCCCCTCCGCTTCTTCTCAGGCTCAACCACAGCAGATTCCATCCTACAGTAGCTTGAATCAAATCCTCAGCTCAAACCCCTAAATCTAATACATCACCTTGTTTTCCTGTAAAAGAGTGATTAAAGGTAAACAGTCATCAAACCTACCAAATCAAAACAGAAACACTTAAAAGGAGCTTCCATCTTGTTACACACAGAGGCAAATGCAAAATCAATCACAAGGCAAATCGCAAACGCACTTGATGGAAATTGAGGTTTAGAAAAATCAATTGAAACATAAGAATCACAAAAACGAATCATATTTTGACAGTAGATATGCTTCCATAACCGATTTCCACTCCCAATCGGACCTTGAGGTTTTAATCGGTGTATCAGAACATTCCATGAAAGAAAAAGAAAAAAAAAAAAAAAAACAGCGAAATCAACGAGAAAAGGAGATACGATACCTTTTCCATCAATCTGCTAATGAAAAACCGCCATTGGAGATGAGGAAGATTTGAGAGAAAAGAGAATGGGTGTGATGTGAATTGGTAAAAAATGCCCTAACCGAAAGAAGGCTTTGCCACTCGTGAGAGACTATCTTACAGAGGTTTGTATATATATATATTGAGTCGACTCGGCCGAGTCAGAGTTTCTATCTATGTTTAATTACAACCTGGGAGTATTAGCTTTTGCTCTCAATGTCAAACAATTTGGGGGGAAAAAGAGTTGCTTCTTACTATAATATGTTTTAAAAAATTAGAAAAATACATGATGTAGTGTTGGGTTTGATAATGGCGTCAATAGTTGAAGAAGGTGGTTATAGAACAAGTGGATCTAGTTCCGGCCGTTTCAATCGAGTTGTTCATCTCAGTTAGTTCGGTAAGTTGTTATGTTTTACCGTTCCCGCGATTTCAATCGACTCTAGTATTTCAGTTTTGTCAGTCTCATTCAATTCTATACGTTGTTGTATCTAACCGTTCCCGCGGTTTCAATCGACTCTAATATTCCATTTTCGTCCGTCCCATTTAATTCTATACGTTGTTGTATTTGACCGTTCCCGCGGTTTCAATCGACTCTAGTATTCCATTTTTGCTCGTCTCATTCAATTCTATACGTTGACGTATTCGACAGTTCTCGCGGTTTTAATCAATTATATGTGTGTAGCATTCCATTTTCGTATGTCACAATTAATTCTATATGTTGTGGTGTATGATAGACTTTATGCCGATTTATTGTAGAAGTATGTTTTATGGCACTTTTCGGTGGATGTATTGTATCCTGCGAGTATTTTTTTTCTCTTTCCTTTTTGTTGCTACGTTAAGATAGTTCATTTGAAATGAGTCGTTGTAGTTATAATTGCACCGACAACGACTACAAGGTATTGTATCATGAAGTTATAGTGCTCAACTATGGGGGAAGGAAAACCAACAATATTTCATTGGAAAAAAAAATTGGGAGGTTTGAACCCCTTAGAGTCCACAATACTACATGATGTGGTCTCTTTTTTTACTATAACGGAGCGGGGCGGGGGTTAAGTTGAAAAAACAAATATTCTTCTCTGTAAATCTTTATCTGGATTTGGGATATACTTTGTGGGAAAAATATTTATTGATGACTTCGAATGATAATTTGAATTACAAGTGTGCGCCTAAACAATATTGTAATTACCTACTAAACTAGCTAATGGAGTAGTGGGAAGTTTATAAACTGCTACATAACCCACTACCTCCTTACAACTGCCAAGCTATACTAGGAGATAGAAAGTGATTGCATGATTTAATTAGGGTTCTACCGATGTTAACTTGCGGTATTAGATTCAACTATGTTTGATGATGTATAATAAATTTGTATATATCTTTTTGTGATCCCTTATCGCACGTGGCAAGCCTTGTTAACATTTGTAAAACCAAATTAATAGATTCACTATCCTATCACTAGCATATTACCTTCCTGTTGAACCCTTCATAAGCTTGTTTATTTCCGGGGTCTGTGTGTGTTAAGTCTGATTAGATACAATTTATTGTCTTGATAAATCTCTTTGCCTGCCTACTGAAAATAGATAGACTAAACACTGAGACTCAACTTATTTAAAGTCCTTAAAGAACGACACTATGTGCTACCTTACCTTTGCTCTGACACATTTTAGTGTAGTTGTATCTGGCCTTTGGCTTGAATAAATTATAATTTTGATAATGACACATCAATATTTGAGCTTACTCCAACTAGCTTCCCAGTACCTATTGGAATGGCTAATCTCTCATTAACTTGTACCCTCCTCTTACAAATGGACGAAGACCACCTTCTTACACGAGAAGGGTGGGCAATTTTGACTCATTACTACAAATTCACTTTATTCTCACATTTTATAGATTGTCGGAATTAATCTATGTTCCCATAACCAAATGAAACCCTTTTTTTGGGGGGGTGAAGGGTCTAGGATCTAAAAAAGTAAATGATTTTACCAAACAAAGAACGATAAAATGTAAATGATATTCTAATAAGGTTATGCACTTCCTAAGCATTATGACAAACACCTTCATTTTTCTTATGTGATCTTGCTATCTCTATATGTGTGATAAGTCCTAATCGGCAACAAAGACTTAATCTTTCGATCGGATAGTGGGAAGATAGAAGCTTTCAAGTGAGCTGAAGGAAGTTAGTGGAGCTAACATGCAAACTCAACTTTGTAGCCACTGACGGTTGAAAGCGGTCACTTGAAGGATCGATATACCGCATGTTGAGAAATATTGAGACAAGGGTTGCATATACTTTCAATCCAATTTTGCATGCCTTTACATAATCATTTTCAACAGTGAGAGTTAGGGTTTCAAATTGAGATAGTGTGGAGTTCGAAAAATTTCCTAGGTTCCTCTTCTAATTTGTTCGAACAAGCTTCTTGATAATTGATTGATATTTATAAGTGATCTTTGTGCATGTAGATTGTCATTTTTACTATAAAACAAGTTAAATTCCAGTATTTTTTTATTACAATTTCTTTCTTTTTTTTTTTTTTTAATAAAGATCACTTTTATTATCCAAAAAACAAGTCATTACAAAACGATCTGAAGATCCAGGCAACTAATCACAAAGAACAAAAGTGTAACTCAAAACATTAGAAGACAACTATATATCTACTATTATCCGAATCAAAAACCCGGCACGGCTTGCTTCAAACTGTTGTACATATTGCAACGTGCCACCACCACTTGTTGTACCTGTCTAATCACTAGTTCCATTTTGGAAAATAATTGTATTTCTCAAAATCCAGATAGCATAAATCGTCCCTGCCAATGTAAGTTTCACCAATTGCGCTTTCACTCCTTTGCCTTTAACAATCCGATTTAGCCATCTAGCCTCAATATCCCACTTGCTCCGGTTGATGAACAATTTCTTTCTTTGCTTGTGTGTGTTTAGTTGGGTGTTTTTGTGTTCAATTGCAATTGTTTGTGGTGATTGTTGACTGATTGAAGTAGCTAGGCATACTCAACCGTTTAAATCTCATATTATATTGTCTGCCCTCAATGCAGATTAAAGCTACCACTCAATTTTTTTTACATTCTATGTGATTTAGACGTAAAAATTATTTCACTTTAAGGGTCTCTTAGAAAGACGCCATTGTCATGTTTTCAGCTCCATTAGATCAACTATATCGGAAGAATTCTAACTAGTGTTCAACAATTAAGTTTTGGTCCACGACTTTGACCCAAAATGAATTTTCCAACTTGGTGAAGTCAAATAAGCCTTAGTGTTTAAAAATAAATCATTTATTTAAAAAAAAAAATGGTGGAGCTCGCGCTACCACCAACCTTGGCGGTGGAGCTTAGACCCACAGCTTTGACCAGAGTTCAAAGGAGCTTCGATCGAAGCTTTAAGCTCCACCATTAATGGTGGAGTTCGGGCTCTTTTTTATTATTTGAATTATTTTTTAATTTTGTTTTTTCAAAATTATTAAATCTATTTTATCCGTAAGGCCTTGTTTAAGAGTAAGTATAATAAAAGGTAGATCTTTTCTACTACCTAAGAAAGGGTTGGTTTTTAGCTAAAAAACCACCATTCAAAACCGGAAACCGGTTTTGCCACAAAAATTAAAAATCTCGCTCCTATATATATCCCCAAAAAACACATTAGAAACTCAGAAAGAAAACAAAGCACACACCAACGGTGTCAGTGCGTGTTTTACGTGAAATTCTCCCAAATCATTCGTACTCGTCGGATTTTCGCCGGAATCTCGACATTCAGAATCATTCCATCAGATCTCAACCAATACAGCTTCAATTAACATCAATCAGGTAAAAATCCACACCATTGCTTCTGTTCTAGTTCGAAATCTAAGAAATTAGTGTGTGTTTGTGCGTGTTTTACAAATCAAGCTTCGATTTATTAATTTTCGAATAATATACCTTCTGATCTGTTCAAAAAATGTTCAAATCCAGTTTCTCAAAAGTACGAACCACTGATCGGCGGTTTTGAAAAGCAATCTGCATCTGATGTTGATGTAATGGAAGAAGACGAGCCTGAGCAGCAATTCGGTACTTTCCTAACTACTTTTAAGCATTTTCTGTGTTGTTTTAAGCTTCTGTAAATGTTGAAACGTGAGACTGTGGTTTTGAGGACATATGATGTGGTGTTAAGCTTCTGCAATTGATGAAACATGAGATTGTGGTTTTAAGAGATATTCTTAAGCATCTAAGCATGATTGAGATCATTTGAGCTCCAGTTTTCATTCTGAACTTTTAAGAGATTTTTTGGCGTGGTTTTAGTCACTGTTGTTGTAGTTTTAAGGAATATATAATGCTACAGTCTTCTGTTTGTTCATTTTAGGATTTTGAACTGACATGGTGTGGTTATAAGTAATTTTCTTGTGCTTTTAAGAACTTATGATGTAGTTTTTAAATATTAATTTTAGCTTCAGTTTCATGTTGCACTTTTAAGAGACGTCTTTGTGGTTTTAGTTACTGTTGTTGTAGTTTTAAGAAGTCGTGTTTATGAAGCATCATCCAGATCATTTTTAGCTTCAATTGCATGAGATTTTGTTGTGGTTTTAATTGTTGTTCTGATTTTTTGAAGCTATCCATGACATGATCTTTAGCTTCTGTTGCATGCTGTTAAGTTAAGACATCTTGGTATTGTTTTAATGGAACCTATTGTGGTTATAAAATATTTAGTGTTATTTTAAATAATGTTGATATGGTAAATATATATTGCTACTATGTTGGAGTTGTCCATTGTGTGGTTTTAAGAGGACATTGTTTGGTTTTAAGAACATATGATGTGCTTATAATATCCTATGTTGTGGTTTTGAAATATAAATTTTAACTTATGTTGGCAGTAATTTTAAGACATCTTGTTATTTTTTTAAGGGAACATCGTGTGGTTATAAGTGGCTTTAGTGTGGTTATAAATAATGTTGTTGTGGGTTTGTCGATTGTATGTGCAAATCAAGTTCGTCAAAAGCACGAAGCGTCTGATCGGCAATTTGGAAGAGGAATGCGCATTTGATGTTGAATTAATCGAAGAAGTTGAGCCTGAGCAACAATTCCGTATGTCCCTAACTACTTTTAAGCATTTTCTGTTTGGTTTTAAGCTTTTGTGATTGCTGAAACGTAAGATTGTGGTTTTAAGGAAATATGATGTGGTTTAAGAGGTATTTGGTGTGCTTATAGTTATTGTTGTTGTGGTTTTAACGAACATATAATGCTAATGCCCTGTGTTTGACCATCCTATAGTTTTGAAATGACATTGTGTGGTTAAGAGTAAGTTTGGTGTGCTTTTAAGAACCTACAATGTGGTATTGAAATATGCATTTTAGCTTCAAATTTAATATTGTACTTTTAAGTGATTTTGGTGTGCTTAAAGTTACTGTTGTTGTGCTTTTAAGTAGCTTCATATCATTTTTAGCTTCTGTTGCATGCTCAAATTTTAACACATCATGGTGTTGATTTAAGTATTTATGGTGTGGTAATAAGTGTCTTTAGTGAGGTATTAAATAATGTTGTTGTGGTTTAAAAAAAAATTATATTTACTTTGTTGGGTTTGTACATTCTGTGGTATTAAGATGTCATGGTGTGATTTTAAGAAAACATGAAGTGGTTATAATATCCTATGATGTGGTTTTGAAATATGCATGTGACCTTTTGTTGCATGCTGAAATTTTAAGAAATCTTGGTGTGGTTTTAAATATTTATGGTGTGATAATAAGCATCTTTAGTGTGGTTTTAAATAGTGTTGTTGTGGGATTGTCCATTGTATGGTTTTAAGTATCCTTGGTATGGTTTTTAAGGAAGCATGGTGTGCTTTTAAGAACATTTGTTGTGGTTTCTAACAAAAGTTGTTATACTTATAACACAGGTGAGGATGGTGGAGATGATGATCATCATCATAATGATGATGAAGAGGCTGATGATGGTAGTGATCCCAGATCTCTTAACGGTTACACTGCGGAAACAAGTACGATCACAAGCTGAAAAAGTCTCTACATCTGTTGGGTGCACTCCTAGCAAAAACAAAAGGAAGGAAACCAAAGCTGACGAGCAAATTTAACCGCAGGAAGCCAATTTCAAAGGCGCAAAATCAGGCGTTAAACACACCACCTGAGCGATTAATATAGATTATTTGTTGATGTTATGATACTTATTTTTGAAAAACATCAAGTGACTGAATGTTTGATTCGAAACCATGAAATTAATGAAGAATTTTGCTTATAACCTTGTTTGTTACATGCTGTTTAACTTATACATTATTATAGTTGTTGTAGTTACGAATATACCATGTTGTTGTTTTATGCAGACATGGTGGGATTTTAAGAAACCTTGTAGGAATAATAAAAAATAAAGTATTGATATTTTATAATTTTTCATTTTGAACACCAGTCGTATAAAAAAGTACTCTATGTACCCTTAAAACCACATCACATAGACTTAAAACCACAAAATGAAAGTACATAGATTAATAATAAAAAAAATTACATTTTGTTTTACAAATTGATACATTATAAACACTAAAGCAGTTGGTGTGCTTTTTAATGTTGATGGTGTTGTTTTAAGACTATATAGTGTGGTTTAAGATGAAAAGTCATATTACCCATCGTAAAAAGATAACCCCTCCAGGAAACTCTTATAGCACTTGGTGCACTTATAAGCGCAACAAGTGTGGTTTTAAAAACTGGAGGTGTGGCATTAAACAATCATGATAAGATTTCAATGCAAATCAAAACTACTAAAGAACATACAAAGTAACCACAAAAAGCAAACACAACACAAAGTGAAAAATGTTCAAATCACAAACTAACCAAACAATAACGAAAACCATAGTGACAATTTCATCCAAAGTACATATGACATGCCAAAATTAAAGAAAGAATTACGATACAAAAAAGTCCAAATCAGACACAAATTAACATTGATTGTTCTTAACCTTGACCTTTAATGTTTTAATTAAAGTGTCAAGTCCGCTCGATTCATTTTCATTTGGTCCAGCAACAATATCATGCTTGGCCTTTGATCTTAATTCTCTTTGAACAACAGGAACCACCACCTTGCTTTCTTCACAACACCCTTTTCATTCACAGTCTCATTCCCTCTCTTCTTGTCAATCTTCTCTTGCTCTATAACCTTCTCATTTTCAAGTTTCTCCTGTTTTTCTTTTTCAAACCACTATGCTTATCAACACCATGAGAAGCTGCTACAAAAAAAAAAAAAAAAAAAAAAAGACACACCAACATCAAATTAAATACCACACCAAAAATAATTACAACCTCACTAAAATACCCTTAAAAAATAACAAACAAGCCACACATAGAACAACACCAAAACTCATTTATAAGCACACATAATACATTTACAAGCGTACCAACATCACTTAAAAACAGCTTTTATACCACACCAAGAACACTTAGAGCTACACCAACTATTCTTACAACCACACCAACACCACTTAAAACCACAATAACAAAAATATCACCATCTAAAGATACAAATAATATCCCCATACTTAAAACAATAACATAAACTCTTAAAACCACTGCAAAAAAAGCTAAAACCCATAACAATACACATTAATAAACCTAGCAAACCAGAAACAACACTTAAAAACCACGCCAACATCTTTTATAACCACACCAAGAACCCTTAAACCACACCAAACACATTTAGAACCACACCAAAATCATTCATAGGCACACCACAGAAACTTAAGTACCAGAAAAACCTTTTCAAATACAAAATTTAAAACTAGAATAATATAAAATCTATAAGCATACCAAAGACACTTAAAAACACACCAAAAGCCCTTATAATAATACCAGACACACTTGGTACTATAGAAAAAAAATTCAACAACAGAAACTAAAGTATAATAATAAGCAACCTGCAGATACACTTAAAACAACACCACATCCATCGAAAACAACACCAAAAATCCCTTATAAGCATACCATAGGCACTTAAAACACTTTAACCACAACAAACACACAAACAGAGCATATACAACCACAAACACTTAAAACCACAAACAATATACCTAAAAACCACAACAAAAAACAGATTCAACATATCAAAATCAACAACTGACATACCTTTAGTGGAAGAACCAACAGAAGAACCCTTCATCTTCGTCTTCAACAACAATAAACTTCTTCAACGGAAGAACCCTTCTTCTTCGTCATCCTTCAAATCAGAAATAATAGATCTATGAAATCGGATCTGAGAATTAAAAATTCAAAATCGAAACCCTAGATCTCAGAATACATAGTGAGAAGACCAAATCGAACACAACACAACAACAAGGTAGAAGAAAGGAAGAAAATAGGAGAACAATCAACTTGATTCTTCGATCGATCAGAAAATTTGAGATTCGGAAGCAGGAGAAGAAAACGAAAATTTACACAGAGAGAAAAGTGATTTCACGCAGAAAACGCTGAACTGTGTATTTACTGTGTGCTACCTTTTATTAATAGCTACACAGTGAACCGGTTTTTTTCTTTTTAAATCCGTCCGGTTTAATGACTAGCGAGTTTTTGAGAAAACCAGATGTAAAACCAGTGAGTTTTTCTCAAAACCAGCTCTTTCCGTCGTTTTAGGAAAGGCCGGCCTCTCCCTAGACTTTGGCCTTGTTTAATTTGCAACTTTAGAGCCAATAGAAAACTTGTAATTAAATAAGTTTATGTTCTTTTCATTTGAAAACTCATTAATTTCAGTTCCGTTAAGTCCAGTTCAATTTTTTTCACATTCATTCACTTTAGTTCAGATTTGCTTAGTTGTCCATTACAAATATATTCAGTTCATCTTCATTTAGTAATGTTTAGACGAAAAGAACAGTGTCTAAGTGCCGATCAACCCAAAAATATGAAATTTTGGAACAAAATGTTATTTTCAATCTAAAAGGGTATTTTTGTAATTAGCGACACTTGTAGGATTTAGAAAAAAAAACTAGAAGTATTAATTTATCATAAAATTAGCAAAATTAAATGGGAGGATGAATAGTGTTGATGAACCGGAGCTTCAAGCTCTTTTGCAGGGACTGAAGTTAGCATGGGATAGAGGAGTTCAGAAACTAGAAATTGAAACCGACTCACAGTCGGTAATCAGCCTTTTGGATGGAACAACTGAGCCACCTGCTCATCTTCAAGCCATGGTCTTGGAGTGTCGATATCTTTTACATAAACCATGGGAATACAGGACCAGGCATATCAGCCGTTCTGGGAATTGCGGTGTTGATGCTCTTGCTAAGCTAAGCTATAATGGAGATGTTGGGGGGCGATTTATGGATCAACCACCGGACGAGTTGTTGCCAATTTTGGCTTTTGATATAGCCTAGTAGCTTTTCATTCTGATGTATAAAAAGAAAAATGGGAGAGAGGGGCCAATTTAATTTGGTCTCTTTGACATGCAAAAAATACTCATCACAATTTTTAAATGGGAATGCGAAATTGGGAATAGTAAAAGATTGAGAAACATATGGGACCAGACGGATCAGTGAGTTGGCTCAGTGAGTTGCGGTTAACTCGGATTAGTTATGTGTGACATAGTCCATTTAGCTTTGTATTTTTAGAACCTTTATTATATGCAAATACATTCTCCGCCAAATTGAAAGTCACTCACTCTCACACAAGACAAGCTGCATAAAACCATTTAGGATTGGGCGGGAACAAACTAACAGCTAATTTGTTGTTCCCCGCCAATATTTTTATGATTAAATGATATGGATCACATTATCGCAATACTACTAAACTTTTACCATCACTATTTACTACTACAACTAGGTGAAATATGCATTTGCAAAATTCAACTCATAACCTTTGCCTAAGCATTTTCCTTTTAGACATTGAATTATTAGAATTTAGACATCATCACCTTAAAAAAGTATTTGCTATAGGGAAAATTTTATCCAACATATATGTTAATTTTAATATTGTACCTTATTTCAAGAGTCGGAGTGATAAGGGTGGTCGAGTGGTAAAAGTGTTAGAGTAGCATATGAGAGGTTGGGGGTTTGAACCTTGAACACCTGTTTAGGAGTAGGAATATGGTAGTTAGATTTGTCGTTAAAAAAAATCCCTTATTTCAAGAGACATGAGGTTTTAACATGAATTCACCAAGAAAGCGGTGTTTTCATAACCACACTATCTTTTAATTCACCGTTCTTTTCACCATTTATTCCCTTATATTTCCATATAATGTAATATAACTTATTTTCACTGCGTTTGCATGGATTTGTATGGGTTTTCGCCCTTTTTCATAGATGGAATGCTTTGTGCTTAATAAGATCTATTTTACCTTCTTTCAAGGGTATTGGACGAGATATCTCATCTTACTTATTATCATTCTCTACATCGGTTGTTATCTAGACTCTTCAGATCACAAAGTATGCGAGAAGTAAGTGATCATATTTCAGTCATTGTCGAGAATACATGCCCATCATTAAAATAAACTAGTTTGGTCCAGTTGTTTTAAAAAGTACATGATGTAGTACATGGACAACCAATGTGGAATTAGTTGACTTAAGAGTTTCTGGGTCGTAACTCACCACCGAATGTTTTCCCTTTACCCTGGGTCGGGTAAGTTCATACATACATTAGACTGGAGTGTTGTGAATGCATATGCTTAAAGGCCTAAGCTTAGACTTCCAAATTGGTTAGGCCAATCTACTTGTATAAATCAATCACAATTATATGGGTAAAGATGTAAATATAACAAGGTAAACAACTGTTTGACTATATTCGCACTACATGTCAATTGTAAAATTGTAAAAGATCTTTATTATTTTGAAAAACTTATCTCATTCTGAATAACTCTCATCGTGAGTTTGTAACAATGGATATATTTGATGGTTCTTCTTCAAATAAATAATGTACAATTAAGTGTAATTAGTAGAATCGATATGGCTATTCAATTCTGGTTAGCAAGATGATTGTTATTGACACGGGTTAGGAGTGGAATGATGTATTTGTTGGAGCTTGGGGTAATTGGGTTCATCAACATTTCCAAGCGGTTTTTGCCCGTGCGTTTTGCCCGGATTTCGATCGTTGTGATACAATCTGCATAGCCTAAGGAAAAGACTGATGTGGTGAAGTTGATTCAAACTAACATGACATTCAAGCAAGTAAGAGGTCAACGTGATGAACCGTAGTATGATGATGTTTGCTTCGTTTGAGAAAATCAAGTCTGCAATCTAATTTAGATTCATTAAGTTCAGACCAACTTTGCTTTATTTTCCATGCATGCTATAGATAAATTAAGTTCAATTTAAATAATTTTAGACGATCAAATATGGTCTATGGTTTAAAAAACTAAAGCAGAATAAGGCTTACTTAATAATTAGGTTCCCTTTTCATGAAATGTTTGATTGTTATGTGTACTTTAGATTCAAAGGCTATGCAGTTTTGTTAATGAGGATGGATCTATGCTTACTCTTGCACATGTGATTATCTGTCACAACATATCAATTGACTTGCTTATTGATTAACAATTTTCCAATAATCTTATTAACAATGGAATGTGTGGAACAGGGTGCTCCAATGGTTACATGTGTAGAGAAATATTGGGAGCTGGGATGAAGAGAAGGCTGGGATTTGCAGAATATGCAAAGGCAAAGCAGTCCTTGCACAGCTAATCAAGATGACAGCTACAGAAACTGTATACGACATTTGGCAATACACTATACACAAATGAAATTACATTTCACGGAAAAAAAATAAGGGACTACAAATTGGGCCGAGAATAATTAGAACAATACATGACAAAGGCTTGAATTATAGGAAACTAATTAAATGGGCCTCCCCCTTAGACAAGCCTCGGGTGAGTCTGAAACATATCCGAACATACAAAATGCGCTAACCAATTCGGTGCCTCTTCCCACACGTACAAGCTACTCACATGATTTAAAGAAAATTGAAAATTATGTAGATCACTTGGATTTCTCCGTACTTGCGACGCCAGGCGTAACGTTCCCCGAGCATACCCTTCGCTTCTGTATTTGGCAAGAGCGTCCGCAACTTGATTAACTTCCCTATATACAAACCTACAACTATAATCCTCCATTTGCTGTAGTAGATTACAGACCTGCTCAAGCAGCTTGTGCAGGTGTCGATCCATCACGAAGCATCTGTTACAGCAATGTAGAACAAACGTGGAGTCAGTCTGGATAATGAGCTTGGAAATATTCATTTGAATAGCAAAATGCAATCCTTGTTTTAATGCCAGTAGCTCAGCCATATTATTAGAACAAATACCAATGGACCCTGACGCTACTTTTAAAACTTTGCCTGTTGAATATCTAAATATAATACCAGTACCAGCAGGTTCCGGATTAGAAATAGAGGAACCGTCAATGTTCATGGCAATGTAACCTAAAGGTGGTGGTGTCCATCTACAGAGGTGTAGTGTCACTGCTCTGGATGGTTTATGATGCAGTAACTGCATATCTTTAATGAGATGAAGTAAATGTATATGCATAGAGAAGCAAGTAAAATCTTTTTGTTTAAAAATTTATGCATTTCTGTACTGCCAGATGAGCCAAAAGGCTGTAAAGAACAGAAGCTGAGATTCCTCATTTTGTTTAAAAAGTTGAAACATGCTGAGAAGAGAAGGTTGTATTATTATTCCATTGTGCTGGCCATACTATTCTTCTCAATGCAGCAAATTTATTACAGTAGAAAAAAAGATGCTCAGGTGTTTCCTCCTCATGTGTGTGACAGAGAGAACACAATGGTGATTCCAGCAAACCAGTATGTGTCAAATGTGCCGCAGTTGGCAATTTATGGTGATATGTCATCTATAAAAAGAATTTGATGCGGGGTAGAAGCTACCACAATCTAGTCCAAGGAAGATGAGGTCCATGAGTGGTGGGTGCACTCAAGGCTTCATAAGCTGACTTAACTGTAAAAATGCCAGACTTTGTGTGCAACCAAATAACAACCAAATAACATTATCCTCTGATGGAGATAAAGCCCATTAGTTGAGGATACATATCATAATATGTTTACTTAGATTTCTTTTATGTGGATCTACATATCTGTTTTGTACGTATATTGTTTTGGATCCTAATTTTTTTTCAAAGATAGTTGGCGGATTTATCAATATTTTAGCTTTAATTTTTCACATACAAAAATAGCTGCAGCTCCAAATAGAGTAATTGAAAGTATACACATATAGATTCGGCGTATATGCTATTGTTATTTATATAGATAATATTACTCCTCATTATTTTGTATTTTACAATTATGTTAGTAAGCAAATCGTGCAAATTATTTTTTCCGAGAAAAAGATGAATATAACGTTATATTTTGGTCAACAATCTTTTCGCGAAAAATTAGTCATGAGCCAAAGATTACTCGGTTATAAACATTTCATAATATTTTCCTATAATATGACTACGAATCTCAAATCCAAAAGCATAAATCACATTTCATATTTTAGTATTAATACGATAATATATTTTTTCCTTCTTGAATTTTCACAATGACGATTAATGTTAAAATATTGACAAAATGCATTAAACGTGAATATTTTTTTATTTATATATGTTGAATTTCCTAACACACCCTCCATGATTATGCAATAAAAAGAACATATACGGACACTAAAAAAAGAAGATATAAGTGATATGCAAAAGAATAATGAAAATAATATGCAGATTGCAGACATTGAATATGATAGAATATACTATTCCATCTTTACCATGCTTTTTTATAGATAAAAATATACAATACTTAATTTTTCATATCCTAATTTACCAAAAATAAAATAAAATATTTTGATAAATAAAATATTTAGATGGGTAGTTATGGAATTGCAGTTGAAAATATATCCCCCTATAAAACACGTTCACGTTCGCACTACGAAGCAACAGACGGTTTCTTGAGATTTGATTTTTTACATTCTCTCGCTCACTTAAAAGAAAAAAGGAAAAACCAATTCTTTCTGTAAACCCCTAAACCAAATTCTTCGTCGGCTTGAGAATTACAGGTATATTTTCAATCTCATTGTCTTTGATTTCATATTTAGGTGTTCTTATGTATGTCATTGTCAGTATAGATACATATTCTTCTGCATGCATGAACCTAACCTAGATGGTATCGATATCACAGGAGGAAAATCGATGGAGGAACAAAGCAACACTATTTCGCAGGTCCCACCTGTCACTGAGACAGTGGAGGTGGCGGTTGGTCTTGAAAACAACGTCGTAAACGGCGTCATTAACAATGGTCTTGGGGTTGATGTTGGTGTTGTGACTGAGGCTCCGGCCAAGAGGAAGAGAGGAAGGCCTAAGAAGCAAGAAACAACGGTAGAGCTTCCCCGGGCAGATTTCTTGCCCGTTCCGGAGTATTCCTCTGCTCCGCCACAAAAGCGCGGTAGAGGCCGCCCGAAGGGCTCTGGAAAGTGGCAACTTGCCAGCTCCTTGGGTAATTTTCTTACTCAATTTGGTGGTAAATTTTGATCCTGGTAGAAGTAGTAGACCTTAATTTTAGGATTTTGTTCAATTCTCAATTGACTGATTCTTATGGTATGCAATTCTGAGCTTTTCTTAGGAAGATCAAAAGATTTTTGAGTAAAATCTTCACTTGTTTAGGGTTTTTTGTTGCATTGGGCGTGCGATTATGAGATTTTATTTTATTTCGTGAGGCGGATCAAAATACTATTTGGGTAAAATTAACCCCTTTAGGGTTTGTTATCCAAGAAATTATCATTCAGATTCAAATGGATTAATGGTTGCTAAACAGATGCTTTTTTCTTTTGATTTATTGGATTAAATAGAGGTAGAGTCGTGGTTTATGCATCTCCGTGCGATCTACTCTGTATCGTATGATTTGCTCCATTATACTGCATGATGTATATTTTTTCAGTTCATGCTATGTGTAATTTATGAAGAAACTCAAAGTTTTCAATTCGTGGACTAATATGAGTGTAATGGTGGTTTTTGCATCCTTGTGCAGGGCCTTTTCCCTATGATTTTCTCATTTATATGGTTAATAATAATGTCATGCCGCTTGATTTTATGTGAAACTTTCAGAGAAACTTGATTCCTTGGACTAATTATAGTTGCAAAAGTTGTTTGTGCATCCCTCCTGTGGTCTGTATGATTTGCTCATTTCTTCTGTTATGATGCATGCCTTGTTGGTTTATATCCTTGCGTGATTTGATTTGTTCCTGAATTTATTCACATTCACTGTTATAATGTATGTTGTGCATCCCTCGTGCGATCTGATTTGTTCCAGATTATATTCACATACAGTATGCTGTTATGATGCATGTTGTGATGGTTCATGTATGTGTGGAGCTTCCAAACAGACTTAAGTTTTTACTTATTTGACTAATTAGAGCTTGAATAGTTGGTCCCTTTGTGCAATCATATCTGTTCCATATGATTTATTAGTTTATATACTGTCATAATGAGTACGTAGTTCCCATTTTATCCTGTGGGACTTCCACAAAAAACTTAATAGTTAAACCAACAATTGGAGAACAGGAAAGAAGATCCAAAATCAGTTAAAAGGATTTGTTGTTTGGATAGTGACTTTATATATAGAGTTGACATGATAGTGAAATTGGTTCTAAACTGTCTTGTTTAGGTGGGCATAGTGATCAGATTGGGATAGCAGGAAGCAACTTCACAGCTTCCATAATCAACCTACAGTCTGGAGAGGTAACACTTGTTTCGTGTGTCGACTAGGGAAAAGTTCCATTTTTCTGCTTCTGTTAACATGGTTTTGTAACATTCTTTAGGAAGCGAGTTTAACCAGTTAAAATATTTTGTTTGGTGCAGGACATTCATCAGACGCTTAGGTCCTTTTCTCAAAGGACTCCGGATTCGCTCTGTATCCTATCAGCATGTGGCTCAGTCTCTAGCGCAGTGCTCAAGCTTCCTGGCCTGCAGGGTGGAACTCTTAGATACGAGGCAAGTATTATCTCTATACTATCTAACAAACTTGTCTTCTTGATCCTGATAGCATTCTAGTACTTTAGTAGGTCCACCATTAAATTGTGCTTATGATACGGTTTATATCTTTGTACTGAAACTGCACATGTTTTGCGTTACCAGTGCACATATTCTACTTGCTGATTGAGAAATGAAAAGTCATTTGCTTAGTGCTTTACTAGTGAAGTATGTTACAGGCAAAATGCTACATACCCGAAACTGGCAGTGTTAGTGGTTTATGTAACTCGTGTATCTGTCATTTGCTCATCTATTTTAGGGCTGCTTCAATATTGTGTCCCTCAATGGATCACATGCATACTCTGAAGAAGGGCTTCGCCGTGGCAAAAATTGCATGTTGAGTGTTCACTTGGTGAATCAGGAAGGGCAGTTTTGCGGTGGCTCTGTAGTAGGTCCACTTATTGTCGGAGGGCCAACTATGGTATGCTTAAATTTGTTACTTGCTTTAATTTTAAGACCATTTCTTTGCCTTTGATTCACTGCCATTGAGAATACAACAGAAGTGATATGAAAGTGTGCATCTCTTGCACATGATAGGTTATTTAGTTGTGCATATCTTTGAGCAAATGCTTAACAATTTGAGCCTAATAAGAATGTGTAATGCCTTTCCAGCTTGTAATTGGTACATTCAGAGAGCAGATGATGATGAGGCGTCGGGTTGAACGTCCCAAGCCAAAGAAACCTGTGGTTGCAGTACCTCTACAGACGGTAAATGGTACTATGCTGCCAGTTCTAGAAGCGAACGGTGTTGCAGCTGTTCCACCAGTACCAGCTCCACAGGGTGAACAAGGTGGAGAGCTGATTGACGGCCCTGATGTTATTGCCGCTTCTCAGCAGCATGCTCCACCGGTTGACGAGTCAGATGAAGCCATGAATGGCCCTGATGCAAATCCTGCTCTTCATCAGCAAGCTCCACCTGCTGATGATGTTTACAGAGTTGATACAGGTCCTGATGTGATGCCTGCTTCTCCAGAGACTGCTGATTGGAACTCCTTGCAGCCCTCTGCAATTGAGGCAGAGCATGTAGTATCTGATCCAGATATAGGAGCTGCAGGTCAATGAAAAGACCTTGTTTCTTCCATACAAACAAGTATTGAACTATTGCTTTTGCTTGTTTAAACTCTAGTATGTGTTGTTGCTACTATAGGCAACATTGTTGCATATTAGTCATGTATTGGAATTAGTTGTCTGTGTTTTATTGTCTCATTTTTCTGTCAATGTATATCAGTAAGCTAATGCGCTCTGGAACTGCACAATATTTTCGCAATATTAGCTTGGCTGTTGTTCTGCACCTGAAATTTGAAGAAGTTCAGATTTGTTTGCATTCATTTCTATTGTTTATCAGATTTTACGAAGTTCAGTTGAGTCGATGTATATCAGATTTTACTAAGGGCTAGGTAAAAGGCTTCAATTTCTTCTTATGTATAGGGCATTTTTCTACTTTTCAGATCATTTTCTGGTTAATTTTTGTTATGAAGAGAATTACCTTGTTTGCAATATTTTTTGGCTTCCATAACACAATGAAAATTCACTTGTTGGAGGTCCATTTTTCTAATTTTCAGGTCGTTTTTTTCTTATTTTTTGTTCTGAAGAGAATGGACTTATATAGTTGCACTTTCTTTTGGCTTAACTCATCGATGTCAACAAATACTCACCAGCATACATATATACTACACACACTGGAAAGATGAAAAATCACTTGTTGGAGCATTTTTCTATTTCCAGGTTGTTTTCTTGTTAATTTCTGCTCTGAAGAGAATGGCTTTGTTTGTACTGCTTTTTGGCTTCCATTTTTCTAATTTTAAAGTAATTTTTCTGATTTCAGTTAATTTTCTGCTTCTCGCATAAAATTCTTCTTTTTCACTCAGATGTTAGGATCATTCAGGTCCTTATATTTACTGTCTGAATACTACACTCATTTTTCATCTCTAAACATTGCCTTAAATAAAATAGACCTCTCCAGAGTTCATTTTTCTATTTTCTCTGCATTTTTCCGGAGTTCATTTTCTGTGCATTTCTTGTAGACTTTTTTATTCCTTTCAAATTTCTCTATGTTACTCACTTCTATATCATCCATCTATATGTTATAAATCACAAGAACAGCAGAATTCAGCCTAATGATCATTTCACATATCTACTAGAATTTTTTTCAATATTTCTTTTACTTTCTTTAACACATTTACTACCACATATTTTCCAATAACTTCCTCTTGGAAGCTACCACTTATGCTTGGCACAGTTGGTTTTGGAAAATTCTGATTTTGGACATTGTTTAAATCTTTTTCGTGTTGGAAGGTAGGGGATGGCAGGAATATTAATTTTTGGTATGACCAGTGGGTGCCTCATAATTATCTGTGGTGTGGTGGTACAGTAGGTCATCTTCCTCTCACTCGCTTAAGGTTGCAGATTTTATATATAGATAATGGTAGATGGCTAAATGATGAACTTTTTGTTATACCTTCCTGCTGAAATAGGAGCTGAGGTTGTGGCTATTCCTTTGAGTCATGTGACTAGTCGAGATAGATTAATATGGTCATCTCATCAGTCCGGTCTTTTCACGATCAAGTCAGCCTAGCTACCTCACCTTGGCACTCAGCAGGGCGTTTCGCTTCCAAATTGGATATGGCATCGTGTTTGGCAAGGGGACACTCTGCCAAGAGTAAAGCTTGGATAGGTCATCTCCATAAGCTGCTAGTAGCAGATCTTTTGGTAAGACAGAATATCTTGCGTGATTCATCAGGTTGCCAAATTAAGTTTGAGGAGAAGTGGAGGAAACGAGTAACTTTCGGACTATTCACTTCAATAAATTATAAATAATCTCGCACTTGGCGAGAATTGAACTTATGACCTCTAGTGTCATGACACCTCAATCTAACCAATTGAGCTAGACCTCATTGGTGTTTCGGACTATTCACTTAATCATGTGTTCTTGCAGTTTTCGATTCTCATGTTTCAGGTAATTGTCGGGATTGGAAAGCTCTTCTATCCACAAACGGAACAAAATTACAATAGGAGAGCAGTCTCTCTCACACTCAAGTACTGAACTATTACAAACGACCAATCCCAGTTACGCAAACTTTGTTGACAAGTTGTGTTGAAGCTATTTTATTGTTGGAGGAATGGTCACTGCCAGGGAAGAAAGCGGGACATCCAACAGTAATTATCTTTCTTGTTTACTGCTAGTTGTACTCATATTTCATCATCTTCTTTCATGATAATCACCTCTCAATTACATAATTTACATTCAAATAAATCGAACTCATGTTACAACCAGCACAAGTCAGTTGCCCTACATTTAAGCTGAAAAATTGGGGAAGAATTCTACTGCCAAGAAGAACGGCTCCGTCTCTGCAACAGTTCGCGATCCAGACAACACTCAGATTCGCCAGTCAAGCCCAGTCAAGGAGAAAAGTGAAGACGTCGCCGTTTTGCCAAAGTAATCAATACCGTTGATCTAATCCAACGGATCATTTCATCTAACGGCTGCTGAAGAGTCCCAGAAGTTTCCCAGAAGTTTCCATCTCTATTCTTATCTGTTTTAGGTTTAGTTCGTACATTTCAATTCCCGTTTAATTTCCTGCCGTTTGAGGCTTGTTTTTCAATTTCCGGCTCTATAAGAGTCCGCTCTTTCATGTAAATGTCTTCATGGTTAATGGAATAGTACATAGTTGGTAGTAATCTCTCTATCGTCTCAAGTTTTTCCCCATTTCTGTCTATTCTCCCTCCCCTTTCATCTCTGTGAATCTTCTTTATTACTGAGTTTTTGATGAACTGTCCATTTGAAATCACAAGGACGTTACAACTCAAAACATGGCTCTCTGTTACTCCTTCTTTCGCACCATCAGTCCCGTCATTTTTCTACAATAGCATGAAATTATCGTTTGGGATATTGAATTGTTCAATCTCGACATAAAATAACTCACTAAACTCCAGAAATTGAATTGGGAATATTTGAACCGGTTAGGGTTTGCTCATGGAAGAATTGGGATTTTGAATTGAACGGCCGAACTAAGCTGAAATTCGGACGAGCTGGGCCGCATTTAAGAACTCAAAACACAATTCTCTACATAAGTTATCCTTGTTGTAAGTAAAGAGGACAAACAACACAAAAATCTCAATGAGATGAACGCATCTCTAGCGCATGTTTTGTGCAAATGCTTAACAATTTGAGTCTAAAAAGAATATATTATTATGACTTTAATTTCCAGATTGTAATTGGAACATACATAGAGCAGATCAAGACGAGGCACTGGGTTGAACGTCCCAAGCCGAAGAAACCTGTGGTTGCAGTACCTCTACAGACTACAGGCGCTGCAACTGTTACACCAGTACCATCTCCACAGGGTGAACAAGATAGAAAAGCTGATTGACGGCCCTGATGTGATTGCCACTTCTCAACAGCATGCTCCATCCGTTGATGAGTCAGATGAAGCCATGAATGGCCCTGATGCAAATCCTGCTCTTCAGCGGCAGTTCCACCTGCTGATGACGTTTACAGAGTTGATACAGGTCCTGATATGATACCATGCTTCTCCAAAGACTGCTGATTGAAACTCCTTGCAGCCCTCTGCGGTCGAAGTAGAGCATGTAGTATCTGATCCAGGTATAGGAGCTGTCGGTCAATGAAAAGATCTTGTTTCTTCCATACAAACGATTATTGAACTCTAGTATCAGAAATCTTCCAATAATGTGCAGATGTCTTACAATTAAGTCTTAGAGGATCGCGGGTGCCCAAACTGCACAGTATTTGCACAATATTAGCTTGGTTGTAGTTCTGCGCTTGAGATTTGAAGATGTTCAGATTGGTTCATATTCGTTTTAAAATTCTAAATATTGTGTCAAGACTAATTTGTCTTGACATATGTGTATTATACGTACATTTTGCGATCATACATTGGCAAACAATTGATATGTATTGGCATCAAGACTAATTTGTCTAACTGCTGCAATCGCAGCTATAACCGCCAAAACTGAGAAAACTGTAGCTATTGTGGTGTTGAGCCAAAAAATCAGACCTTTCTTTGATGGTTTAAATGTTACGTTGAAGAAGACAACGGGAAGCACAAAGTCGAGTGGCATGAAACCGAATGCACCTATGACAGCGTTAATGTCCCCAAAAAATGGAATCATTGCTGCAATTGTAGTTGCCATGACGACCGAAATTGACCGTGAAATCACTCGTGGGATCACATTTCTTGGGGAGAATTCCTTGCTCTTAGGATCGGAAAACATTCCTTCAAGAACTTCGTTTGTAGGTTGTAAGTAAACCTAAAATAAACATCACTAAATCAGGATCAAATAGAAAAAAAAAACAAAAGATAGAACTCCAATTGACTCGGTTTGCAGATGCCGTGCACAAGATTTCATGTGTCGTGTGCTTGAAACAATGTACTGTTACGATTAACTGACAGCCTTGAAAAGCAACAGGGTAACACAGTGGCGTAAATGTTTGTAAAGAAAATTCTCGTATGTTAGCTAGCTAGTAGTAATTCTTACCACAGCAACAGCTGATAGCTGGACAATTGTGAAGGCGTTGGTCATCATGATGTACCATTTTGGCAGCAAAGGTCTGCCGTCTTCTATGAAGTTGCTGAGAATTTGGCCTTCAGCAAGGTTGCCAAATGCCGAATAACCGGAAATGGCGACACTGAAGAAAGTAATTGTCACTGTTGCATAGCAAACACACAGCCCCTTGAACATCTTTCCCTTTACTGGTGGTGCTAATGTTGCCTGCATTACATGTAAACTTTTCAACTATCTATATAAACAAGAATACATCAGACATAATTAATTAAACAGTTTTTTTTCATAAGTAGTGAACCTGTATTTCTGGAATGATTCCATTGCCGAAAGTGGTTGCTATGATGGCCAATGCGTTGAAGAAACCGAAAACTCGAGTTTGGTCGTTGCTGCTCAGGGAATAGTCCTTTTCTGGTCCTTTTGATGAACTTCCTGAAGTATATTCAGCAACATTATAATACAGGCTTATCAGGAATAATTGATGAGTACTAGGACATTTGATTTAGTCCGAGCAGAGGCAGAATTAGGAATAAATTTAGGGGCTGCATGCCCCTCTAGTTTGCTCGGTTGTAAGGTTAAATGGACTTACCAATGTAGATGGAACCTGCAGTGGCACAAGCACTGTAAGCAAAGCAGAGGACTAAGGAAACCAAATTGATGTGTCTCAATGAGTGAAAAGATGGGATTTGTGCTAAAATTAGCATTAGCCCACCAAATATTATCACAAATTGGTATAGCTGCATGTCCCCATTTGGGCTTGATAAAAGGTAAATTGCCTGAAAATTTTAAATATATATTGAGCCTCTAAGATAAATACCAAAATATGGAGAAAAATTTACTTCCTCTCCTCTGTGCCATACTGCCATGTTATTATTCGCATGGAGTATTTTAAACAAATGATGAAAGGTAAATGTCATCTTTGATAACTATCAACTATGGCTTTGTGATCTACCCTTGTGTGTGATTCCTATTGAAGCATATACTCGGGGGTGGGTGCAGCGCGGACGATTTTAAAGCAGACTACTCCTTCATTAGATAGAGAAGATCACCAAGGTTTCGTGATCCGCTGCCGAACTTATTCCAATTCCAAGAGCTCGGATCGAATCGGTATTGACAATGAACAAATAAAATTATTACAATGTGAATTGAATTGAATGGAACATTTTGATTTTTCTGGGAGGCCTGATGAGACCCCTTTTACTATGCATGTGGGTCCCACATTTTACGGTGAGGGAGTGTCTCATTGGAGCTCCCCATCCTAGTGTCGAAGTCACCGAAAACTTCCTAACAATAAGAAACAGTTACATACTTAATGCATAAATAGCCTACTTGGCTGTACAGATTGAAAGTCTTGTGAAAATTTTAGTTTTCTAAAATAATGCTAGGAAAATTAACACTTAATTGGTATATATACTTGAGGATTATGCTCAATACTTGGTAAAAGAATTATTACCAGAAAGTCACTTTGGACACGGTATTTTTAACTTAAAAGCAAATGGACCGATTTTATTAAGAAAATCTTTAGAGCAGTCACATTGTTAATTACTCTTTTCCTCAGGCCCGTATCTAAGGCCTTCTCTAACAGTTGATCCCAAAAGTGGAGTTCAACTGTGCCACGTCAGCATTCCACTAACTTAATCTCCATTTATTCTAACATACTCCAACAGTTGGTCTTCATCGATCCCCTCTTTTTCATTTATTTTATTATCATTTTATTTCATCCCCTTTTTTCTCATTAGTTTTTTTTCCAAAATTCATTATTCATTTTATTTTAAAACATCATATTAATTATAAAATATTTCGAAATGCAATAAATACTACAATAAATTTTTAAATAAAATATAGTACAATAAATTTGTTATTGTAGAGATCTACCTTTACAAATAGTATTTTATATTTTTATTTATTCATTTAATATGAAAATAGAATAATATGAAAAAAAGACATGTACAAATAGTATAGTATATTGCAATAGGCATGACTTTGCAATATTGAATGAAGAGGGAAAAAAATAAAACAAGTAAATGAAAAAATACTAATAAACAATAGTTGAGCTTGAGCTCAAACTCAACAATTGAGCTCAATGAGCTTCTGTTGGAGGAGCAACTAGGGGCTCAACATCCTAGTTGCTCCTCTGTTGGGGAGGGACTAATATAGTATACCTTGAGATAGGGATTAGGGCCTGATTGCGTTGGTGGTTTAAGTACCTTTCCATTTCCCATAAATATTTAATTAACCTTAGATATTGTGGATGTAAAATATACTTCGTATATAGTAGTCATGTGAGTATAGGATTTGATAAAATATAAAATAAAATAAATAATATTAATGTGAGTATAGGACCATGGCCGGAGCCAGCAATGAGAAAATTGGGTGGTGATATATACAGGGCGAGTCGAGTAACATCAGAGGCGGCAAATTGGTTATGCGGTGAAATTTTTTACCGAAAATTAAAAAATTAGGCAACAAATGTGGAGAAAAATAATTATAAAATAATTTTTATCCCAATTTCAATTTGGGCTTATTAAATTTACACACAAATATATGAATAAAAATGGAGGTTACACCATATATAATATATTGAAATTTTAATTTTAACGTGCTAAAATATTTGCAAGTTTAGTTTGATTTTGGCTAATCTATAATTGACATTAAACTTGAGTATCTTGTTTTGTTATCTTTCTTAAATTTAGGAGGGGGGATTACAATAAATTATTAGAGGGAGCAAAATGTGAAATAATATATTATGTAGTGGTAAAAATAATTTTGAGTGAAGTCACTGGCCATAAACAAAAGTTTTCTAAGGAAGTTGAGAAAGTATTAATCAAATGATTACACTAACGGAAAAAATAAATGTGGAGAGACGTACATAAATATACATATCATAGTTAAAAAATTCAAAAGTTTAGGGTGTCCGCCCTATCCGTGTATAACCACCCTGGCGGTCTGGCGTGAAGATAAATTAGCAAAAACAAGAACAAAATTGCAGAAACTGACCTTCATGCACTGTCCTCCCAAGAGGGTAGACCCCACCACTGCACCATAGCACACTAGGAATTGGATCGGCCCAACATAAAATTTTCCCCATCTTGGCCCTGCAATATAAGTCAAATTTTGTAAATATGATCAAATTAATGGCTCTCCCAGATTCAAATCTAATCTAACAACTATTGACTGAATAACGCAGCAGCGGGATAACTACATAGCTAACTAATTTATCGACTAGTTTATCCATGTCATTATACCAAAAATATATAGTTGTAGTGCATGCACACAGCACACGTATATATAGTTCCTTTATACGAAAGTAGCACTTCAACATACTCCAATATTACACGTAAAGTGGGGTGAAATAACAAGTATATTTATTCATTTATTATTAGAATCTTATAAAACTAAGGTGGTGTGATTTATGTTCTTATTAAGAAACGTGGTCAAACTTAACAATACAGGCAAGTGGAGGCTGCTTTTATGATCCAATTCTGGATCATGCTACATGCATGTTCATTTTTGGTGGCTTGCGTATTAAATTATAAGTGGGTCAAACTTGGCTAGCATAGGACCCATGGGATTGCATCGCATGTAATGGGACAACAAGTCAATCTTATCGCCATCTTGGATGAGATATTTTCCAAAAAGTTGCGGACTAAGAGAATTTGGTTTTTTTCTTCTTTTAGGAAACGTGAAGTATGGAAACAAACATCTTCACCATTTTCATTACGAGTGAATTAATGATGGTGAAAGTGCATCAGTAGAAACAAATGTACGGTTGATTTAGGTTGATTTATGAATAAAACATTTGTTCCGAGACGAAATTAGCAGAAGTTACCTAAAATGTCATTGGCCATGTCTCGGAATCGGAGATGACGACGACCCAGTTGAGCATTATGTTCGAGCACCAAGGAGAGCAAGTTGTAGGAATAGAAGGTAACAAGCGCTCCAATGACGAGGCTGATGATTCCAATAGCCCAACCCAAGAACGCAAATGCATATGGAAGGCTTAATAATGCCGGTGCCACTATCGATGTCGTCAAATGGTATCCACAGTGTACCCAGGATCCTAAATTATTTTGTTAAATTAGTCTCACATATACATACTACTAAAAAAAATATAAAACCAATGACCCAGTACTACCACTGAATGATTTAAAAGTCACCGACATTGTCAATCACAAAAAACGAAACAGCCTCAAATAATTAAGAACCCTCACAGTTCATTGAATTTCGGTGTTGTCTGTAAAGTTGATAAAATCCAACTCTTTCAAATCGAATCGAATATATGAAATTTAGTCATTTATATTAAATTATTAATCTTCAACAAAAGTGATGTAATGTGTAATTGAATCACGCAAGAATGAAGTACCTCTAGACTTGAGAACAAATTGAGCACCGGCATCAAGCTCAACCTTGTGGACGACTGGTGGAGCTTTGTTACTACCATCACTAACTCCTTGTTGCAAGATTCCCTCGGAGCTTGGCTCGATAGTACCCATAACTATTCAGGCAAGGTTCTATTTGTGCGTTTGTTTGTTTAGTAGTTTGTGTGACGTGGGATAATATAAATATATAATCTCACCCTCCAAAGTTGGAAAAGATGAACTCTATTGCTCTCTTGCTATCTCCATAGTCTGTCTATATATAGCCGCACAAGCCAACTCTTTTAATTTAATTCTTTGAAAGTAAAACAAGACAAACTTTTCTTTATATTTTGGGGAATTGATGATTGCATCCAGACCCTGTAAGAATTTACTCAATTACTCTGGACCCCCTCAATTATAATGAAGTATTACAATGTATATTTGTATTTGACGTTTGTGAATTAGGTAAAAGAAATGTATTGACCACATGTTCTCGAAGTTTTAATTATTACTTCCTCCATTTCATTAATAACTTCCTAAGGGGACTATTCATCGCGACCTTTGATCACATATAACTATTAAATTAAACCGTATCAATATAAATTAAAAGTTGATTATGAAAATATACTCCATTTAATTTCATAATATAATTTTATTATATTTTTCTCTAATGTAATTTAGGAGTTATACGTGGTCAAAGGTCGCGATGAATAGTCCCCTTAGGAAGTTATTAATGAAATGGAGGTAGTAATACTAAAGTATTAAGTATTGGCTGTTTCAAAAGTTTTTTGGGTTTTATTCCTTTAGATTTTGAAATAAAAAGGCCCTTTAATAAAAAATTTGTTTTTTTTTTAAATTATGGAGGTCTTTTTAAATCTTGCAATTTATTCGGTTAAAAATATGTTAAAAGTTCAGAGGTAAAAACAAGAAAAAAAGATATCTCACTAATTTGCATGAGGGCTAGTGTTTTCAGCAAAAGGATGCTCACAAAATCATCTGTCGTGATGTCGTTGGTTGGTTGATGATCCTCTGAGGTCGTAGAGGGAGATGAATTGCATATATTTACAAGTTTCTATACAGACTATACTATTAGCCGTCAATGAGCTCGGCAGCTTGAATGAAAACAAATATATATACTGGTTGTGGCTAACTGGCTAAGTAAGAGTAAAAAGATATGAGGAGTTATAAGGTGATGCAGCGGAATGGAAGGGAGATTGCGCTGGTAAAGGAGAGGTGCAAGGTTTGATCCCCGACGGAGACATAAGGCGGTTTAGATTTGGAATATATAAGATGGTATAAAATCTTTGTATAAAAGTAGTGTATGAGTAGTTGTAACTTGTAATATTTGCTTCTTTTTTTTTAAAAAAAAAAAAAAAGTTGTTTCTTATAGCATGTGTGGATATGTATAGTATTTTATTGTGTTCCTTGTGGTAAAATGTGTGCACATTGAACTTTTAAAATTTAGATCACATATGATTATTTTATTGTTGCAAAAGATATGTAAGTAGTCTTTTTTTTATAATGTTAAACTAAGTATTAATGAAAATATGAGAATCGTCAATGCAATGGTGACCTAAGACACCCCGTAATTGAAAGGTCGAGACTTAGAAACTTATAGAATGTTGTCTACCGTTACATTAGTTGTCAAATGTATAAAAACTTAAAAAGTTATGAAATATTAACTAACATTTTATTAAATTTGTAGACACTATAAATAATTAGTATTGAAATGAAGTGTTGGAATTCTTAGACATGTTTATCCAACCCAAGTGCGCCATCTATTCCAATAGATAATTAATTTCTCTCTTGAACCAAATCCACCCCCAATACAAACATGAAATTTATCCATGACTCTTAGACCACCCACCCAATTCAATTAATATAATTACTTTTAACTGTTATCATAAAATAATTATAATACTCGAAATCAAGTTTAATAATTTTAATATTTGATTCATATAAGAATTCTATGAGTTTGCGAATTTTCATAATGAGTAATAAATAGTGTGGGAAAAATGAATCGTTTGGATCCATTTGGAGAGTATTTGTTTAATTGGTGTTTGAAGATAGAATAAAGAGAAGTTTTCACATTGTGAATAAAATATGTTGATATAACAACTTTGGGTATTTACCATATAGATGAGAGAAATGATAAATTGTGGGATATATTTATATTTAAATAAATAATAATAATAAGATAGATAAAAAAAAAAGAAAAAAAAAAACCAAATAGGTTGGGACAAGTAACCCAAACCTATTCAAATTTTAAAAACCAAGGTCTTAAGGTATGAGGTGGCTCATTTTGGAGACCTTGGGTCTCCAAAATTGATTTTTATTTATTTATTTATTTTAACAACAAACCCGAGTGTCAATGAAAGATATGGTCTTAGTACAAGACCTCCAAAGATTTTTTTATGATCTATTGTAAAGCTCAAACGAAAAAGAAAATGAATATCATCTACCATGGTCTTCTTGTGGTTAGGGAAGTGGGTATGTATATTGTATAACGCGTATAATATAGGCCTGAAACCATGGTCAAGTTTCACAATTTCTATTTTCAAGTGTTCATATGCTATAGATTGGCATAAATGTATCATAGAGCACACACCCTTCAATATTAATACTCGGTTTTCCCATGCCAAATCTTGAAGTACGTCTTCTTCTAACTCTGCTCGAGTTTTCATAACATTACCAGCCAGTATTATCAAGAAAATAGTTATGAATAGAAATGGGTTAAATATAAAATAAAACAAGTCTAACGAGTTCGCTATGATGATTAAAATGGTATTAACCTTCACAACCAGATACTACTATCTATCTCCAGCACAGCTTCTTGGTCACCCTATCTGACCCCCTTAATACACTAGATAAAATTAAAGGCCATAAAATTAGCTAGATAGTTTTGTAGGGAGTTTTGTTGGTAACCATGGTTTAAGTCGGCAATGGAGTGAAAGATGGGTGGCAATGGCAATGACAATGGAGTGAAATACACCTTTGTTTTGGAATGATTAATATGCAGATTATAATATAGCAAATTTTAACCACAATACATTATTAATTATTAATAAGTAGTAACTCATTATTATTATTATTAAGATTATTATTCTCTCCACCATTCAAACTTTTTTTTTTTTTTCATTTCTTGATCTATATATCGCGTTAACATATTAGTCTATATTGTATTCATTTAAAATAGTCTGAATATAACCAAAATAAGTTCAGTTCAGATCAAATCAGATCAGTTCAGACTTTTTTCAGACGAAGAGAACAGAGTCTTAGTCAAGTTAGCCGACATTGTTGGAAGGTGTAGTACAAACATGATACTATGGAAGAAGTCTGGAAAATAAACAAAGTAAAATTGATTTACAGAGTCGATAGCACTCTAATTAAAACATTATTCGTCCTACATTTAATATTTACAGAATTTGACAAACAATCTCTCAAGATACAATTACATTTGAGAATGTATAACAAGTACTGAAAAGACGAACTCGGATTGAACTATTACAACACATGAACAAACATATGCAAAATGAAAAGATGCAATGAACAGAACGAAAAGACACAACTTTTCATTTAAGCATTGCACTAGTTCGAACTCTGCTGGACGGATGGAATATTCCAGGTAGGAAAAGTAATCTATTAGCACTGACCGCCCTGTTGAATTTTTTTAATTGGACCAAAACTCAAAGTTAGTATTTGACAAAAAAGTTTATATCCAGCACTAGCTCAGGCTCAAAAATTAACCACAACCAGCCCCGCCAGGCGGGTGCGCTTGGACGAATGATGAGCCATCTAGCTTCTCCCTCTTCAATAGAGCATGGGTATCGTTGTTCCAAAAAAAAAAAGAAAACCATGGGACAATGAAACTATTTTTTTCAGTCAATATTTTTTTCAATATTTTCTACGACAACATGAGACAAATACTCTGAAGTAAATTTTGCTAAACTAAAACAGTCATCAGCTATGAAAATAGTTGGGTCCAGCATGGGTTTGTGTTTGTCAACAGAAGGCAAAACCGAACATACAACTTCTTTAAGTACTTTGTCATTCCTCGCAAACCATCCTGCAATAACGAAAACTATAATGAAGCCATAGACTACATTAATTATCAAGTACGCACATTGCTAGTTAGCATCACATAGGATGGCCAAAATCTAAAACAGTTGTGTTGACTTTTTCTAGGGTCGGTTTTGTTAGTAAAAGTGAGAAAATTTGCCTCTAAGGCTAAGCAGCGGAAGTTTTAAAATTTTGTTCTCACTAAACTGATATGACTATATTACGTTATTAACTGGAAGAAATCACTTACGTGTCCTCCAGTAGACAAGCTAATTCACCCGAAAGTTGCTCCTCCATCTCCAAGCAGAGCCTTGCTATCTCCTCGTCAGTTAGCTATCTCCATCTTCATGAATGAATTCTTCGTCAATGTTATCTCCAAGATTGCTCATCAACAGGTTCTTTGCTTCCCTTGGACCTCGGTATCCACGGGTAATGTTTCCACAAGAACGCTAGGAGGTTCTTCTTGACTTGAGCCTTTTTGTGAGAAAACTTCTTTCTGACTATCAGATAGTTTTCACGTGAAATTGGAATAGACTGAAGACTCATTTCTTTCTTTCTGATTTAGTCAATTAGTTAGTTTAGAAAATCACGTATGCTTTTACCAAGCAAGTTGAATTTTATTAGGAGACTTCAAAAGTACTCAACTAACTAACAAACAGATAAATCAAATTACATGGTAAAGAAAGAAAGGAAGAATAGAATAAAATAAAAGAAAAAGGAAAAGAAAAGAAAAAACAAGAAACGTGCAGCTGCAATTGCAGCTGCCACGTTGCTGGGCCAGGCCCAGCATTAGTGTGCTGGGCCAAATTGGCCCAGCCCAATTCTTTTATTCTTTTCTTCCTTTCTTTTATTTTCGGGCTTTAATTAAATCCCGTCCAAATGCACATGTCTTCAATTAATTAATTAAATCCAATTTAAATCAATTAATTATATTTCTAAAATATATTTCATATATAATAAATTAATATTAATCCAATTAACAATAATTCTATTATATTTATGTATAATGATTTAATATTAATCTAATTAATATTTAATCCAATATACATAGCTCGTTTGTAGAAACACCACCTTGAAGTGTGACCCATAGGGCCTTGCATATTAAGCAACAATCCAATTAAGGTCATAATAAATTCCTAGACAATTTATCAGACAATATTAATATGCAAGGAACGTTTGTGAGAAAAACAAACCACCTGTAGCGTAGGGTACTTTGATGATACGGTCCCTTCATTCACGAATACTCGAACGAGTCTAGAATATGGTTATGTGTCTATTCTAATAACTCATTCATGGTCTCTCAATCTTATTAGTCGATCTATGAATTATGTCCAAACACCATTTTGACATATTCACTTACGGTGGCCACCGATTTTATGATCGCACTAAATATGAGAAGTGAGTATTCTCTCCTTGTATCTATTACGGAGGAATGAATCCTTTCTTGGCCCAATCACTCACACAATATGCTTCCTAATGTACCCAACACATGCCGTATCTACCCTACTTTAAGAGTGCAAGCGTTGCGCATGGTCAAAGTACATTATTTCACATATGATGTAGTATTGGCCTCAAGTCTAAGGACTACTAACATCACCCTACACACCGATACTACCATAGACACTCAAATAGCTTTACCAAATGGTTTCTCGGTTGGGTATGCCAACACTCTCCAAAGTGTTCATATGTTCATTATGAATAACCAAGTTCATTCGTAGCAGTGAGACCTACTACATCCTCGAAGGATCTAATGCAACATATGCTAGCTTCAATCGCGTCATTGATATCCCTTATCTCAATGACCTTCAGCTAGTGGCTTATTTCAGGACTTAATTATTGACACACAAGCTCCCACTAACTTGGTGATTACCTTAAGTCCTTGGGAACATTTTATTGAATAATTCAAACAACCAAATATAATATTCATAAAATGCAATGCCAATTGTATTTAATAATGTATAAATAATTAAATACAATAACTGAATGTGATCAAGTACATATCGTCCCTATCGTAGGTTGTCTCTAGGACATATATACTTTCAGGTTTGACCTCAAATTAATCCAAATCTTACAAAAGAAATAATTACAAACTTTATAATATGAAAGTATAAATATTCTAGATTCATAATATAATGTTTTTTAATTACCTTTCTCGTTATTATTAATGTCAAATGGACTATCGAAAAGTTAACAAAACAAAGTATTAAACTAATTAAGGGGCGGAAGTAATACATAATACAGAACCTCAGGACTCTTCAAAACACTAACCAAAACGACTTTTACCCCTTGATCAATTTACCTAGATTGAGAACACATCATCAATAATCCACACAAATGCAACCTATAAATTTCCATATAAGTTTAACAACTAAAACAAAAACAAAACAAAAGCAAAATGAGCGGAAAAATATCGATTGTCAACCTTACAGAAAACATAAAGTGTCTTGGGTCCTACTTGCTTAACATAACAATAGAAATCTTTTGCTTCTTTATTGAACACTACTCTCGTTGTAGTGGAACAGAAGAACAGTTTCTTACAGATTTTCTTTTCTATTTCTTTCTTTTTTTAGAAAAGGCTCAAATTATAAGAACAAGTTAGCTAGAAGTAGCATAAGAATAAGGACTCCACGTACTAGCTCGAAGTTTTCTCCACAGTTATTAAGAGAGCTGACAGAATAATTAAGCTTAATATAAGTGAGATAAATAAATAATGTAAGCAGGGTAAATAAAACACTTGTTTGGGAAGTACAAAATATTCACAGCAAAGATCACCACCGTATAGTAACATTCCTAGTTCAAGAAAGTCAATATTCTGGAGAAAATTTTGAATAGATTACATACCTACGGTGTCAAGGCTTGGTGAAACAGGAATAACCCCTGAACGAGAGACGATTCCGTGAGAAGATCGAAATCCGTATGCACCACAGTATCCAGCAGCTAGCCGAACACCACCATCAGTATCTATACCTGTTATAGTAGCAAAAGTACATCAGAATGGAAAAGGAGGATAGACAATGAGACCTAAACATGATATGTCATGTTGCCATCAAAGAATTCAGCAGGAACTATATTTTCGTTGGTGCAAATGCCATATATGAGAAGAGAAAAGACTGAGACTTCTTAAAAACGTAGGCCTAGTTTCGATACAAAATTCAGTAGTTTTTATGTAATTTCACAGGTCTTTTTAAATCTCAAATGACTTGGAGCTTTATAAATGTTTAAATAAGTAAAAAGTGTGCATTTTTCTTCAAGCAAAAAAAGGGATGGTTTAACTATTTACTTGACAAGATAAGCCGCAACTGAAAGTAAGTTCCCATTACAATCATAAAATACACAACACATGCCTGATACCTTATTGTAAAAAATAGGATTACGAAACCCATAAACTTACGACACTGAGAAAAAACATATGCACTGAAGGTAGTTATTGATACAAGTGATGATGTACAGGGAGAATGACCGTATGTTCAACTAAGAATAGAGATGATATTTTGGATTCCAATGCTCAGTTCAATTTGTTACTAGACAAAGGTCAAGTGAATTTGTTACAGGCTAGGAGCTAATCACTAGAATGATAAACTGTTCTTGTAATACTGGAATTACAAGAACAGTGATACACTCAGTATCATTATAAATTAAAAGTATATGAAACAGTTCTGTATCTTCAATCGTTGTCAAAGATAAGGATGACGTGCTACTGCAAAAAGATGAGACCACCTTGATAATGTCAACAAAAATCTTAATTAGTTTGCTTCACAGTTCATACAAATACAGCACTTGGTCAAAGTATCACTTACATGACCTAATGAATGTGTCTTAAGCTATATGGAGCTATTTATGGAACGAGCATATGTATGTATATGTATATCTGCAATAGATAGTGGGTATGTGAATCTTACCCAATGAAAAATCAGCTAGATCTGCTGCAACAGCTACAGAAGCACCACTTGAGACTCCTCCTGGTATTCGGTGAGGTGCAGCGGGATTAGGTGGTGTACCATAATGCCAGTTTTCTCCACTAATACTGAAGAATTAGCATTGAAAAATATGAAAAACAATTAGCCAACTTTTTAACCATTTGCAAGATAAGACTAAAATTTAAAATTCTTAAAAGAGAACTTGTAGACTACTTTTCATAGTAGGATTATTATTAAATAAAAAGAGTAAAAAAAGCGAACCTTAAAGCCATATCAGACATGACCGTTTTGCCAGTCAGCGTGGCACCTTCAAAAAGAAGGGCAGAAACAACAGGACTTGTTCGAGTAGCAGGCTCATGAGTCCTTTCCCAGTCTGGATTGCCAAAGCCGGTAATATATCCTTTTATGTCAAAGCTGGCAATTAAGATTTGCAAACACAAGCGCATTTCAAATACTGTAGTACAAATGTCTCATATGCAAGTTTACACGACCGACCCTAAGCAACAAACTCTTTCTCTTTGTAATACTACAAGATATATAAACTCTAAACAAAAAATAATAATAATAATAATAATAATAATAATAATAATCTTGTGCGCGATACTTTGGTTGATATCTGCTCTAAGGTTGGTGTTGCGGTGCGAAAGAGGTCCCTTTGGGGTTCCTATCCGATGATGGGCGGGATCTCCGTCCAGCGGATCTGTTGTTGTACAATTGGTCTCGAGGCAAAGACAGACGCTTGTTTGGATGTCCTTGCTGGTGGGGGTTTGGATCCTTGGTCCCTGGCGCTGTTTTGCACACTGCCGTTCAGAAGAAGAGGAGGAAGTATTCTTCCAAATGTGCTGAGAACGGCTAATCGTTCATCTTTTGCCTTCTCTTTTTTTGGAGAACTTGACGAGGAGGCCTTGGCCACACTCCTCAAGAGCTTTTATCTTTTAGTCACTTATCTAATGATGTTAGGAGTGGTGTTTTTTTTTTTTTTTATAAACTTAGATTTTGTATCCAGAAAGGAGTGGGCAGAGCTTGTCTCTCGACTTCCTTCCAATTTCGCTTGTCTCTCGACTTCCTTTCAATTTTGCGTGATTAATAAAAGTCTAGTTTATAATAATAACAATAATAATAATAATAATAATAATAATAATAATAATAATAATAATAATTAAAAAAATAAAAGATAACAAATAAAAAACCCCTAAGGCCATCTCTAGGATTGGTGGTGTTTGGGTTCTAAATGTTAATGTTGGAGATGGGCTAAGCAACATACTATCTCTTCCTCTCTTTGTGTTACAAGATACACAAAATCATCAAAATTGGGAAGAAGAAGAAATAGAGGATTTACCTATCACATACTGCAAAGTTGTATCCATCGAGGTTAAAGTAGCCAAAACGCTCCCTAATGCGGTATAATAGCAGGCCAAATTCCGGCGAGATTTGAAATCGTTTCTTAAACGCACCTAAATCTTCTTTCATAACCTGCTGCTGATTATCACTAATTTCTACATAAGTTTCTTCACTCTCTTTCTGAATAAGATCATAAGTCTCTTTGATAACAATTTCTTTCTTTCCTTTCCCCAACATCATTACTACCATTCCGCCAATTCTCTTCTTCGCTAATATTCCGGCAATTGCAAACCCCAAAATCAACATTAAGATTCCGATCCACGTGCCCAGCAACATTACTATTCCGCGGTAGTTCCCAATTCAATTCCAAACCCGGCCGATACGGACAGAATAAAGATTGACCCGTTTTGTGAGAGAATTAGAAATGTTCAAGGAGTGTTAGCGAATAAAAGTAAAGAACTGCTTTTATCCAATCTCCTACGTTCAACGATTCTAGCCCACAAACTGCACATTTGCTTCTTAAGCAACACAGCCTTCCTCTTAATCCCCTGCAGATCGAGCCCTGCCAATAACGGATAGAAATCGGATACATTTGGGGTGGCACATAGCTTCAACCCTTCCCTGATGAAGCCACAGGTTCCATGACCTCCGTTTTCTATTTCATCAAAGCTTACAAACTTGTTTTCGGAAAAAATAATTTCAGCCATGAAATTGAAAGAACATATTTCAATAAAATCAACTGTTTTCACAGGCACCCCTTGTTTTGATTTCAGAACATTTACCAAATCCTCAATTATCTTCTCCCTTACACCTGACTGATTCTGAAGTGACTTCACCGAGAAAAGCTCTGCTTTGCACACCCTGCGGAGTAGGTTCCATTGCTGTCTGCAATCGAATGCCCAGAGGAGGGACATGTGGTTCAGGCTTGGATCTCGAGCAAATGATACGTGCAGCACTTCACGACCGGTGAGTATACGGTCATTGGTTTTTAGTATCTCCATTGCTGCCTCTTGAGATGATGCTACTACAAAGAGCTTGGTTCCGATTTTGAGGGAAATGAGTGGGCCTTGGGACCGTGCTAACCTGGCCAGTGCGACTTGTGGGCTGGACCGGGAGAGCTGCAGGACATTCCCGATTATAGGCAACAGGACTGGACCTGGTGGGAGAGGTGGATGATGTTTAGTCCTCCTGGTTTTGATAATCAACAAGATGAGCAGGAAGAGTATTGGAATGAGGAGAAACAGGTGCATACTGAATGGTTTCAAAATGGATATTTCTAACTTGTAGGCATGATTTGATGAGATACATATATATACTATGCATGTATTGATACAGTTTTTTTTTTTTACACATTTGTGATTGTTTATTGAAAGTGTATATATAGAAATGGAAAATGTGCAGGCTTCTGATTAGTTGTGATGTCTTACACTACGCAAGTTGACTTCTTTTTTTTTTTTTTTTTTTTCATTTTGATCGCCCCTGATCTTTCCAGTTGGTGTGCACAGAACACATGTGTTATATTTGAATTAAACTAGATTACAAGAGTATTGTGGCATTCAAAGTTTATGTTGAAAATGGTTCAACTTGCATTGTATCAAGAAGCAACGTTTCATATATTGCTTTGATATGGTCATATAGCCTTATATTAGGGGTTGTCACTATCCAAAGTAAATTAAACTGATCAAATTTGTTTAAAACACAAAATTTGGTGTTGGTTATTTCGATCATTTTCTATGGTGTATAAGAACTTTTTAAGCCTTTCTAACTTTCTATGGTGTATTGATATGATACAGTGATATTTGTGAGAATGAACGTGGTATAAGTTTTAACGACTTATATATTGAACGGTTGTTAACTTGATAACTTAACTACAGTATAAAGGAGGTGGTCATCGATTCTTCTCGGACCTTTCAAGCAATGTAGGTGAATATTACTTACTTGGGGTAATAGCTAGTACGATTCAACATATTATTTCTCAATCGTTATCTTTCGGATGTGCATAGATAAATTTTAAGTCAGGCAACAATTTGTATACCAAACAAAATCAAGTTAGACCTCACAGATGCAATTTGATTCAAAATGCATGGCATAAGAGAGGAAAGATATTATCTACTCCATTTTATGATTTTTGTGAACACATGTATGCCCATATGTTTTTCTGGCATATCCTAGCGATGCAATCGATGTGACTTGTGAGTGGCTCACAAGGTTTTTGGGTACAACTCAGCTACGTCCAAATTATGCGTTTATGAATTGTAAATGTTTTTTCTGCTATTTTTAGCCTCTTGCTTTTAATCATTTTTTTAGCCACAAATGACGTTAATTACCTTATGGACGACTGGTGGCTCCTTGTTGCAAGACTCTCTCGGAGCTTGGCTCGATAGTACACTCATAACTATATTCGGTCAAGTTTCTCTTTGTGCGTGTGTTTGTGTATTGGTTTGTGGACGTGGGATAATATAATCTTACCGGGCCTCCAAAGTTGGACAAGATGAACTCTATTACTCTATCTTTTTAATTCTTTGTATAAGAAAACACACTAGAAATTTTTTGTTTATGTGTGGGGGAATTGCATCCCCTAGATTATAATGAGATCTAAAATGAAATGTATATGACTTTTGTGAAAGTAACATAAATGTATTGAACACCCGATAAAATTATACACGGTATATTTTGAATGATGTGATGCGTTTTAAAATTATACAGTACTTCGTAATAAGGTATAGTAAAATTTAAGGACCCGATCCACATAGTAGTAGGGAGCGTCTAACTTCAGTACCGTCGCACTGTACTAATTTTAGTACACCATCTCAACCATTAGATCAATTCAAGATTCAATCTCAACCGTTGATTATTTATTAATGCGACATGACTTCGCAGTGGTCGCATAATAGCAAAAAATAATTTTTAATATAATTAAATTAAAAAAATTATAATTAATATTAATATAATCATTTAAATTAAATACATAAAATATATTTAAAACTCCACCACCACCACCGGAATCCGACGACCACCAAAATCCGGCAACCGCCACCGAAATCCACAACCACCACCGGAATTCGGCAACCATCACCGAAATTCGACGACCACCTTAATCCGACGACCACTACCAAAAGTATACGACTATGGAAAACCAAACTGCAAATTTAAAAATACTTCCGTATGCAATGCTACAACAACATTATAATTACGCTGCAGCATTGCATACGTACTAATACACTGATTTTAAGATATATTGATGTAGCGATGTATATTGTTGCAGCAGCATCGACTTATAGTTTAGAATAATTATTTGCAAATTGATCCTTGTATTCTATTAAATATTACTCCCTCCGTCCCGGTGAGAAGCCTACGTTTGCTTTTTGCACGGTTTTTAATGAGAGGTTTTGTTTGATAGTGATTTATTAATATAGAATGGAATGTGGGTCAATATTTAAATGGTAGTGGTGGGGAAAAGGATTAAATTAAAGTGTGAATGTGGGGACAATGATTAAAGTAATATAAATGGTATGTGGGGTAGCTTCCAAAAATAGAAACGTAAAGAATTGATTGGGACGGCCCAAAAAAGAATACGTAAAGAAATGAGCGGGACAGATGAGTATATTTAGTACACAAATTAAAATATTAATGTCTTGCTAAATAGGTTTGTATTCCAAAATTCACCAAAACTCAAAATCCTCCTCATCCTTTTCCATCTAGTCTGAAACCCTCCTCATCCTTTTCCATCTAGTCTGAAAATCAGAGGTCAAGAATAACATCAAGGTATGTTTTCATATATTTGTGAATTATATTTCATGTTTCTCTTCTTATTATTAATTCTATTTCGAGAATAACATTAAGGTATGTTTTCTTATTATTTCATCCAAATTATTTACTTCTTCTTTTTTCGTGCGAATAACGAACATCTACAGTTTTCTTATTTTCAAATTGTGATTCGAAACAAAACGCGAACATTGACCGGGCATATGAACTAATCAAAACGGGAACATTGACCGGACATATTAACTTAACTAAACTAAATTGATGTTAGTTAATATAAGTTAAACTAATCAGATTCATCAACTCCAGTTCAGTTCGGGCTCATTATAAGTTCAGTTTTATTAAGTTATGTTCGGTTCAATTAAGGCTGTTAGGTTAGGTCATGACTAATACTGTTAGAAATTAGAAGTATTAAACCAAAGGTAACAACCAACTATATGTACTGACACGAGGTCGTGTGTTTACATACAACCTCTGCTACTTATACTTTAGCGTTGAAGCCATTAACCACTTGTTCTTCCACTGCGTATTCTAGATAGTGCATATCTTTCAAGAATACACGTTCATGATTTTCAACATGTTTGACTGTGATTATTATTATTATTTTTTTATTTTTTTTATTTTTTTTATAATAAATGGAATTCAATAAATCAAAAATAAAGAAAGTTTACACAAAATTAGTGGGCAGCCGAGAAACAAGCTGGGCTCCCACTCCCTTAGCAATAGCAAAACTAATCCTAGGGAAAATATGATGAGCAGCAAGCGCTCCAGTATCCTGAGCCAAAGCGAAACCCCGAACTCTAACAAGCAACTCAATAGCATCAACATCCAACTCCCCAAGTGTCGAGAAAGAGAAAGGAAGGAATCCATATCCCTTAGCTGCACACAAGTCCCGATACTTCGCACACTTGCGCTTGGCAGCATCAGTAACCGCATGTCCAGGCACAAAGTCCACCAACCCAGACCGGGTCAAAGGGGAAGACCCGGTCAGATCCACACACACATCCCGTCCCCTATCCCAAGCATAAAGGAGCAAGTCTGCAGGACGGAGGGACCTGTCACTCCCGCCGCTCAAACCAATATCCACTTCCTTACCAGTAGAAATGCCAGACCGGAAACAGACATCCAAGAGAGTGTCTCGAACGAGGTTATGTCGGTGCTTGATACCCACCACCCCAGCACATGACACCGCATGATCACCAAACACATCTCCATAAAAAACCCGAGAGCAAGTAGAGCAGGGCAAGGACACCGGAAATAATGCAACACCAAGCCGATAACCCAGAACACACCTGTAAGTACTACCGTTCATTGTCTGCCCCAAACCAGAAATAGGAACTACACGCAACCAATCAGAAGAATGGCACCCCGCTGAGACTTCCAAAGAGCTACCTGACGTGGGGATAAAGAGAAAACAAATTCCGCAGAAGCAGCAACCTTCGTGAAATATATATCTGCCAGTCTTTTCATAAGTCTTGGGGCAGCGATCTCACTGGGGTTACTCAAAAGGTCAGAACATGTGGTTTCAACAAACAAAGACCGGGCACCATCAAAAGCAGGTCCAAGAGAAGTGACACCAGAAGGACACAGAAGTTTAGCCTACAAACCAGCAGACTGAAGACGAGAAGCAACGAAGGCATAATGGCGAACATCCATAGCAGAATAAACACCAAGCCCCCCAAAATAAAAGGGCAAAGTAGCAAGACGCCACTGCCAATCACCAAAACCGGGGCCCGACGCCGTAACAATACGCTCCAAGAAGGATCTAAGAGCCCGATCGAAAGAAAACTGGGCCGACTGAAAGAAAACGGGAGGGCAAGTGCGCAAAGAAAAATATTATTATTATTATTATTATTATTATTATTATTATTATTTTATTATTATTATTATGATTATCCCTCCGTTCTCTTAGGAGTTTCGTAGTTTGACTTTTTTCGGTCTACAACTTTATTATTATTATTATTATTATTATAATAATAATAAAATTATTATTATTTTATTATTATTATTATGATAATAATAATAATAATAGTTATTATTATTATTATAGGGTTTTAGGGTACAAGGTTTAGGGTATATAGTATAGGGTTTAGGGTATTTGTAATATTACAATCAATGCAACATCAACTTTGTTATAATGCTGCAGATTGAGAAAGTTCTTCTACGTCACAAATTCTAATGCCATTGCAATGTGTTTACATCGATACAACATTGATGCTTACTGTAATGCTATTGCAGTGTATTTACAACAATGCATCATTGATGCTTACTGTTGATTTACATTGCCGCAAGCGATGCTGCATCAATGTTAATACAATGTTGCATCATTGCTTATTTCGTGAATTTTTTTTCGAACTTATCACTTGTATTTCCATAGCCCATCTTTTCATCATCGAGTTTATCTTTATATGATTTCGATTGGGAGGGTGGTAGTGGTGGCTTGGACTGCGGCGTGGTGGAATATTAAAGTATTAATATTTAATATTTGTCATTTGAAAATTGATAATTATTAAAATTATTTTTCTCCTATTTTGATATACAATTTGTTGTATTTATAAATTATTATTTTATTAAAAATTTTGCCAATTGTCAACTGAAGTTAGTCCATCCTTAATAATAGTTGGGAGTACTTTCATCTTTTCTTGAAGAAATTGACATAAGTGGTAACCAAATCATAATTTTAGGTCCCCAAATTGCTTGCAAGTTTGGTTTAAACACGTGGAAATTGTAAAAGAGAAGAAAAGAATCCCCCAAACAAAGAACAAAGTAGCGGCCACTTTCACTCCTTCCGCCAAAAACCAAAACCTCAAATTCTCCGATATTCCACCATTTCCACAATCTCCAGTATCAGTCAAATGGGTTTCCCTTCTTGTTATCAAAGATTCAATCTTTTTTCCTCTTTTTCAACTTCATAAAACTGATAATTTGATTTTACTCACTACTCTAGTACTATTACCTTTTCAGCAGCTTAATAAAATGGCTCTGAAACTGAAATTTGGGCCTTTGTTTCCCCGTGTTTCTTCGTCTTCTCCAGGGAATCAAACACGGAAGGTATGTTACTGCGTTTTGGATTCGTCAAGTATTGTTTGATATGTACTTGTCAAGATCTTGGGGCTTTATTCTGTTTTCTGGGAATGGTTGAATTAGAAATTTGCTGGTTGTTTAGGGCCAGTAACACCCATAATCAAGAGTCATGCTATTATACTCAAATTCACAATGCTATGACTATTAAAGATGGGGTTAAATGCTGACATAAGAATTTTAAGGATTCAATTGTGCTAAGGCAGAATGCTTAGTGGCCATGCTTAGGGTTTGAAGCTATGTAAACATGTGGCAGTTTTGATTTGCAATGGAATTCATCTTATTTCTATTCTGCAAACTTTTGATTCATATGATTATTTGTTTCAACTACAATGAAAGAGGTTATAGAAAAACCTGTGGTTTTGTGCTATTAGTTCTTATGTTTCAGTTTGAGGATCCTGAGACAGGAATTTAAAGTTTTTTTTTTCTTCCTGTAAGTAATTGACAAATGAAGAGTAAAATACACTCTCAATATCGATATTTGGAGTAAAAGTCATTAAAGATCTAAACCGGCTGCATCTTCAATATGCATGGTAGATTGTCATGGTTTGTCTGTGTTGCTTTCTATTCCTCATGTGAGATCTTTGAGTGGCACTTCTACTGTTGTGCCTAGTCCCCTACAGAGGCACATTTATGATAAGAGGGTGAGAGTGTTATCTAAGAAGGAATGTTGATTTCATAGTTCATGTTCTATATAGCATCGTGCGAGGAATGGCCGTTATTTTGACATGAATATCAACAATCAGTGAAGATAGATATTTATTTTATGGGGAGAGTAGTTTAGAAATAATGGAGTACTTTTATGGGGTTGAACTTACTGATTTTGGTACTGAAATGTTATCAGAAGAAGACAAATCCCTTGCTGGTAATGATAATTTATTTCTTTGATCCTACCATATGCGCATCATGTAGCACAGATCTTTTGCATAAGTTCACACTTATAGTTATAGTTGTCATTTCTACTTCTCTAGTACTGTATTTGTTAAGTAAATTCTCAATCCTTTGCTCCAATAATATTTTAGAGTTGATGCACTGGGGGTAGTGTTTTTAGATTAACCACGAGTACTGTTTTTTTGGTGCATAAATAGTTTCTATTTTTTGTCTATGGATATAGGCCCCTATTTTTGTTTGTTCGAGTTATTTCCATCTATTTGATCAAGCTCAAGGTTCAGTGGCCCAATGTTTAACGTGTTTGTTCAATGTATAAAGATATCACTCTTCTTGAAATTTTGATGTTTATTTTTCTACATGGTTGCTAACCAAATATATTATTCTTCAGTTGAGCTCAAGGATGGGACTTCTTGACAGTCAACGTTTGCATGGAAAACACTTGTCGAATATTCAAGGTAGGTTTATTTTATTCTAATTTTTGTTATTAAGGGACTAAATTGTACGATGATTATATGTATTGATTTTGTTAAGTCTGAGATCTATAATACTGAATAAATTGAAGGATCAGCCACTCTTACTCAAATATCCTAATATATGTTTTTGTTTTTTATTCAAGCTGTTCAGTCGTGCCAGCTTGCTCATTCAAGGCTAATGGTGAAGAAAATCTTGTCAAAGAGGCAATTCATTCCCTGTGCGACCTCAGAGGATCTTCAATCAACCAGTGACCTTACAACAGATGATTTCGTGCTGGAAAGTGAGAATCCTTCTGCTGAAAACACTAGCCCCTCAGGTGATCCCCACCTCGAAGAAACTGGAGGGAAACCAGGGTTCATTTCGTTTTACGGACATTCAAAGAGAAATAAAGATGAGACTCCTGTTTCTAGTGCCGTGAAGAATCAAAATAATCTCTTGTGGTTTGTTGGTCCCTGCGTTCTTGTGGCATCTTTTGTCTTTCCTTCACTATACCTGCGTAGGATTATTTCCACAATATTTGAGGATTCTTTGTTAACTGGTAAGTAACACCTAGACCTGTTGATTGAGGGAATCAGTAGTCGTATGTCTACTGTATCAATTCCCCCCCCCCCCCCCCCCCCTTTATTCCTGCCAACATACAAAATCTGGTGTGTTCTTGAAATAAGCAGTTTAAAGGTTTTGATTTGGTCATCAGTGTTATATCATATATCTTTTCCATTTATGGCATTTTAGTTCCACTATGTGTGCATGATTAACTAATGTTTCCCATTGCCAACTTTCTGAAATGGACTGTGTTAGAAATTTTTTATGAATTGGTTATTACAGTTCCTCATGTTGGAAAGGAAAAACTTCATATTTTTTTGTCCGATGAAAAGTGAGGAAAATAAACTCACATACTACTCTGATCAATCATGCTAAAGGTAAATCTAAGCAGTGGCATCAACAGTCTGATTACATTCTTGAGTTTCGCAAAGAATATTGTTAACTAGAAAGTTCTGCTAATGTAACACATTCCAGAAGCTCATTTTAACAGTATTGTGTCCATTAACTTGGTTCATCGCCAAGTATTGTCAGGTTTGTTATAATGTGGTGTAGGACTGGATATACTGTTTGCTGTTCGTAAAATTTGAGAATTCATTTTGATTTCTTATCCATCTGTGCGACGAAAATTGGTTTTCTTACTGCATGTGTTATGATTGATGATGGATGGTAGGCTCATAAAAATAATTTGTATTTTCCATTTTTCTTTATATTCTTTCCAATTCTCACTCTTTTTGCTTAAGTTCTGACTAACTTTTGATTATTCTCATACTTGTTTGCAGATTTTCTGATATTGTTCTTCACAGAAGCCGTTTTCTACGGTGGAGTAGCTATTTTTCTTCTTATGATAGACCGTCTGCAGCGACCAACACAGTCAACGTCTGCAGCCATAGACCGCGACCTTGCACCTCACGTTGGACATAGAATTTCTAATGTCGCTATTTTGGTTCTTAGTCTTATAATCCCAATGGTTACAATGGGCTTTGTTTGGCCATGGACGGGCCCTGCAGCTTCTGCGACTTTAGCTCCCTATCTTGTTGGCATCGTTGTCCAATTTGCATTTGAGCGATACGCACGGCGCATTAGCTCACCTTCATGGCCTGCCATTCCCATAGTCTTCCAAGTAAGTTCATTCAAGTGTTATTCAGTGTGTTTGACTAAGAATCCTGGTACTAGTATACTCTGTGTTAGTATTGTGAAACTTCCTCTGTTCCAAATGAATAGAAAAGTTTTCCTTTTCCATTTGCCCCAAATTATAGAGAAGTTTACATACCGTATGCATTTATTGCTATTTTGAGATACATTTTACCCCTACTTAAAGAAGGAAACTAATACAGACCAAATATATAAGTCAATGCTATGTAATATGGATATGATAGTCCATTTAGGTAAAGTTGATGAACTTTCTTGGTCTGTTCTGTGTGTTGGGTCCAGTGTCCATATTGGAGGAAGTACTGAAGAGTTATTTGATTCTTGATTTATTTGGTTATTGTTAACCTGGGACTATCATAGATTTTGTGCCGGTTAACCGGTTTGCAGAAGTTCTGGGACTATCCTTCTAGCTTATCTCTAGCAAAATCACCAGAAATAGCTTTTACAAAACCTGATGTGAAAATCTCCAGCTTGAAATTATTTGATAAAAGAAAAAAGGAGCTGATTTTGGAATCAGCTATTTAGGTGATTCTCAGTAAATCAACTAGAATCTCTCTATTTTCACCACATTTTGCATACACTCTCACTTAACGTTCATTTTATGGGATTCTAGACATCTGCTTAATTCACAAAAATTTGCACACATGCACCAAGTCTTTTATTGGTGGAGTTAAAGCTGTGGAAGATGCTAACAATCTTTGTTTTCCCTCTGAAACAATGAAGGTCTATCGGCTGCACCAGTTGAACAGGGCAGCACAGTTGGTGACAGCTCTCGCTTTCACAGTGAGAGGCGCTGAGATGACACCGCACAACCTGGCAATAAACGGTTCATTGAGTACCCTTCTCAATGTACTCCAGTTTCTTGGCATCATCTGTATCTGGTCACTTTCGAGTTTCATAATGAGATACTTCCCATCCGCCACTGCCAGCAGTCGGTCATGAACAAGAAGGTAGACACAAGGATACTTTGAACAATGATGCATCAGTTAAAAGTTGTTGAGAAATCTTGAATCAAGCTTTGAATTTTGCTATCAGTAACAACCTATGATTTTTATTTCTTGATCATGTGTTATGGTAAGTTCCTGGTCCTATAAAGTCACAAGGATTTTTTTGTTTTTTGTCCAAGCACATATATGTAATACTATGTACTCTACCTCACTAGTTATCGAGCACTGTAAATCCCAGTAACTGCTTGAATTTCAAACAAACATGAGAAAATGCCAAACCCCTTCATTTAAGATATGAATGTCATTGTAATACGTAGTATACTTTAAGACTTTAACTGATAACCAGGGAGTGTAACATGTCTAAATGGCCATCATCATGTTGTGATTTACTAGACTTACGTACATAAAGGGTATAAGGAATTACAGATAATTGGTCTAATCTCAAAATCATTGATGGGCTTTGAATTGTTAGATGTTCAGGCCAAGTTAAATTACTGAGTTGTAATCACAGCCTTTCATCATCAACGGCTCTATTTTATCAAACGGTTACGTTCTTGTGCTTCATCTTGCAGCCTAGTCCCTACACGTAGGGACTACGTACATATGAAGAAGGAGATAGGAGAAAGGACAATACCATCTTCTAAAGAGATATCTTGTAATCTTGTATATTGTAAGTAGAAAGATGAAACTGAGTTCTTCAAGCGATGCTAAGCCTATCTTTCACGGGAACATTATACTCCAAGCAATCCATTACAAGCCAGTAACATACCAAATTCCACCATAATTCAATTAATGTAGATGTAGTTTGTTTTATCTTATTGCAGTATTATATCCAAATAAAGTAGCCGTTATTTTTAGTTAGTTACTGAGTACTTCATTACTTCGTTTATTCTATGTTTCTACCATTTCATCTATCTCTCCTTATTTTCCTTCTATCTCATTTTTTATCATCCATAAGATTAATTGGTAGTGGAAGGCAGTTATCGGTTCATATTGCTGACGATCAATCCTTTTTGGCGAATTTGATGGACGTATCTTACTCAAAACTGTCAATCTAACTCTTTGGAGAGGTTTGGCAAAATACACACTGTAGTTTGCATAATGAAGTTTGCTTGTTGGTTTCTCCAACTTCTATGCTTTATATAGGTAAAAGGTTAGCTCTATTAACTCTGTGTTAAATATGACTGTGTTTGTTCTTGTCTTAATAATACACCATTGTATAATCAGAATTAGTTAGCAACTTGACTTGCATAATTAGTTTTTCCTTTTAGCAAGCAATGCAGATTGACTGAAACAATGATATTTAATTATATATACTCGTGTTCTTTTCTATATTACTGGAACTCTAATTTGAAGTTAAAAGCATATACAGTGTCTACCTTAAGTGAATAGGCATGGCTGAAGATTTTGGAAAGAGTTTTTATACTGAAATGGCTTCTCGGTTCACAACCGATGTTATTAGCAGCATTAGGTCAATTTTGGAGCTTGTTAGGCGATCATTATTAGTCCCCTTGTCGAGTGTCACTTGGCAAATTTGCTATGTCATGTCTATCTTGTTGTCTGTTGAGTGGATTCTCATTATGCTTGCTGCTATTGTGGCTAAGATCTGGAGAAAGCCCCACAAAAGATACAAGTTTGAGCCAATCGTAGACGATGCGGAGCTTGGAAATGCGACTTTTCCTATGGTTCTTGTGCAGATACCCGTGTTTAATGAAAAAGCGGTATGTTTTGTTCTGAGTTTCTTTGCAGGATTACTCTGTTGTTATTGTATGCTAATTATTGTCTGCTGAAGGACAGGTGTATAAGATTTGCATTCGTTAGTGGTTGATGTTCCTTATTGGAAAGTGAAAACTGGAACTTTGTCGGCGCCAAATCCATCCGATCCTATACCATCTGAATAAATTTAATTCAAATTATTCGATTTGAAATCACCCGAATAAATTTGACTTGGAATTCATTCAATTCGAATTAGATGTGACCTGAACTCATCCAATCTGAATTCACCTAAATTAAATTTATAAAAAATATATGACTAATTTCATTTATATAATAAATATTTTATTTATAACTAATTTATAATGAACATTTTCAAATTGTAATAGTTTATAAATTTTCATTATAAGAATAATTTCGCGTTCAAAAAATACAATCGACACTGAATCCGAAATGTTTTAGAATTTATAATCCGAACAACACACCCGATCACTGAATCATCCGCCAGTTGTAGTTGGTTCGAATGAATTCATTTATGGAGGTAAGGTTTGCTGTGAACGTTCTGTAGAAATGCAAGTCTCCATTGTTCTACAGAAAAGAACCGACTCCCCAAGTCCCGTAGTTCGCTCCAGGCTAACTTAGCAAGAATGAAGAGCGTCTGGCTCCAATTCGTACTTTCCCCAAATCAGTTGATCGAATTGTGCCCTAAGTTGTGAGGACGTCGTCGTTCTATTAAGATTGAGTTAAATTAATTAGGATATTTCACCGGAGCTAGCTAGCCCTTCATTATCAACGGCGTCTCGTTTTTATCAAATGGTTGGTTCTTGTGCTTGTCTACTTCTTTCTTGTGTTCTCGCTGGTCAAGCTTTCTAAGAATTTTCGGAGAGAAAGCTCTATCAGAAGAGCTCGACGTCATTTACCTAGATCCTGCACGTAGGGACAGCATAAGAAGAAGGGTGATACCATCTTCACTAGTCAATAAGATAACTTGCATGTTCTCCACACACCTAAACTTTAGAGATACTACACTACTATCTTGTAATCTTGTATTACTCCATGTTAAAACATGAAGCTAATTTCTTCAAGCGATGCTAAGCCTATCTTTCACGGGAACATTATACTCCAAGCAACCCAGTACAACAAGCCAGTACCATACCAATATCCTGTTTCGTTACTTAATATATAACGACTTCAAAAACTTTGCTACGACTATGACAGTATGACGCTGGCATTATGATTACCAGTATCCTATATGTAAGTCTCAATCACAATGAATGTAGATGAGCAACTAGAAATTTTACAGCATTCAAAGCTTCAAACTGCATATTCACCAACACATAATACAGATTATGGAGACATCAAAGCTAAAATATGCAGAACTGCAGCATTCAACTGAACCATCAAGTCTCCAAGAATCCATCATCAGTCCTTATTAATTTCTCATGCGGTGGCCTTTCCCGCGTAATATGAACAAAATGATTTTATCCAATTGCTTGTTGTAGAACGTTCTCCATCTCTTAGAGAACAGAAGTGGCATGAAAATGACACCCCAACTCACAAAGAATCCCAATTCTGAGCTTATAAAGATCTCACTCAGGACAAGACTCTTGTCCCCTTTTCCTTCTGATTCAGCTTGTGGAGACACTGGTGCACTCACACCCTCACAAGTTCTGTTTAATGGAAACCCGCACAGACCCTCATTTCCTAAATACGAAGTTTCTTTAAATGTCAGCATTTGGGCACCATGAGGAATTCTTCCAGCTAGATGATTGTATGACAAGTTCAACACAGACAGAAACGTAAGGTTAGCGAGTTGTTCTGGGATCTCACCATGCAGATCATTAGATGACAGATCTAAGGATTCAAGTGCCTGCATCATTCCCAATGAAGCAGGGATATGCCCGGATAGATAATTGTGCGAGAAATTGAGACCAAGCAGGAAATCCAATCCTCCTACAGTCTCTGGTATCACCCCTCGAAAATTGTTATTCGAGAAATCAACTGTGGTGAAGATGGTAAAAATTTTCACTAGTTCCATCTCGCTTCCCTTGATAGTAACTGTGACTGAATCCTGATAGTGTATTCCTTGCTCTGCAGAATCATCGAGGCGCACGTGAGCAATCTCAGGTTGAGTGTGTATTCCTTTCTCCACAGAAGCATCGAGATGCCAGTGAGCAAATTCAGGTTGAGTGTGTAGTCCTTTCTCCGCAGAATCATCGAAATGCAAGGGAGAAAACTCAGGTTGAGTGCCATTTTTGTTGATCGCCATGGCCTTCAGATTCGAAAACAGTTCTTCAGGTAAAACACCACCAAACTTGTTCGATGATAAGTCGAGAATTTGAAGATTTGGCCTCATAATGTTCAGGGCCAGGCAGCTAATGTTTCCATAAAACGAATTAGAGCGCAATGCAAGGACACGCAGCCGAGAGAAGTTGTGGAAGCAAGGAAGCATATCAGTTAAGTTATTGTCCCCGAGGTTCAGAACTTCTATGTTTGAACATCTTGACAAAGAGGTGGGAATTTTTCCTTGGAAATGATTCGTACTGAGGTCCAGACTCTGCAAATTACAGTTCCCTAACGGGAATGTATCAGGTATTTCGCCACTGAGATTGTTTCTTCTTAAATTCAGTACGTGAAGAGTTTCTGGGAGCAAACATGAGGGTATTCTTCCATGCAAGCTATTGTTTGACATGTCAAGCAATCGTATGTAACTCGAATTGCACCACCAATCAGAAAACATCCCCTCAATGTTATTGTTTGCTACTGAGAAGAATTCTACGTTTCTGAGAGAACTGCTGATGTTGGGCAGGTGGGAAGAAAAGTTATTGCTAGAGAAATCGACTAATTTGGCTGTGTGTGGTGGAAGTGGGACTTGCCCCCCGAGCATGTTAGAATGCAGATCAAGGTAATACATCCTGCTCGAACTTATATCATGAGGTTCTTGAAACTTGGTGAAATGATTAAGGGAAAGATTCAAAGATATTATGTTGATATTCCATATCCAACTAGGAATTTCACCATGTATATTGTTGTCTGAAAGATCTAAAACGTACACCGAGGAAAGATTCCCCATATTGGGGAGCTTCCGCAGGTTGCAGCCTGCCAGGCGCAGATAGTTTAACTCCGGAAACAACAGAGACAAGGAAACATTTTCAGTAACATGTTCAGAGAAATTGTTGTGGGAAAGATCAAGAATGGAGATTTTTGTTAGCTTCTGAAACTTGGTTAAATCCAAGGAGCCATGAAACTTGTTCTGACCAAGTAAGAGATAAGTGAGATTTACTAGTTCAAAAAGGAATTCAGGAATGCTTTTTAGATAATTCGAACTCAAATCAACAACTCCCAACTGGGAACTGCTAATATTTCCAAAGTCTATTATCGAACATGAAAATCGGTTGTTGGTAAGATCCATACTAAGCAGTGATGGCAAAGTGAAGAGGGATGCTGGAATTTCCCCTTCTAGAAAATTGTATGATAAGGTGAGATACTCGAGCTCTTTGAGGCCCTCCCAAATGGAGCCTGGTATATATCCTGTTAAGCCATTGTGAGAAAGACTTATTTTCTCAAGCTTCGTCAGGGAATTAAATGATGGAACACGGCCACTAAAACTATTATTGGAAAGGTCCATGTATTTGAGCTCAGTTAGTTTTGTGAATGAATTCGGAATGATTCCAGAAAATTTGCAGCTCTGAAGATCAATTTGAGACAACATTTTGAGATTGGCTATAGACTCTGGCAGATTTCCTGAAAAGTTAGTACTACCAAGGACCAAGTTCTCAAGAGATGAGTTTATAGGAAATTCAGGGAGAGAACCCCTGAGAAGTGGATTATCGCTCAAGTCTATCGTCAGCAGACAGGCTATTTGGAACAACTCCCTGGGGACCATACCAGATAAATTACAACCACTCACAGATAAAACCTTCAAGTGTGAAAAATCTGCAAGGAACTTGGGGAAAGGAGAAGAGATAGTTGTTCCATCAAGAACAATGATCTCGAGGGATTGGATTTTTGCTAAAAACGAAACGAAAGGACCTGTAAAATGAGCTTTACGGAGCTTTAAGACTCTCAAATCCGGCAAATAAGATAAATGATATCCATTTGCAGAGATATTTGTGCTATCAAGATAAAGTTCTCTTAATCTAGTAAAGTTCTGGATCAATGTTTCCAGATCAGGATTCTTGAGATGCAGATTAAAAGAAGAAAGATCAAGAACAACTAACCTCGTCAGCCTGGAAAACTCAACAGGAACCTGACCCTTAAAACCGGAGTATCTCAGATCCAAATACCTCAAGTTTGTAAGCATGCCAAAACTAGATGGCAAGAACTCAATGTGGTTGTAAGACAAGTTCAAGCTCTGCAGAGACTCAAACCTCCATAGACTGTCTACTCCATGAACAATGTATTCGAAGCTGAGATCGAGACCAGTAACATAGCCGGAGGAGTCACATTGCACCCCAGCCCATTGGCAGCAATCACGGGTGCTCTCGTTCCAATGTGGTACCTTAGTTGCAAGTGATCTGTTTAGGAACTGTAAGTTGTTCTTCAACTCAAGTAGCAATTCCTTGTGCTCCTCAACACATTGGGCTGAGACAGAAGCAAGACTACAAGTGCCAAAAAATTGGTTTGAAAAGAAGAATATTAGAATCGAAAGAGCAAATGAACAAGATTGAACACTCATTTTTGTGTTAAGCACTTTGCAAAGAAATGGGATTTGTATAGTACTAGGTAGTACATAAAATAACATAATGAATAGTTCTTCTTTTCCAATAAAACAATAAGAGGGTTACCTTTTTTATCAACTGTAACCATAAATTAATATCAAATTATGTAATTAAGAAAATAATAAAATCATATCCTAAAAGTAAATCAAGTTTATTTTAATCATATAACTTTATCATACATTTATCATTTATCATGTAGTATAATTTTATAATTTAGGAATAATTTGTATTATTGTATAGTCAAATTTTATAAAAAAAAAAGTTTAAAGTTAGATTCCATTTGGTTTGTAAGAGGAAATAAAAATTTGTAGTAGTTTCCTAGAAAATGTAGTTTGACCAAATTTCCTAAATTCTAGTGGAAATTGACTAGATTTCCATGTTTGGTAGACAATTACAGTAACTCATTTCCAAAACAAAAAATGACACTTAAGTTTTTTAAAATACAATTACTATTATATCCTTTCTTCTTCTTCCTCTTTCTTTTTTTTTCTAACCTATCATACTCCTACTCCTACACGATTCATTAACCACCTTATACTTGCATTCGCTTAGTTTCTTCAAAAAAATAAATAAATATATTAATAAAAAAATCACCCTCCACGAATGGAAAAGAAAAGTGAGTATGATCAGACCACCTGACCACATCCCTCAAACTCTATTTTACGTCATGTCAGCATTTCACGCATATCAAACTCTATTTTACGCCATCTCAACATTTCACGCATATCAAACTATATCATACTCTTCATCTCCAACCCTCATACTCTATCTTACCCAAATTTTAATTTTCTTTTTCCATTTCTTTTTAAACTAGTTTATTTTTTTTCCAGATTTTTTAAACCTTCATATTTATATTAGTTTAATTTTAAAATTGATGATCAATATAATTTATTAATAGCGGAATATATGAAAACATAAATAAATATATATTACACAAAAAGATTAAAAGAAATAAAAAGGAAAAAGAGTACACCGTCCGTTATATATGACCATGTTAATATGCTAGATCAAATGAATGTTACAAGAAAATAATAAGAAAATAAAACTAAAAAGAGACAAATCCATTAACAATAAAAAAAAAGTCATCTTACCGATCAAATGGTATCAACATGTGTGAAAGCATTTGGCCACCAAATGTATGACATACTCCACCATAATCATTATAATTTCATAATATCATATAATATAAGTTCGTTAGTTACTTTTTCGATATGAATTGAAATTTATATGAGATCAAATCAGACCTTGAAAAAATTAAAATTTAAAAATGAAAATATCGTTGGAGTATATAGTTGGTAGGATATTTTATAGATAAAAATCTATATAATGAGAACGGGCCAATTAACTTCCGATACGATGTGGTTGCCGGAGCAAGGTTGAACTGGATTCTACCGCGCGGTCACTTAGTAAATTACTGTAGTAATTTTGCCCAAGTAGTACATTTCGAAAAGTCACCTTTCCTTGTTTGTTTCGTCCATTGCCAATTTGCCAAGCAGATCAATAAATAAGCCAATAACAATAATACAGCTGAAATCCGACAGAAACCTGTTCATCACTGGAAGCGCCCATTGATATCTACTCCCAATTTCACTCCCACTATTAAATCAAACTATTTGTAGTAGTAAAAAAAATGTCGTCAATTCATCAAGTTTGCTTGCTGATTTTTCCAACTTCCTATAGTCCTCCTTTTATCTGGGAATTAAAAAGGTTAGATTTTAAATTGATTGGGGGATTACTACTTCTGGATTCTGATAAATGGTAAAAACAGTTTCTGTTTTGTTTTATTCACTTTTAATCTACCTCCTTGTTTCTCTTTTTAGGTAATATTGTTATACGGATATTAGATAGATTCTGTCTCTTTTAATTTTACATTTGTTTATTTATATATTCAAACGAATAATAATATGGTCTTTTAAATTGTACGGTACAATAATGCAATGCAACCACTTATACCAAGGTGGAATGTCTGCAAGTTGAAGTTTAAAGCATATTCTCCAGGAGATGCTATAGATAAGCTTGATTGTTTCTCTGTTGCAAGAGAAAACCATGGCTCCTGCTGTTGTTGACAAAAAACTTATACTGGAGTCAGTGGAGTGGCTTCTTGGCTCAACTGCAGATGTTATAGGGAGCATTAGGCCTGTTTGGGAGTTAGTTAGGAGCTCATTTCTAGTTCCATTCTTGAGTGTCATTTTGCACGTTTGCTTTTTCTTGTCATTCTTGTTGTCTGTTGAGTGGGTTCTCATGATGTTTCCTGCTATTTTGGGTAAGTTTTGGAGAAAGCCGGAGAGAAGATTTAAGTGTGAGCCAATCGAAGGCGATTTGGAGTCCGGAAATGAGTCTTTTCCTGTGGTTCTTGTTCAGATACCTATATTTAACGAAAAGGAGGTCTGTTTTGTGTAGAGTTAAGTTACTTACTGTCTATGATTACTGTGGTAAGTTATGTTGATTGTTTTTTGCTGAATGGTAGGTGTACAAGATTTCTATTGGTGCAGCGTGTAATCTTACGTGGCCTTGCGATAGGCTCGTGATTCAAGTGTTGGATGATTCCACTGACCTAATCACCAGGGTACTATCCTTTACATTCAATCAAGATTGTAACTTAGTTGTGTTATGTCGTTGCGTTTTGAGTAGTAACACATAAATGGGTACAGGATATGGTTGAGAAAGAATGTGTGAAGTGGAAAGCTGAAGGGGTTGACATTAAATACCAGCATAGAGATACAAGGGTGGGATACAAAGCTGGAAATCTTAAGCGGGGTATGGAACATGATTATGTTAAGGAATGCGAATATGTTGCCATCTTTGATGCAGATTTCCAGCCTGAGCCGGACTTTCTCCTACGAGCCTTGCCTTTTCTCGTACACAACAAGGAACTTGCTCTTGTACAGGCTTGCTGGAAGTTCGGTGAGCATCCCACTTTGGCACTATTAACTATTTGATTGCAAATTGGACTATGTTATTGGATTGCATTTGTTGAAGGGTAAGTAACTATAAAATCTATGTACGCAGTGAATGCAGATGTATGCTTTTTGACAAGGATGCAGGAAATATCACAGGACTACATGTTCACGATTGAGAATGAAGGACGAGGGTCCCTTTGTGATTTCTTTAGTTTCAACGGTAAGCTATTTAAAGTTTTTTAAGCTTTTAGGAAGATCACCAATTGAGCCACTATCTAAAACACAAAATGATACTCTTTGCCTTAGAGTATCTTAATAACTTGACCATTTGGTGGCTAAAATTTGTTGTCTAGTCAAGACATGCAAGCACTGTACTGTCAAGTATGATGTGGATTCTGCTCTCGAGTTTGTATGTGATATTAGCTATTACTAACAAATAACACCATCTTAGGAAGTGCTGGAATATGGCGAATATCTGCAATAAATGAGGCTGGGGGTTGGAGAGACAGAACCACAGTAGAAGATATGGATATTGCTGTTAGAGCAGCCCTCAAAGGCTGGAAGTTTGTTTACCTAGGAAACCTCCAGGTTAAATTAACAATTGTTTTATTTTAAGGGAAAATAAAATTATATGGTGAAATTTTCTCATATTTGCCACCCAGTTTGCTTGCATGTTTTTCTTTTTCCCCCATTAAGTCACACCTCTTTATGTGAATTGGTGAACCTATTGGAGAGTGCTTGAGACCAGGAAAGTGAACTGATAAACAAGAACTAGTTAACTAATGGGAATGATCGACTACTCGTCATCTGATAAAGTTGGACTTGTTTGAAGATAATCTTTAGGGTGGCGGCTCGTATGAAAAGAAAGTACAGCATGTTAGACTTGCATGAAGTTTTCCCTTCTCGTTTCTTGTTTAATGCAATTTGTTCAGAGTTTTGGACACCATTTATGGGAAGTAAAACTTCAAATCTCCATTTTCAATAGGTAAGAAGTGAACTACCAAGTACTTTCAGGGCTTACCGGTCTCAACAGCACAGGTGGTTATGTGGTCCAGCCAATTTATTCACTAAAATGGCCATGGACATTGCTAAGAACAAGGTCTGTTTGGCACCTTTAAAGTTTGAGATATATATATGGCAAAGGAAACCAACATGCCTCCTTTATGTGTTTGGCAGGAAGTATCCCTAAGGATGAAAGTTTACATGATTTATAACTTCTTCTTCATCTGGAAGGTTCTAGGCAATGTGTTCACTTTCCTGGTTTACTGTATATTGATGCCATTGGCAACTGTTATCCCTGAAGTTAACATCCGTAAAAGGGAAGCCATTTTTGCCACTTTTGTTATGGCAACAATAAACACTGCCATCACAACTCCAAGGTCTGATATGGATTATCATTGGCAAACCTCTCACTTTCTGCAAAGTCAATTCTGTGAGCTTTAATATTTTGGATTGATAGACAATTTGGAAACTTTTCAGGTCGATCCATCTAGCTTTTCCGTGGGTCCTTTTTGAGAATGTAATGAGTTTTCACCGCACCAAGGCTACATTCATCGGTCTTTTGCAGGGTAAGGGTGCTCATGAATGGATTGTCACTGAAAAGTTTGGAGATTCTCTCGTGAAGAAACCACACTCAGAGTCCAATATATTAAAGGAGCCTACACGGTTTAGAGAAAGGTGAATTCCTTGCTAAACTCTTTTATCTTCCTCTTGCCTTCAAAGTCATCTTATTTTAGTCTATGTTTTGAAAATGGCCAGACATAGTTGAAAAGGTCTTTGTAATATGGTTGCTGTCAATTGTCAAATACCTCTAGGCTCTAGATGTGGAAATACTGAATAAACTGTCTTCTTAAAATATGTAAAACAATTCTTTTCGAGGGGGTGTTTTAAACATCCTCTGAGAACATACAGGTTCGATACACTTACAGGGGATGTGATGCACCAATAGACTTAGTTTTGAGAAATCCATGATGTGCTGATTGTTAAATCTGACATTGTTTGCAATATTACAGATTACAACTCGATGAGGTGGGATTCGCAGTATTTCTTATGGCCTGTGGATTATACGGCTCCTTCTGTCAAAATGACTATTATTCAATATACCTATTCCTTCAAGCCATCTTTTTCATGATGGCAGGATTCAGTTGCTTTGGCAGATAATTCATAATTGGCAGCTCTTAGAAATAGCTAGAATTCATTTGTAAATATGTAAACCATTGCTTCGAGCACTATTCTTTTCTTAGGTTATTTGAATCCTAGTGAAAACTTCTGCGTCTTTACTTTATTCCCTGGTTGGGTTGAACTAGGCTTATTCTCATTTAAGGAGTCGACTTTCAATGTAATAATGTAAGCTCTTCCTAGTTTTTACCAAGATCCATTCATTGTTGCTTCAGGAAGAAGGCCAAAGAGGTTATCCAATTCTTTGTTGTAAAGGATACAAGTTGGTCTATCAAGTTCTGTTGGACAGAGGGATCCAGCACTAATCAACAAAATAAAATTCTCAGGAGAATGAACTGGAGCCTGCAATAAACTGGAGTATTATATTAAGTTGGGAGATAATAAAGGTAGCAGCACCACAGTATCTACTTTAAAAATACAAGTACGCATCAAACCGACGGTCTAATCAACTTGACAAGCCTAAGCAAATCTGCAACCTAAAAGTTACTGGAAATAACAGCGCCAAATGGTGTCTTCAACCTGACTTCATCCTGCAAACATTTGTTGGGACCAAACTCTCTTCATTGATGACCAAATACCTGTACAAAATTTCATGGTAAGGTTTCGTCATGTAAAAAAACTCGGTCCATATAAGCAGGGAACCTGGACCTGCAAGACTAGTTGAATGAGTGAGATCCATCAATTTTTAAACAAAAGCTTATATGCTAAGGAACTCAAGAAAATAACAATAAAAACTCACAAGTGTCACTTGTTTTGGTAACAGGATACCTACCACCTGACTGCACATACAAAAAAAGCACAAGCATATGACAGTCGCAATGCACATGTGCAATGAATACTGTATTGTTTTTCCAAGTAATTAGTGTCATACACCAAAAATCTAGAATAATCCTGAACTTGAAAAAACAGATAGACGCAAACCATTTCAAAGGATCTAATTCTGCATGTGCCTAGCATGTTTCGATAGAAATATGACCCAATTGTACATAAAAGTATGACATGGGTTGAACATATTTTATTTATAGAAAAAATGAAGAAATTTAGGAGAAAAATCAGAACAGCGATTGAAATCTGCAGGGAGAGCAGTAAATATGCACAGGCCATACAGGTTACATCTCAAAGGAGATGCAACAAAAACTTCAGTGCAAACTCAAAACTCAACATTGGGCAAACAAAAACAAGGCAGGTCTAGTCCAGCCAAATAATAGATGCCAAAGCCAAAGGTCAATTTCACAGAAGGGAAGTAAAGGACTTCTCAGCAATTAGAAAAGAAACAAAAGAGAGAGAGGCAGTAGAGACAATGTCAATGACAATTCTGAAGCAAACAAGCTAGAATGTTTGAAATTTCATGGAAAAACTTGAGATAAAACTAATAATCAAGAATTTGTTTCTAGAAGAAGTTTCAAGGATCAATTCATGGAGACATTGATGTGGCTGAAAATGTGGTATGTTATTTGATCAATGTACTGAAATGAGAGCCAAAAAGGTTAGTTGAAAAGGAGACAGTGGTGTACTTATTGATTGGTAATCGTAAAACAATGAGGACTAAATCTGCGCACTTTTTTACTACTTAGGCTAATGTAACTATGCAAAGATATCATGTTCAGAAACACACATGCAATTAGAAGTTAGAAAACCAGACAGCAAGACAATTTCACAATCCATATCATAGAATTGTAAACCTGCACACCACCTGCACAGTGGAAAATGCGCAGTAAGCAATATTTGCAAAAACTTCCTTTTTCTAAGGGATATTTACAACTCAGACCACAATGCATATAGAGTCCATTTTTCGGTAGCAGGTGCACCTTTTGGGAAATTACATGCAAGCCCATACTTAACAATTAAAAACCAAGGGCTCCAACATGTTAGGCCTATATGCAGGGGGTCTAAGCATAAAATTCCTTTCTGCAAAAGAGATTCTCACTGAAACATAAGTTAAATAGTGAGAGAGGTAACGAACCAGCACTATTATGACAATACCATCAGCTCTGATGCATTGTCTACTGAGCATGGTAATGATCTCCATTTGTCACATTGCCATGCTTGTCGTCTCCATTCCTATGCTCACCAGTACCAGCACCAGCCTTACTAGCACGTTCTGCTTCTTCCCTCTCCCTGTTCCACTGCTCAATTTTAGCTCGCCTTTCCTCACTTCCTTCTCTACTTGGGCTGCGACGCCTCCTGCTACCTGGGCTCCTACTTCTACCCCTTGCACGGCTGGGACTTTCAGTTTTGTGCCTTCTGCTCCGACTTTCATGGTAATCCCGATCATCATACCTCCTGCTGTGACTATGACTTCCATGAGAGCGATCTTCATGGCTGCGGTGCCTGTAGGGACTTCTACTCCTGCTTCGGCTACGCCTTCTCCGGTATCTCCCAAACAATTGGCGCCTCAACTCCCTACAATTTTTTCATCACCTAAGTCAGTGAAACGAAACTTCCAGCAGCTATATTTTATTACTCTAAAAGAATGAAAAATAATAATTTCACCTGCTAATCCTCTTCAGATGCATAAAATTACAGTAACCACCACGATTGCAGGTATTCTCCTCATACTGCCGACACGTGGCCTCACGAAAATCAGTCACCGGAGAGAAATCAACAATGATAGGCCGTCCTGCAGATATAGTAAACAGGGGAAAGTATTCTATGTTAAGCCTTAGGAGTTCATATAGACGGAGATGAAACAGAAGGGTCACTTGGAAACATTTACTACCTGCATAGTATCTCCCAGTTAAATTCTTCAATGCATTGGCAGCATGCTCTTCCTCCCTAAACTGGACATAAACATTGCCAACCTGCCAAAGAATACCAACCGATTAGCCCCAGTAAGCAGACGCAAAATACTACAAGTGCATAATAATCAGAGAGAAAACGATTACCATGTGGTCTGCCAGATTGTCACATATGTTCAAGCTCTCCATCTCTCCATACTTGTTGAGTTCCTCAAACAGGTCTTCATAGAAGTCCTAAAGCACCAAGTGACAAGATTAGAAAATTCAAGCATCAACACAAACATAAAGATCTGCGCTCTAAAAATTTTACTTCACTGATCTACATAGAAGTTATAATACAGCAAGAAATAACAGCTTTGGACAACACAAACACGAGGATGAATCAGGCTCCATAAATTTACAGATCCATATTCTCTTCACGCAAAACAAGTTACCAGTGCGTAATTGTTGGTCATAGTAGGCTAAAATTCCTAAAATGGTAAGCAAAAACACAAGTTCTTAAACCAACTCCATAAAAATACATAATCACAATAAACTGTTGTTTCAAATGTTGTTTATATACAGCATGGAATTGGAGTTGAAAGGTCCAAAGCTACAAACATCATCATCTCTGTCAAATACACAATCAAAACCAACTAACATCTCACTTACCACTCACTTTCATCATAAATTACCATTCCTAAGTAACTTCTTCAGACAGGACTAGAAAATAACATATTCTTAACAAATAGCTTGAAAAGCTCAAATCCATAAGATCCAGAGCTCAACACACCATCTCTATAAATAGAAAATCAAAACCAATAAACATATCGAATACCAATCCTTGACATCATTAACCATCAGAACCCTAATAAATCATCTAGAACAATACAATTGAAACACAATTAATCAGAATTGGAAAGGGAGAGCTACCTCAAAATGTTCCTGCATTTTCTTCGGGTCGATCGGATGTCCCTGAGCGTCGACACCTGGAGTGATCATGTCCGGCCGCTGGTACATGTTCGACAACAACAGCGTCGGACTGATGCTTGGCTTGGTGTGCAATCGGGAGCAGCGGTCGCCATGCCTACACGCGCCGATCTTAAAGTAGAACGGGCAGTTCACCCGATCCTTCTCGGTTCCGAAAATCGACGCTAGATGTTCCGCCATTGGAGTAACAGTTTGAAGAAGATTGAGATTCTACTGATTTGGATTGTTTAGGAACTAGGGTTTTGTTTTTGTACCACCGAGTACCGATCTTGTCAGGTTTTCTTCTGGATTGTTCGACTAGAATGATAGGGACATACTAGTAATTAAAATGGTACTATATATATATATGATCGATCATCAAGCTTCCCAATTCCCATAGTATTTTTTTCTTTTCCATTTCAAATCAAACTAATCTTAAATCATATTTTTAAAAATGTATCCAATATGATATAATATTTAATTAATATGAGGTCAAATATACGTAAAAAAAGAAAAAACAACAACAACGAAAATGAAATTTGAATCTTGATGATAAATCGAGAGACTGTCATATAATTTCATAAGTTACGTTTTTTGTATGATTTAAAATTAATATGAGATCAAATGGAATTTTAGAAAAAAGAATGGAAAATTAGAAGATAGATCGAGAGAGTACCAATCAATTAATCAACTTTTTATATATGTCATTTTTATAAGTTCCAATACTGTTTTACATTTTCACATTTGAAAAATACCCACATTTTATCTATATTAGTTTTAAACATAGATCTTACCTTCAAACATTTTAACTCCTTCCATATCTCACATCTTTTAACCCCAAAGACAAACATTAACATACAATATTCATATATACTATAAAACAAAACGACACATTAAGAAATTAACGTACAAAAAAAATATATCATATCATCGAGATGGATTGAGTATATTATTTAACAAATAAGCTTATAAGTTAATTAAGTTAGTTGTTAAGTGACGTAAAAATAACATTGACATTATATGTTGAATGATAATATGTTGATTAACAACCTTTAGTTGAAAAGGCATAACTATGAAATTAAAGGTTTACAGGCCAATTGTGTCCTTTTCAGCGTACTTTTCATCGCTCATGCATAAGAGTAGGTCAGTCATTTAAAAAAAAAATATGGACGAATTTCCAAAATAAAGGTACACCTTATCGTATGAGTTGTGCTCTAAAAATAGACGCTACAATTACCCCTCTCAAGTTGAGCGCATCTCAAGTAACTGTCATTGGTTCAACTCTAAAATATGTGAACTTAAAATTAGAGGCAAATTTACAAGCAACACGTTTATCTAAAATAAAATAAGTATTTCCATCATTAATGCCCAATACAAAAAAAAGGTAAATATCTTAACAACTTATAATTTGATTTGAAATAAATTAAATGTCAGCTGGTTTGCCCGAGAGGTTAAGGGGGAAGACTTAAGATCTTCTGCACATAAGTGCGCATGGGTTCGAACCCCATAGCCAGCAATTTATTCTTTTATTATTATTATTATTAATAGTCTTTTCGGCATGTTCTAGAAATGTAAGGAGTAAGACATGTAAGAACTAAAAGGTTCCGCTATGTTTTTGTGAATCAGTTTTGTGCCATATTATGGAAATAGCAGTAACAAAGAACTAAAAGGTTCCGCTATGTTTTTGTGAATCAGTTTTGTGCCATATTATGGAAATAGCAGTAACAAAGACTAAAGGTGAAAGGTCATATTTTATTATATGGCCGAGTACAACATTTTGCAAATTCCGACCATGTTTTACCAATGAAATGAGTGGATCGGGCAAGAGATGAAAGTTTATATTATAGCATTTGAACCGTGTTGTGACCTCTATTCTAGAAGTGAAATGGGTAAGAGATACTATAGTTGAATGATTCATTAGGGCCTGTGAACCTAACCTAAAATAGTAGATGCCTACAATCAATGAATTTGTATGACTGAGTAGACACCGACGACCCGCAGTACAATAAGAGCATGCTAGGGCGTGATATCCAAATGGGACACTGGTGTGGTGCCGACCGAATGGATTGTGACACTCAAATTAGTTAGGTTGGTTACTTAACAACAAGGTGAGATGCTACCATGACCTGGCAAGAAGCTTGTGTCCTTGAAGAAGGATTCAATTGGTCGTGGAAGAATGGTAGGTAAGGCTTCTGATCAAGGATTGGAAGGTAGGTCAATGCAGGTACATAGCGATGAGGGAGATCGAGTGGCTAGCTACGACGGAAAGCAGGTAGCTATGATGGTGCCATAATTAAGTCGGCGTAATTAAGCTATACGCACATGCAGAATGTTCATAATAGACTCGGCCGCAATAGTATAAGCTTGAAAAAAAAAATCATAGCATCATCGGCAAACTATTATTGCCATATTTTAGGTGCACTAGGATTCACTTAACCCATTTATATTACCAACATGAGTAGCCGCAACAAAGAAAGAGCAAATAGCTTCAGAAAAGAAAAAGTTAGGGAGAAAGATGCATAATCCTTTTTAGAATGATTCTGTTTTATGTTTTTATTTATTTATTCTTTCTTGTCTTGTCTTAGGAGCGTATGGTAATTGGGAGTGTGGGAAATCCCAATTTTATAAGCCCTAATTTGCTAACCAATTCGTCTGAAGTGGGAATTACACAAGTAGTTGACGTCGTTTGCCAAACTTTACTCCAAATGAAGCATCTCAAGCTGACACGTGTTATTATCGTGGCCATTCAGCTCCAACGGTCCCTGCTTCCCTCAAATTGCAACAGAGTGCAAGCAGTTGTGCTGTGTATTTCCAGTCTAGATTCATCGTATTATTCTCTCAATTTCCTTTAATTAGTTCAAATACCAGTATTTGTCCTGAAAAGAGCCTCTAGCTATAAAGTGCGCGCATGGAAAATCAGAGACTTTCAAGCAATGAAGTTCTAGTTTTAGTATTCCTTTTCTCTTCAATTTCGTCAATGTCTTTGAGTTTTTCATACAATTCTGCGTCTTTATCTACGAATCAGTCATAGGTCAAGGGAAACCTCGCAACAGAAAACAGAATTCATAGACATGGACCTTTGGTAACCAATAATTAAAGTCAACTATCTATCTGCTTTCTGTATCTCAACCAACAAGGCTAGCTTTTCATAAAGAACGCATAGTATATATTTTTGTTTGAAATGAATACCTTTCCTATTGTAAGAGGAAAGAGTTGTAACGAACCGGACAGTGAACTGATGAGTCTGGCTGCTATGATCTGGGTACTACCAAGCCAACAAAACCGAATCCCATGATTGTAAAGGTAATAACTTGTAGGAAAATGAACATGTAATAGTAATTTTCTCCATATAAAAAGTCATAGCATCCACAAGTGAATAGAAACAGTGCAATTCCAAGCTCTTGGAAATAGATCCTGAAAAGTTCAAGAATTCATGTAACAGGTCATGATACTGTAGTCTGTATATCATGAGTAACAAGCCATTTCTGTCATAAGAAATATCGTACCTTTCACCAAAGAAATTAAATATTGATTTCTTCGGAGTAGTTGATTTCGTGTTGGGTCTGTTTTTCTGGGAATCTCCCAGTTTTTCTGTGACTATCCACTCGTCAACTCTCTTAGTCTCCAGTAGGCCGATGATTGTTGCCTTAGTCCGATGAAAAGACATGACATTCTCGAAGAGAACCCAATAGAACAGCAAATAAAATGACCTGAAAATGTCATGATCAAAATCATACTGCATGCCTGCAACATTTTATGTATTTGAATTGAAACATGCACATAATTGGATATACCTTGGAGTTCCAACAGAGTTAAGAGCGGTTACAATGCAGGGGAGTAAAATGGCCCCCCATTTCGGGACATATACTTCAGGAACAAGAACTGTCAATGGTAGAACGATGCAGAAGAATAAGAAAGTGAAAATGTGGGCTACGATCTTCCGGACAAAGAAGAAGCTGTAGATCACATAGAACCTCTTATGTCGAGAAACTTCCTGTAAAACATGGAATTGGAGAAAAAAATTATGCTCTGATCGATTGGTCTAGAAGCATGAGAATTCCCTGATCTTCAAGATAGTTTAAGTATTACGGTTTCACAAACCTTGTTTGTGGCGATATCTATAAACATTTTGCGGAACAGATTAGCTGGACCACAAGACCATCTGTGCTGTTGGGACCGGAATGCTCTAAACGTACTTGGAAGTTCACTTTTGACCTACTAGGTTCACAAAAATATTAGATTACTTCTATTTGAGACTCATAAGCATTTGGTTGGAAGTATAGGCACAACGTGATAACATGTACCTGGAGATCTCCCAGGTAGAGAAATTTCCAGCCCTTGAGACCAGCTCGAACAGCAAGATCCATGTCCTCAACCGTTGTTGTGTCTTTCCATCCTCCAGCTTGATTGATTGCACTGATTCTCCATATTCCACCACTACCTGAGAGAGCAATAATAGCCCTTTTGTTACTTATAGATTCATCAAGGTCTGAACTTAATGGTACAAGCCGATCATATTTTGTTAAGCAATAAAATGGATGGTAGCCTCTAGCAATAATGGCCTTTCCATTTCCAAAATGTATATCCTTTTCTCACCAGAAACATATATACTATGAGGTACTCTATCTGTATTAGTCGCTATCATACCTTGCAACGAGGGCTATAATCTTAAGGGAAATGGGAGTCAGATAGTAGAAGCGAAATCATACCATTGAAGCCAAAGAATGCATGGGTAGCCGATCCAACTTCTTGCTCGACTTTAAAATGGTAATCCAGAGTCATCTCTTGCATTCTTGTCAGCAAGCAATCATCCGCGTTCACTACAAAATTAACAAACATTGTCAACTAGTTTAGGCTGCAGTGAAACCCAGTTCATTGAAGCAATCGGAAAACTAGACCATAACTTTTTTCTTTAACACTAAGTCTTAATGATTCTCAAACAATCAAGACTAAAGTAGTCCATGCTTCACAAATCCTTCATTTTAGTACTTGTAAAGATTTTTTTTGCGATTTACTTTCCTTTAGAAAAGTCATGATTAATCAGTTTGGAGTAATCATTTGCAAACACTCACTCATAAAATTGGAGTTCTTACCGAACCTCCAACGACCTTGCACTAGGGCAATGTCTTGGTTGTGAATAAAGAAAGGGACAGATCTTCTGAGAAAGTTAGGCTCCGGTTGGAAATCGGCATCAAAGATAACTACGTACTCGCAGTCTTTGACATAACTGCACTTCAGGCCTTCTTTAAGGGATCCAGCTTTAAAGCCTCCTCTCGTCTCTCTAATTTGGTATATAATGTTAATGCCTCTACTTCTCCACTTAATACATTCTTTCTCAATCAAAACCTGCAATACACAACTAAACAAATGCATTTCATCCTAACTGATGAGTAGATCAGTTTTTATTATCCATGTGTAGTACCTTGATAGAAGGATCAGTGGAATCGTCGAGTACTTGAATCAGCAACCTATCGGCAGGCCATGACAGATTACACGCAGCAGAAATGGATAGCGTGTAAACCTGCGCAAAAGTGAAGCTTTGTTACAGCTAGTGTAACTATGTATAGGAGCATATAGTATATATCACTGTTGTGAAAAATATATCAAGGCATGCACAAACCTCCTTTTCATTGAACATGGGGATCTGGACGAGAACCATGGGAAAAGCTCCATTCCCAATCTCTACATCATCTTTCATCGGTTCCCATTTATACCTATTTTCAGGTTTCTTCCAGAACAATTTCACCAGGACAACAATAACTCCCATGTAAAGCCTCTCTATGAACATCACTACCGACATGGCCAAGCAAATGTACACACATACTCTCAACAATGGAATTATAAACACGGACTTGATTAGCTTCCATGGAGCACCAAGTTGCCATGCAATATCACCTGCGTAACCAGGGAAAGGTTCTGGGATAAAACTGTTCGTAGAAACGTTAGCCATTCTCCCTTTTTTCACTTATCAGTTATCACCAATATAAACCTTTTCTTAGTTTCCCCTCCAAGAAACAGGGGAAAACAGGGAATGCTCTGTTTGGACTTGCTTTGCGGATACTTTCTCTATTATAGTGTTGGATTGGAATTCAAAGAATAGAGAAGTATAGGTGACAATGTTGATGAACAATGACTTAACACGGAGGGTTTTTATTGTGATAAAGAAGAAAAACAGATTGTCTGTTTGTACTTTATATCTTTGCAAGTAGTTTTAGGCCTACTTTTGGAATAATCATTCTATAATCTATAGCCCACAAGTGATGTCTGATACTGATGTAATTTCAACATGTGCACTTCTTAAAAACTTTGAAAAAAAATAAAATACTATATACTAAGTTATCAACTTGGTTCACAACTGTATAAAATAATATTACATGCAAGATAATTACTCATTCTTTATCATGGTGTACTAGCATAAGATAAGATGTAATGTAAAGGTGCTTTTGGTTAGGTTACGCTTACTTTTATAATGCATTCTGTGTAAGATAAAGTTGTGATGTCAATTCAGCGCTTTCTTTATGTTCTTTTACTTTTTCTAGATGGAAATATGCAATGGTTAATAGTCACATACACACCAGAAATGGACTGTAATTCGCGTACGTGTCAGCCTGTTATTAGAGTGGATTCGATACCCTCATCAGATTCTGATGACTGACGTGACAGACCAGTACACTACTCCAGTATACTTCCTGAAGCTCTAAAAATCGATATGTTCGCTTGCTAAGTCACCTAGACCTAGTACAGCAAAACCGTGCTCTATAATAATGGTGTTACAAGTACTAAACAAACAAAAACAGGCAGAAAATTTCAAATTGCGTATTAGATCTATAGAGGGATCGCATGTTTAATTCTTAAACAAACTAGAATTCCTGACATAGCGCAAACTGACTACTGTTGTACTTCAATATATATGCAGACGAACAACGGGTTATGGAGAAACAGAATTGACATTTGTGACAAGTATACATTAGATTCATTACAACCTTGATTCGGGAATTTAAGTTGCGTAAGTTTTAGAATAATATTAATTCTTGAATTAAATGTGAGAGGAAAAAAAAGATACTGATTTGCGCAAAGGTTCGTAGTTTTTTTTGTTACACTTAAGTTTATTTCGCAAAAGCTTATACATTGACAGTTAAACATGCATGTAGTCTGTCATTGTAAATCATCATACTATAAACTATTGTTTCCTGTCTCTTGAGAAAGGTAATAAGAAGGACAATATTCTAACAAGATTGAGTCTGAGGAGACTGAATGTATTAGAATAGAGCACTCTGCTGATACATGAGTCCTGCAGCTGTATTTTTAAGCGTTGGGGACTATTGTGCCAATGTATCCGAATCCTGCAATTGTGAATGTGATCGTCTGTAGGAAAAGGTATATGTAATACCTGTTTTCCCCATACAAAAAGTCATAGCATCCACACATGAATAGGAATACTGCAAATCCCAGCTCATGTATATGAATTCTGCATAGTTGATCAAACAATTTCTATTCAGATTTTGAGCATAATAAATATCTCAACTGATACTAAGATACTACCAATACTATATTTTGATGTAGAACATGTAATGGGAATGGAAACTGTACCTATCTCCAAAAAATTTGGACCAGGTTCTCTTCGATGATTTGGCATTAGGCTTCTTCTTGAGAATATCTCCATGTTTTTCAGTCACTACCCATTCATTCGCTCTCTTAGCCTCCAGAAGCCCGATAAATGTTGCTTTGGTCCGGTGAAATGACATGACATTCTCAAACAGGACCCAAAAGAACACCAAATATAATGACCTGAAATTTTCCAGTAGTTTTTCTTTCCGTTGAATGATTCAAATGGTGCAGTAATCAAGTCAAAATATAATAGAAATCAACCCTTACCTTGGAGTTCCAACTGAGTTAAGAGCGGTTATGATGCAAGGAAGGTAAACATAGCCCCATCTCGGGACATATACCTCAGGAACCAACATCGTCATTGGCAGAACCACACAGTAGAAGAAGAAAGTGAACATGTGGGCTATGAGTTTTCGGACAAAGAAGAAGTTGTAGATAACGTAGAACTTCTTATAGAGAGACACTTGCTGCCAAACGCAATACCCAAACTACGGTTAGAAAAACACTAGCTAGTTTCTCATTTGCAGTGCAAAATGTCAGTTGAACGGACCTTGTTCATTGCGATACCCATAACCATTTTTCGGAATAGATTAGCTGGTCCACAAGACCACCTGTGCTGCTGGAAACGGAAGGCTTTGAAAGTACTTGGAAGTTCACTTTTCACCTTTAGGCATATAAGTATGGGTTGAAATTTAATTTAGCACGCAAACAGGATATTGAATGGAAGAAATGATATGAACATAGCTGCACCTGGAGATCTCCCAAATAGAGAAACTTCCATCCCTGGAGACTAGCACGAACGGCAAGATCCATGTCTTCTACTGTGGTTCTGTCTTTCCACCCTCCGGCTTCATTGATTGCGCTAATTCTCCATATCCCACCCGTTCCTATAAACAGTAGCATTAGAAACATTAAAGTGAATACCTATAACTCCAGAAAAGAACTGAAGATTTTTTTGATGGGCGACCAATGATTTAGGAGTAACCATGTTTGGCTTACCATTGAAACCGAAAAAGGCATGAGTTGCCGATCCAACCTCTTGCTCAACTTTGAAATGGTAGTCTAGTGACATCTCTTGCATTCTTGTTAACAAGCATTCATCCGCATTCACTGCAAATGCAACCGGTATTTCAAGTTATACTCATGATGTATAAACTATTCTACCAATAATAAGGGAAATTTATTAAGAAACCACACAAAACCTTTTACTCAAAGTGCAATAAGTTCCCTAACAACTCACTAAAAAAAAAGCTACTACTGAATTTTGAAATTTAGTTATGTGTCTGACTTTGCGCTTGTTTTAGTGACAATAACTCATTTTATAGCTGATTGGATCCATGAATAGTCGAATAAACAGCAGACGTGGTTTTAGGGGCTCCTAAGTAATGTTTCATTATTTCAGTAGTAGTATTTGCTAGCTTATAAGTCATAGTAATGAGTTACTCTATTAATCACTCTGCTGCAGAACTTGTTAGGCCTTTTTTACTAAATGTACTCAAGGAAAATAAAGATTTGTTGCATCTTTGATGAGTTTTAAAGTATATGCAAAATGTGGCTAATCAACCTTAATGTTAGAAACTGTGCATTAAAATATGTGTAAATGTAGGTAAATCAGTGAATGACAACTCTTACCAAATCTCCACCGGGCCTGTATAAGGGAAATATCCTTGTTGTGGATTAGAAAAGGGACAGCTCGCAGAAGAAAGTCCGGTTCAGGTCGGAAATCCGCATCAAAGATGACAACGTACTCACAGTCTCTGACATAGTCGCGTTTCAGCCCTTCTTTAAGAGCTCCGGCTTTGTAGCCTCCTCTCGATTCCCTTGTTTGGTAGACTACGTTAACACCTTTGCTTGCCCATCTGATACATTCTTTCTCAACCATATCCTGCATCATTCATATTCACTCAGTTAATCTGTGTCACCAACACTTATATGCAATTCAAGACAAATAAAAAATAAATCAATAAACTTTCTAATCATTGCTGTGAACCTTAACATGCTTTGTTGTACTATAAAGGCATTCCTTTCTTACAGTTGAGTGTAAAAATTTAGAAGTTAAAAGATCGGTATCCTAACATATACGTTTACTTTTATACTCTTATAAATAAAACAGCACGCGTTATATTTAAAAAAGCGCGGGATATTTTATAATATGGTTCATACTTCATACTCCTATGTATTTTCTGCAAGAAAGTTATGGCAAATGAGCTTACCTTGACCACAGGATCAGTAGAATCATCAAGCACTTGAACAACCAACCTATCAGCAGGCCATGAAAGGTTACAGGAAGCACCAATCGAGATCTTGTAAACCTGTATCAGACAAAAAACATTAAAATCATTTACCCCATTTTTCATACACATATCTTAAATTCTTAATGAGTCTGAGAAGTATAAAAATGTAAAAAAAAAAAAAAAGGATACAGATTGACCACCAAACACACCTCTTTCTCATTGAACATGGGAATCTGAACAAGAACCATCGGATAAGAAGCAGAACCGATTTCTACATCATCTTCCATTGGCTGCCATTTATATCGCTTCTCGGGTTTTTTCCAAAACAGTTTCACCAAAATGATAACAGTTCCCATGTAAATTCTCTCAATGAACACCATGATTGACATTGCCAAGCAAATAACCACGCAGATCCTCGATATAGGAGCTATCAACGACACTCTGATAACCTCCTCCCAGAAATAAAATACTACCGAAGCAAATTCTCTGACATAATCAAGGGTTGATTCTTGTATATACATGTTATCAGAAACTTCAGCCATTTTAACAATCAAGAAACAGGGGATTGCTCTGTTTTTCACTTCTGTGTATGACTTCTAATGAATTAGAACTGCTAAGTTTTCTATTCCTGTAGAATTTATAGGCCAGAAATGCAATAAAAGAAATGCACTTTTGTACTTTGATTGGACTTTACTGTTTAATTCAGCTGCATCAGAATGGAATGAGGCATATGTTAGAATTTGCATGTATATTAACCCCTTAGTTTGCTTTAGGATTTTCTTTATTGAAAAACTAAAATGAATGGAGAAATTGTCTGAATAATTTGCTTTCTTAGCAGCTTCCATCTAATTTGCCTTTCATGGTAAGAGATAGTTAAAGTCTTGAAGATTATTTTCCTAAATTTCCATAATCCAGTTTACTAAGGATATAATCACTTAATTCATTTATAATCTCTCCCCAAAAGGCCAAAATCAAATACATATGGACCAAAATTTTATTATTATTATTATTATTATTATTATTATTATTATTATTATTATTATTATTATTATTATTATTATTATTATTATTATTATTAACCCAAAGAAATTTATCATTAGCATGTATGTAACATTGCTAGGTATGCTGACCGTATACTCCACATTTGATTTGTGGAATGTTTTTTGGAGGGTAGAAATAGACAACGTTTGAATGGTAGAACCCATAATATTGAAATTTAAAAATAAAATAAAAAAAGGCATGAAATAAGTATAAAATAATTAATATAATATCACATAATTGTGAAATAGGGGAAACATTTACAAACAATTAAAGGTAATTAAAGAAATGGAAAAAAAAAATAATGATAAGAAAGGAGAGACAAATTAACTATCCCAGTCTGATAAAAAGGTAAATTAGGTCGACCCATTCGATCTTTTGACAAATTAACTATCACATTCGGCCCATTTACAAAATTATCACTTAAGAAAAAAGATAAAACCTGATCCAAACTCACATGGGGTTTTCTATTCTCAGGTTGGCTTCGAACCGACCTGAGCATAGGTATTCGTTAGATTATTGACATATGGTGCTAAATTCTATCTTATCCATCCATTTCGGTTCAAAGTCATTTTACATATAATTTTGGGTACGATCAATTATAAATTATATTTTTAATAGTAAAATATTGCAAAAAAAATATTAATTAACAATAACTTCCTTTTTACGTAATATTTTAAAATATAATCTCAATTTTTATAAATTAGATATCTAATCCTTAATCCAACAATTTATTATTAACAAACTCATAAGGCACTAATCCATCCCAATTAAACATAACATCGGTTTCATCATCCATGATCACCAATGAATTATAAAACCCCCTAGTTAATCATCGAGTTCTTCATATGACCTGCTTACATTATTAATATTGGCTATCAGCCTATCAGCTCATCAGTCGGGTGTTTTAGTTTTCTTATAATGGATTCATTATAAGAAAATTAATGTTGTGCTAACCTTTTTTTATTATTAAATTATACATTTCTTCATTAATAAATTGATGATAAATCACATCCCTTTCTCACTGGACAAACGAAACAATTAAGAGACGCCCTCCCCTTGAGAACAATGAACATTATTAGATTTCAAACTTAACGCTTTTGTTTTCAGATTTTATTTCATACAGTGTTAGGAGATCTAGCAAATAGACATGCGTTTGGCTTGCTCTGTTGTTGACGGAAGCAGATGGTGGGTTATAGTTCATGGTTCTTTTTTTAGCACTGCACTGAGAATGTGGGATATAGTTTTTTTGTTTGTTTTAATTTCTTGATGTTAGTGATATATATTATATGGTTTGAGATGCATGAAAAATTGAAAATAATTAAATAAATATTTACTTTAGGAGTATGATGTAATGGTAGTAATTGTATGGGGTAGTAGTAGTACGTTGTGTGAAATTTGTATATTAATTAGTAATTACATATAAATATTAAATATGGGTGTGATTCTATATTTACAGTTTACTATTCAAATATAATAATTATAATATAATATATAAGATCGTACCAGTGCCACATGCCAATTATCTAATGGAAACCTATGTTTAGGTCGGTACGAGAACCTGACCTGAGAATAGAAATGCCCAACTCACATAAATAAACATAAAGATAAAAGAAGAAAAAGAATTATGATTTTGGAGTAAAAACTTATAAACTCTCAAAAAGTTATAAACAGATAAAAATATAAACGAAACTTTTGGCTAAAACAATATCGAAGTTTCACTTATTTGGCCATCTATGAAACTATTTATTAATTACTATCTTGTTTTTAACTTTAAAAAAGTTTAGGGGGTAAAATAAAATTATTAGAGAGTGCAAAGTATAATACACCATGAATATAGTACTCCACTGTAAAAAAATAAACGTTTCCTACACGTTTTTATTTCCTACTTTTTAAATTTTGTTGTTTCCACGTATCCGTTTTATTTTTGTTTCCACTTTCGTTTTCGTGCTTTCTGAATGGTAGAGCTGTAATGGAGGAGTCGTAATAGTTTCAAGAGGGAATGAGGTTAAAGCTCCAATATGAAGTTTTTATTCCAATGAGTATGGTGGCCTATTATATTCTTCCGCATCGTATTCGTGCTCCTCTAGCTTCCTGTACACAATGAATGAGTTGCTGTGCGGTGTTAAGGGTCACTTGTGCAGACAAGTATGTAGACAAACAATGTAATATGGGATTAATTATAAATTATTACTCACAAAATTAACATGAAACTATTGCTGCATTGAATGACTTAAATAGCTGCGAAAAAAAAACATAATAATAATTAAACTAAATATATAGTCGGCCTGCAACATGTAAGGTACTACGACCAGTACTAGCTAAATTAACAAGGGGGCAAAGAGACTCGATGTAGGGACATATATTTGTAACCTCCCGCATACCCATTCTTTTATCCAACCAACATAAGACATGGAATGTATTGGAAACAAGATTCCATCGTACTAATTTACGCGCAGTCCGCAAAACCAAGAAAGAATCCTTTTCTTCTGAGCCATGAACTACATAAGATGCATTAAGAAATCCTTCGTACTTGCCACTAAACGACGATGATAAATTAACATGATACTTGAGAAACCATTCGGAACGATCCCTTTTCAGTTCACGGATGTCGACTCTATACCCAAAGGAAATAATGTAATGCACACGGTCACAACATGCTCCAACAAAATGATCCAGTCCCCACACAAGACAGACAACTCTAGCATTGGGGGCAAAGGAAATGTATTCATCTTATAGTTATTTTTAATCACCCCGCCGCCATCTTCTTCCAAAACATTCAAGTAGATAGATTTTGAATTTTCATCGCCAATCCAGTGTATCGCACCGTTGGAGTACACTCCACCTTTAGGTGGTAAATAAAGTGGTGTACTAATCTCATCAATAATTGATGATAATCTCCAAAGACGAGTTTCCGAGAAATAAATTTGGATTTGGTAAACTAACTGGTAGAATGGTGATATGAACAATTTTATAGTAAGGCGACTTGGTGGGATCGAAGCACAAGGTTGTGTGTAACTCTTCTCTGCGCTCCGTAGTTGTAAAACGGGAGGGTAGTAGAGGGATGGTGGCAACTTGTCTGGTGGTAGGCTTACATACAAACCATGTACTATTATATCCTATTTTTGTATCCCTGGTTCCGAGTACTAGTCCATTGCAAGACTGCCTAATTATAATGCCGTTCCTATATTCTGGATTGATAGCTGTTGAGGAGGCCGACAAGGGTGTATAATGAACGGCGGTATTATTAGTCCCCTTCCTTGAAAACCTATAAAAGAGGCCAACAGGGCTGGAGATTCGTTTCGAACTAAGGATTTGACGACAAACCTCGATGATCAGAGACTAGTGCCATTGTTTGGAGACTAACTTGTAGCGAACAAGAGATTTTAAATTTTTAATGGAAGACCAAATAATATTAGAGTTAATATTTCGTCAATGGAACCTACCGTTTCAGCAGCGGTTTTCGTCGTTGATGATATCATTGTTGTGGTGAGCTTTGGATCGCCTGCAGCACCGGATCTGGATTTCTTGGTCGATATCATGGTGGTTGGTGGTATTGGTGCAACCGTACGTGAGCTCGGAATATATTTTGCCCTAATAATTAACATGCTACCTACTGTATTATTTAAATCACTAGCAATAGTGGACTACAAACTTGGGGCTTGCACCCTTTCATTTTTGATAAAATGGTTTGAGCTTATTAGGAGTTTTTTTGTGGGTTTCACATGACACATACATTTCACATGCACTACAAAATTAATGAAATAGAAAGAAAAAGAAATTAAAAAAAAATATTATTTGGGTCTTATTTGGAACTTCAAATATGAATTTCCAAACATGTGATTCATAAATGAACCTCAAATAAGCTCTTTATTGTTAGTGGTCTTACCCCACTATTGATTGTTGTACCGCATGGGCCGATTTACAAATTTTTAATTCCTTTCCTGATTTTATAATTGCACTAGTAGTACATCTTTTTGTCTCCTTTCAAGTTTCATCAACTTCACGTCCTTTTGTAGTCCACTACTCCTAATTTCGACGGGTAACTCCACCAAGTGGGCTATGCACACGGACACAAGCACCGTTAGCGGACGTGAACCAACCAATGAAATCAAATGCAATTAATCAGTGAGTTCCGCCCTATTTAATCTCCATCTTCACAAATTCGAAAATTTCAGTACTACATTTCTCTTCAGTTTCAACCGCGCTTTCTCCTCTCACTCTCTGGAAAATCTCAGAATCTTCTCGCTCAAGGCAAAATGGTCTCATACAAGTATGATTCGTCATGTTTTTACTTGGAAATCTCAATGATCCTATCTTAGTCTCGATCAGCCGCCAGCTAACTTGCGTTGTTTTTGTGTTTCATTTTTGGTGCCTCAGAGGTGACGAACAGAACCAGCTGCAGCTCATCGAGAGAGAAGAGATCGAGGACGAAGAAGAACTGTTTGAAGCTATCGACAAGTGTAAGAATCATTCAATTATTATTAGCATTTTAAACTCATAAGCATTATATTTCTGCTTTCTAATCGCTCAATTGGAATTGAGCGAGTTTTGTTTGAAATTTTCCCAATGTGAGGTCGGTTGTTAATCTAAGTCTTCTAGATCTGCTTATTCACTATAGCTTCCTACTTCGTGAAAGTTGTGCTTCAAACCTGAGTTTTGTTTGGAATTTTCCCAGTGAGGTAGTAGGCTGTTACTGTAAAGCTTCTAGATCTGCGTATTCACAACATCATCCTTACTTGTCTACGTTTTGCCTCAAACCTGGTACGGAATTTGGTTTTCCCTTTTGATTTTAGTGGATCTGTTCGATGGACAGATTTCTGTTCCATCATGTAATTTTTTACATGTATCAGATGTTGATTAGCTGAAAGTGAGGCTCGAGTAGCCGGTCATTCTGAACTGTTATTTCATTGCAGCTCTGGTGTTATTAGTTAGTTTCTGATGTTAACCACATAACTTTTGACAATTTTCTGAGAATAGAAAGGTGTGTACGGCTGTATGATTCGATTGTTCATTTCTCAAGTTCTATGGTTACTTGAATTGGAAAATAAAAAACAACCCGTGCAATAAGTTGTTTGGGAGCTGTCTCGTATACACGCTTAGTTAATTTTGCATGGTATTGTTTTGTTGTATAGATATCTCTCCTAAGAAAGTTCATGTTAGTTTATTGCTTATATTGCTGCTCATAATGTGATGTTACACATGAAATCTGTGAAGGGATCTATCTCATTTGCTTGTGTCATTATCTGCAGTGACCACTCATGGTATCAATGCTGGTGATGTGAAGAAGCTACAGGATGCTGGAATCTACACATGCAATGGCCTGTTGATGCACACTAAAAAAGTGGGTGAACTGAATTAAGTAGCCAGTTCTTTCCCCCTGTGTGGTCTAATTTGCAAATATAATTGATTTTTGGTTTCTGCAAGAATCAAAGGACTATCTGAAGCAAAAGTTGACAAGATCTGTGAAGCAGTTGAGAAGATAGTGGTTAGTTGATACGAGTATTGTTGCCATGTTGCTGATAGGTTATTCCATTTTGGCGTTTACTAATCCTGTTTTTTCTGCTGTCAACTATTCAGAACTTTGGTTATATTACTGGAAGTGATGCTCTTCTGAAAGTAAGACATTGTGTTATTAGTTAACTTGCACTAGATCCAGTGGAGTTTGATAACTGTTTGAGGCTAATCATATTCTGTTATTGACTTTGTAGAGGAAATCAGTGGTTCGCATCACAACGGGAAGCCAGGCTCTAGATGAACTACTAGGAGGTAAATATGGAAACCTTTGGTGTTGCTTGGCATTTTGTAGCTTTAAGTTGCCCAAACTCAGTTCTATCCATTTCCTGTGAAGGTGGAATAGAAACACTGGCCATTACTGAAGCTTTTGGAGAATTCAGGTGACCACTCAACTACTTCTCCATAGATTTAGTTATTGATGTTGTGGAACAAAGAAATCATGGTGCCAAGTGTATGATTTATTATCTCAAGAAATGAAAGAAAGAAGAACGAGAACAGGAGTTAACATAGGAGTTGAGCCGGACAACTCGGGAGTTAACATAGTAGTTGAGCAGACAACACAGGAGTTAACATAGGAGTTGAACCAGAGCAGGTTAACTCCTTGGTCAACACCGCCATATTGAGAGAGTCCAAATATCATCAGGAAACTCCGGAAGAGTTTGAGAAGAAGAAAAGAGTTAGTTTAGGGTTGGACACAGGCGTGTACATATAGTTTTATTAGGGTTTTAGTAGTATAAATAGCTAGCTATGTTTTCCTTTGTAAATCACGTCAATACACAAGAATTTTCTTACTTTCAATAAACTAAATTCACCTTTATTTGTCCTGCCATGATTCTTAACGTACTCTGAGATGGTATCAGAGCGAGGTTTTCTGGTTACTGGTCAGAACCATAGATAGCAGTATTTTTTTTTTCTTTCTCTTCTTTCTTCCTCTAGCCGCATAGCAAGCGGCATGCTCTATTTTTAGCCGCATCCCTATTCTTCTAAGCTTCCGCATTCTTTTTTTTTTTTTCCCTTCTTTCTTATCTTTTACATAAGCTATTGTTATTAGTTTTAAATCTTGAGCTATTGTTATTAGCCAAATCACCCGAAACAATCATATTATTTTTTCTTTTTTTTTCTTCTTTCTTCTCGGCAGTCTCTGTTTTTTTTTTCTTTATTGTTATTAGTTTTAAATCTTGAGCTATTGTTATTAGCCAAATCACGCTGTTGTTATCAGCAACAATCATCGATCATCAATCAGAAATCAATCGTGAATCACAGATCCACTGTTCACTATGGCTACTGATGATGATATTAGTACACTCACAAATCTAAACGACAAGAAGGATGAGGATGATCTCTCCAAGTCAAAGACACCAATTTATGATCTCAATGATCCTTATGGTCCCTTCTATCTTGGACCGGCCGACACAGCTACTTCTGTTGTCATAGAGCCAAAACTCACAAACTCCAATTATTATGATTGGAAACGAATGATTTCTATGCATCTTGAGGCTAAAAAAAATTGGGTTTTGTGAATGGAACCATTAAACAGCCAGAAATTGATGATCCACTTTATATGCCCCGGATCAAGTGTAATAGCTTGATATTCACATGGATTTTGTATTCTGTCAGTAAGGAGATAGCCTCCAATCTCAGATTTGCCAATACAGCCAAAGAAGCTTGGGATAAGTTGGCTGTAAGATATGCCTCCCCTGATAGGCTTCGAATTTTTGAGTTAAGAAAAGATCTCATGTCTCTCATTCAATCACAATTGTCCGTTGAAGGATACTTTGATGCTATGGTTAATCTTCTCAATGAGCTCAGAACTTTTAGGCCAAAGCAAGGTTGCCAATGCGGAAAGTGCCCTTGCAGATCACTCCATGATCTTGCTGAAATGGAGGAAGATGATGAATTGGTCCAGTTTTGCATCGGTCTAACCAGTGCTCATACCCAAGTGAGAACTCAGATCTTAACTATGGAAAAGCCACCTACCCTTGACAGAGCTCTTAAACTCGTGCTCCAAGATGAAAAGCAGAGAGGATTAAGCACTATCAATAACAGTGGTAGTGAAGCTTCTGCGATGATGGTTGACACCTCCAACATGGCTGCTGGACACAAAAGGAAATGGAAGAATCAACTGTACTATACCAAGTGCCGCAAAGCAGGTCACAGCAATGAGCAGTGCATGATTTGCACTTTCTGTCACAGACCAGGTCACCTCGAGAAGAATTGCTACAGGAAGAATGGTTTCCCACCTGATTTCAAGTTCACAAGGAACAACAATGCTGGTGGGTATGTCAATGTCACTCAGGGAAACCAGAGAAATCCGGTGAATCAACAGAGAAACGATGAGATAACCATCACCAATGCTCAATTGCAAGCTTTCTTCAAGATGATCAAACCGAATGCTCCTGCCATAGCCGGCTCATCAACTTCTCAGATCAAGCCGTTTCATCCAACAATTTCACACAGAATCTCACTGATGAAGAGTGGGCAGGTAATAGTGTTAATCATGTTTTTAATAATTTTAATCATGTTATTTGGATTCTTGATTCAGGAGCATCTGATCACATTATTTATTCACCATCATTATACACTCACAACATAAGAAATGTTGTTTCAAAAGTACAATTACCAACTCAACAATTCACAGTGGTAACTCATATTGGTGACATTCTTATTGAAAAGAATGTCATACTCAAAAATGTACTTTGTGTGCCATCATTCAAAGTAAATTTAATTGTTGTTTCTCGATTGACTGATGATAATGATATCTCTATTGTATTTAATAAAAATCATTGCAAAATGCAGATGAACTCTTCAAAGGAGGAGATTGGCATGATCAGAATTGAACATGATCTTTATTATGTTAGCCTGCATCCCTTGACTTTTTCACAACTACATCAATGTCATCGGCCAAATAAGGAATTGTGGCATTCTAGATTAGGACACATTCCAGTTACAAAACTCAAGTTGATTGAGCAATTTTCTCCTATTGTAACAAGCATTGATGTACAAGCTTGTGATGTCTGTAGCAAGGCTAAACACAAGAAAATTCCTTTTCCAGTGAATGAACATTGTTCTAGTTATTCTATTCTTGAACTTTTACATATAGATATTTGGGGTCCTTTTTCCCAAACAGCATTGAATGGTCACAGATTTTTCCTAACTATTGTTGATGATTATTCTCGACTGACTTGGACTTATCTCATGAAATACAAATCTGATGTAGCTACTATTTTACCTAATTTCATTCATCTCATAGCTACACAATTTAATAAAACAGTTAAAATCATAAGAACTGATAATGGTGTCGAATTTCAATTAGAATCTTTCTATAACAGTACTGGTATTCTACATCAAAAGACTTGTGTTTACACCCCACAACAAAATGGAGTAGTTGAGAGAAAACATCAAACTCTCCTCAATGTAGCCCAAGCATTGATGTTTCAGGCAGACCTTCCTCTTAAGTTCTGGGGAGATGTTGTTCTAACAGCGACACACTTGATTAATCGAATCCCATCCGTTGTTATCAACAATGATACACCATATGAAAGGTTCTTTGGAAAGAAACCAGATTATTCACACATACGCACATTTGGGTGCTTAACATATGGGGCGTCCATATCACAACTTCGCCACAAATTCAGTCCAAGATCAAGAAAAGCCATCTTTATTGGCTATCCGACGAATATCAAGGGTTATAAATTGTATGATCTTGATAATAAGGTCACTTTTATCTCAAGAGATGTAGTTTTTCATGAGCACATATTTCCTTTCCGAAAGGATCATTCATTCTCTGACTCATGTGACTCTACACGCGCGGAAACAATCCAAGACAATTTGTTTATTCTTGACATACGCACTTCATTCAATCATAATGACAGTATGTCCCCTTCTGAGGATCAGGCCGTTCACGAGAACAACTCTAACGAGAACTCTGTTCCTAGTTCGCCACGTGATCAGGCACACTCTCCTTCGCCTGTTGCTAGTTCACCCTCTCTTTCTTCATCACCACAAATGAACGATAATCATCATGATCCTGAACCTTCTGAGTTGCAAGAACAACCAGAATCAATCACATCTCTTCGCAAATCTACTAGAAACAAACAAAAGAGCGTTTGGCTCAAAGATTTTCACTGTGCAGAATTGAAGAAAGGCACAAGACAAGCCACTCAATCTAGCACATCATATCCCATTTCCATGTATCTATCATATGATAGACTTTCAGAAAATCAAAAGGCTTTCTCCATCTCCTTATCTATTCTTGAGGAACCAAAAAGTTTCCAGGAAGCAATCAAATACCCCCAATGGAGACAAGCCATTCAAGAAGAGTTGGATGCAATGCACCACAACAATACCTGGAGCATCGCTACACTTCCACAAGGACACAAAGCAGTAGATGCAAATATGTCTTCAAAACTAAATTAAAATCCGATGGTAGCCTTGACAAATACAAGGCTCGGTTAGTAGCACAAGGATTTACACAACAACATGGACTGGATTACAGTGAGACATTTAGTCATGTTGCTAAACTCACCACGGTTAAGATTTTTTTGGCTATAGCTGCACAGCACAATTGGAGGCTTTCCCAGCTAGATGTTCATAATGCCTTTCTTAATGGTGATCTCGATGAGGACATTTACATGAAATTACCTCCTGGATACACCATTAAGGGGGAATCCTTAGAGAATAAAGTGTGTAAACTCAACAAATCAATTTATGGGCTAAAGCAAGCCTCCAGACAATGGAACATGAAATTCACTAATTCGCTCATTCAATTTGGTTTTGTTCAGTCCAAACATGATTATTCACTCTTCACTAAAAGAACAGAGAAAATCTACTTGGTACTCCTAGTATATGTTGATGACATTTTGCTAGGAGGAACTAACTCTGATGAACTGAACAAAACAAAAGAGTACTTAAGACAACAATTCAAGATCAGAGATTTAGGGGAACCTAAATATTTCTTAGGAATAGAAATTTCAAGATCAAGAGAAGGTATATATTTATGTCAGAGGAAATATACTCTGGAAATCATTCAAGAACATGGCTTGCTAGGATGCAAACCACTGATCATTCCTATAGAGCAGAATCACCATATCCAAAAGGATGGAGATCCACTCAACATCCAACTGAGTATAGAAAGATAGTTGGAAAATTAATTTATCTCACCTTAACGAGGCCAGACATCAGTTACTCGGTCAATATTCTCAGTCAGTACATGGAAAACCCCACAAAGGAACATATGGAGGTTGCACCAAACATATGGAGGTTGCACTGAAAGTGGTGAGATACTTGAAAGGAAATCCAGGACAGGGCATTCTACTGTCGTCACAAAGAAACCTGGAGTTGACAGCATTTGTAGATGCAGATTTTGATGGGTGTGTTGACACTAGAAGATCTCTATCCGGGTACTGCATTTTCTTGGGGAAATCTCTCATTAATTGGAGAGCCAAGAAACAAAATGTTGTTAGCAAGTCCTCTACAGAATCAGAATACAGAGCTATAGCTCATGCCACTTGTGAAATCATGTGGATTCATTATATCATGAAAGATATTGGTTTTGAACAAAAACAACCCACGAAGTTGTATTGTGACAATCAGTCAGCAATTAGCCTGACTAAGAATCCTGTTTATCATGAGAAAACTAAACATATTGAGATCGATCAACATTTCATTAGAGAAAAGGTACAAAGTAAGATCATTGAGGTGATTTATGTCCACACTTCACAACAGCCGGCAGATATGTTCACTAAGGCTTTGCCATCAGAGAAGATTAAGTTCTTCATGGGCAAGATGGGAGTAATAAATATTTACTCTCATCTTGAGGGGGAATCTCAAGAAATGAAAGAAAGAAGAACGAGAACAGGAGTTAACATAGGAGTTGAGCCGGACAACTCGGGAGTTAACATAGGAGTTGAGCGAGACAACACAGGAGTTAACATAGGAGTTGAACCAGAGCAGGTTAACTCCTTGGTCAACACCGCCATATTGAGAGAGTCCAAATCTCATCAGGAAACTCCGGAAGAGTTTGAGAAGAAGAAAAGAGTTAGTTTAGGGTTGGACACAGGCGTGTACATATAGTTTTATTAGGGTTTTAGTAGTATAAATAGCTAGCTATATTTTCCTTTCTAAATCACGTCAATACACAAGAATTTTCTTACTTTCAATAAACTAAATTCAATTTATTTGTTCTGCCATGATTCTTAGCGTACTCTGAGATATTATTTTGATGCAGATCTGGAAAAACTCAGCTGGCTCATACTCTCTGTGTTACCACACAGGTACAGTATAAACTTATAAATATTAAGTTTCTGTGAGCTTTGTCATCTGTCATTTTACAGTTCTTTGTAAAGGTAATTAATGACATAAATCTCGATTCTGAAGAAATAATGATGAGCCTTTCTTTTCATATTATATTTTATATAAATCTATGATCAAGATTAAAATTCACAAGAATGCTTGAAGTTGTATAGATTTACTGTTCAATTTGCAGCTTCCAACTAGTTTGAGGGGAGGCAATGGGAAGGTTGCTTACATTGACACAGAGGGCACCTTGTATCCTTCTTCATTGTTCTTTACTTACAGTTAGTGCAGTATGCTACAACTTCATGTTTCATGGATGAAATAGATTTCACACTTCCAGTTCATTTTGCCTTAACCAATCTCTTTCAGCCGTCCTGATCGTATAATACCTATTGCTGAAAGGTTTGGAATGGATCCAGGAGCAGTACTTGATAATGTAAGGAAACTCTGTTGTGATTTACTAACGCTGAGTATATCCATCAGTTGGTATGTGGTACCTATCTGAGCTTTTATTTCTTGTGCATCTAAAAGATTATATATGCTCGTCTTACACATATGAGCATCAATACAACCTGCTTCTGGGTCTAGCAGCAAAAATGGCAGAAGAGCCTTTCAGACTTTTGGTGAGCTAACTTATGTTGGTCATTCAAAAGATGATTTGACCATTATGCTGAGGAGCTGATATGTATAGATAACCTTTTTCTTTTGGCAGATTGTCGATTCTGTGATTGCTCTTTTTAGAGTTGACTTCACGGGAAGAGGAGAACTTGCAGATCGCCAGGTATGGCTATTGGAGTACTGATTTACATAATCTATTTTAATCTTGTATCCTATTAGTTGGAGCTCTCTGTATTTACTTAAAGCTTTTGGACTTCCCAGCAAAAGTTAGCTCAGATGCTTTCCCGGTTAATAAAGATTGCTGAAGAGTTCAATGTTGCAGTCTACATGACCAACCAGGGTAAGCTTATTTCAGTGAACAGAAGTACTCGAGCTCCATATTACCAATTAACTACATAGATCTTGTGACTGCAGTTATAGCTGATCCAGGGGGTGGAGTATTCATATCAGACCCAAAGAAGCCAGCAGGAGGCCATGTTCTGGCTCATGCAGCAACAATCAGACTAATGTTCAGGAAAGGCAAAGGCGAACAACGTGTTTGCAAGGTTTTTGATGCCCCAAATCTTCCTGAAGCTGAAGCAATATCCTTTACCTGACTGAATGTTTACTTTTATCATCTAGATCTTAAACTCATTCTCATGATAATTTGGTAGATAAGATTTGCAATTCAGATAGGCTTGAATGATTACAGGGTAGGGTTGTTCTGTAAGGCCACACCATCATGAAATTCATCATATCATCCACCTGTAAAATGAAGTTATTTGTCTCTTTGCTAGTTTTTCTTAACAGCAGCACATTTTCCAGATAACCCAAGGTGGAATTGCAGATGCGAAGGATTGAACCAGCCAAAACTTCCTTCTGCTCTTATGCGAAGAAACTACACATTACTCCTTAACTATGTCTTTCTTTATTAATGCTACATTTTAGATGTACAGCTATCACTGATCATGAACTGATCAGTTTTAAGTAACTGCTTCTATGTGATGATTATGCTTTGTTGAGTTAGCATGTTTAATCTACAGTTAAGTGTTTAAGGTCATTAACTATATGAGCAAGCCTAGTGTGGTGAAAATGTAATCGATGTATCACATCTGCTATTTTTGTGTTTCATTGGAGTATTCTCTACAATTATGTAGATATATCTTTGAGTTTCCATCCATTAACATCAAATGTGGCTCATGATTCTGAATAGCAACAATCGCAGTTTGTTGAAGATATTTAAGAAATACTACTGTACAGTAGTACTATATAGTACTCGCATGCTTAATATTTACCGTTAAGGACTTTCATTTTAACCCAGTCCATGACTCTTATCATGTTACTGTAACGTTAGGAGTGAGTTACTGAGTTTTACTTCAGCCAAAAAGAAAATTTAAGGTCCCAGCCTCTATGTTTTATTTCTTAATTTCCCAAGTAAATCCAGGAACCCATTTAGTTTTACAAATTTTCATACCGGAGATAAGGAAACCCATTTGGTTTTACCATTGTATTTGTATGTATTATTGTTTACAAGGATGGCCTGTTGAATGTCTGTTTAATCCATGAATATTAGACATAAGATTGTGATTTGTGAAGATTGAACCTGCATCTCTTCGTGTTTTGTGAAGATTGAACCTGCTTCTCTTCATGAATACTAGACATAAGATTGTGATTTGTGAAGATTGAACCTGCTTCTCTTCGTGATGTTGCTTAGGTAAGGATTTACTACAGCATTTTTTTAATTGCAAAAGATGGGCAAAATGAAACAGAGATAAGTGGGCAAAATGAAACAGAGATAAGTGGGCAAAGTTAGGAAGATTAAAAGAGAACAGAGAAGAACATTACTTAAGCTAGAGCCCTTCTCCTGTTAAGATCTGATGCCAGAAGCACAAGCATATGTAAACTCAAAATATAGTTGTGCAGGAATATGAACCCAAGATAAGAAAACATAAATAAACCCAATACAAAATAACTTAGTTAAAACTCAAATATCTTTCCAAAACCGAGGGAAACACAAAATCCTGATCCCTACTACAAATCCGTCACAGAACAATCATAAATAACGCACATATCATCCATAGCAAAAAGAATATAACTAGAGCTACTACGTTTCAGCTGGCTGTATCGTTAGTGCAGCTTCATTGCCTCCGTGCTCAGACCAAAAGAAAAGAACCTGAAATGAGAGGTAAAACGATAGACCATCAGCGGTGCCTAAGAAATTTGTTGAGACTGTAAAGGAAACCAAAATTGATGAGAAGATGCTTACTTGCACTTATCTGCGTTGGCCACCAGCCTTACCCTTCTGGCCCTTGTTAAATTTGTTACCACCTTGTTGAGGCTTTCCATTACCCTTTCCAGCAAAAGGTGATCCTCCTGTCAATCAGTAAAAGGGTACCCATCAGTTAAAAAACAAGTCTAAAATTTCATGGACAAGCATGACAAAGGAAATAGTTCAAAAAACTCAATTTCACCAAAATGGAGATAGAAATAGATGGCATACCCTTCTGGTTCTGGTTGTGCTTTGGCTTCTTGCCACCGGCAGAGTTCTTTGGAGATTCAGCTGGCCTCTTCTTGACGGGTTGAGGAGGCTTCAAGACACAAAAAAAATTATCAAGCAATGATCAAAAACCCCAATAATGATTCATGCTGCAATCAATGAAACTTTAGACGAGCAAATTGTACCAGTGCAGCAGCCTCTTCCTCTTCACTTGAATCCATTTCTTCATCAGAATCATCAGAATCCTACGGCAATCAAATGTTAAAAATTACAAATACCCTAAACATGGAAGTTTATAACAAATTTAACTAACATGTACACAAATATACCTCATCATCTTCGCCGTCTTCAGAATCAGAAGAATCAGAATCATCAGCTTCTGGTTTCACTTCCTCAGCCTTCACAGGTTTCTTGGCAGCCTCAACCTTTGGCTCAGCTTTAGCTGAAGAAATAATAATAATTTAGCACAACTTCAAATATCAGTATTCAGTTAATCAATCTTGAGAGCTGTATATAGTCATACCTGCTTCAGGTTCAGGAACAAGAAGTGGCTCATCCTCAGAATCATCATCAGACATGTCAGAGAAGGGCTCATCTGCAAAGAAAAAGTGAAATTTTAGAACAATCAATCAAATGATAACATATGTATATATATAAATTTTCTAACTACAATAAGCATTAAGCAAACTTGAACAAGTCTGGGTAAATCTCATTTTCAGACAAATAAATGCATGAATTTTGCAATGTAAGCTTCACAACTCCAACATAAACAAGGACAGTTCTATACTCATGAGAACAATAACTACTTTACACAGACAATTTCAACTGACAACAAGAAGCCTACAGAAAACTAAAATCATATTCGAAAGCTCAACATTCTACAAACATCTTGTGAGAGCCAAAGCATACATTCATAAGAAACAAACATATCATGAAAATCATTTTCATACTTGCATGAAATACATAAGCAAACAAGCAGCAAGAATAAAAGGTAGCATAAGTAAACGAACCAGAAGGGTCATCAGCCTTGTAGCCAAGGAAGAAAACGCTTCCATTCTTCCAGCCATGGGAGAGCTCAAATTCTTTCTCGAAAACCAAGTCACACATGAGCTGAGGCCTATCTTCAGCAGAGAGAGTACCAAAAACCATATCTTTACCGTCCATCTTCAGATGGAGGTAAACATTCTTAGCACTCTTGGCATCTTTCGCCTCACCAAGGGAAGCCTAAAATCACAAATTCCCCAAAATATTGAAATTAAAACATGAATATTACTCAAAACCCTAAACAGAAGCATAAATAGCTAAACAGAATCTTAAAAGACGAGAGAGATAAGCTAAAAACCTGAGAGATGTGGATCAATTGGCCAACTTCGGGTTCAACCTTGAGAGACTGACCGGGCTTAACTTCGATTCCTGCAAGTTTGAGACAAACATGGTCAGGTTCAGGTACAGAAGAAATTGAAGGGTGAAAGCGAGAGAAGAGAGGTTTAAGAATGCATACCCCAGAACTCCATCTCGTAAGATCGATGAAAGGATTTGCAGATTGAGTTTGTGAGGAAAAGAGGAAGAATTCGAGAGAGAGGGTTTAGTGGAAGAGGCCAATGGAGGAGAGCTGCTTATATAAGGTTTTGTGCTTCTGCCAAATTAGGGTTTTAGGTACCGTTCGAAAAGACTTTTTTGACGGCTGTGTATATTCTAGGGATTTTTTATTTTTGAGATTTTATTTCTCTTTTTGTTTATTCCTTGCCTAAACAAATTTCAAATTTCCCTTTTTCTGAGCGGTCCATTTTTAGGTTTATTTGTTTGGGACTTTGGGCCTCGATTATGGTTCAGGCAGGCCACACTATAGCTGGGTTTCTCGATACCCAGCTAAAGAACACTAGAAATATTATATGGAGAAACTAATCGGTATGTGGTATTTTAAGATGGAAAATATTAAGTGAAATAGTCATTTACTATGGGGTTTGATGATAATAAGTTTGAAACATATATTGAAAGTTGGAACCAATAAAAGAATGGAAGTGAATTGTACACGAAGATCAAATTAGTTTCCACTATGCTCTAACGCGTAAATCACAATACTGTATATATTGATTTTTGTAAGGGTGTGACATTATAAATGTGAATTAAGATTCTTAATGGAAAATGTGACAATGCTCGATTGAGTCGAACTTGTGTGATAAATAGGGAGCTCTCATAGAATCTCAATGGGAAGCTCTAATACTTTGGTTTATTTTATTTTCCTTTTAACAAAAAGTTTTGAATTTTAGTATTAAATGTTTATCGGAGTTATTTCAAAGCAACTTTGACTAGTAAAAGTATATACATGCATCTATTACAAATCATGCAAGACATGCAGATCCTTCATACTCATAAGCATCAGAAACATCATTTGTTTTTATGTAAATGGAGCCCTCCACCAATTGGTTATGTTGCTATGAATATTGATGGAGCCTCCATAAATAATCCGGGGCATGCAGGGATCGGAATTATATTTCGAAATACTTCTGGTCAAGTTTTAAAAGCAGCAGCAGGATATATAGGAGTTTGCACAAATAATATGGCAGAGCTAACAGCCCTCAAACACGGCTTAGTTTTGGCAAATCAGTTTCAGTTTCAAAAATTGGATATTCAATCAGATTCTAAATTTGTGATATCTTCTTTGAACAGATGCTCCGTGAAGGATCGACATCAGCAGCAGCTGCTTAAGGAAGTTAGACAAATGCTACAACAAATGGAGGATGTTAAGTATCGTTTTGTATACCGTGAAACTAACCAAGCTGCGGACGCACTTGCCGAACATGGAAGTGAAGGGTGGGCTCCAGGAACGTCGCGCTACGCGCCATCAGTACGGAGTGATCCAAGTGGTCTTCATTGTTTTCAAGTTAATCAAGATCATGTGAGTAACTTAAGTGTTTGGGAAAAGGCCCCGAATTGGTTACAAGTTTTTGTAAAGTCGGACATTAGCACTACCTTTCCTAGGCTTGTAGTAGCCTAAGTGTTTTGTAAAGTTGGACATATTGATCATTTTGCAGTAGACTAGGACGTTTTGTACAAATTATGTAAGAACTAATCCTCCATTTGCGTAATATATGTTTTATTTCAAAAAAAAACTTTGACTGGTGAACAAAGGGGATTATAAATGTTTTAGATTAATGTACGTGAGTACGTCACATTTGGGACGACTCTGTAATAATATGAAATTAGTGAATAAATTTACTCCATTTAAAGTATTTTCTTTTCATTTTTAGTGAAAGTCACTAGATATTTGAATAGGGAGAGTGTCTTGTTCATTGATGGGCCCTCATTATCTAACATAGCATTTGGCATAGACTCTTTCGTAGTCAACTCACAAGGTGTTTTTGTTAGAGCCATAACACAATATATAGGTTCATATGATAGTAATACTGCATAAATCTGGGCGATTAAATCTGGCCTCCGGCGTGCTTTACAATTTGAATATTTTCAAATTAATCATTAGAACGGATTCTCAATATGTGATCTCTTTGTTTGTGCATGAAGGTACAACCTCTCAGACAGGCGAGGGGACTGATCGAGTACATTAAGCACTTGAAACATAATTTTGAAGATATCAACATACAAAATATCTATCAAGAAGGAAATATCCCGACAGATTTCCCCTCAAACTTGGCTAGTGTAGAAGTTTGTTGAGGCATGAAGTAGCTCCACCAAACTTCGACTCTCACCTACGTAAAGTGTATTTTCAAGTTTGGAACTTAGCACCTACTTAGCATGGTTTCACCTACGTAAAGTGTATTTTCAAGTTTGGAACTTAGCACCTACTTAGCATGGTTCCCCGTTTACCCTCGTAGTGACTTCAACCCCCAACTTATTAGTTGGAGGTGAAGCAGACAACTGAATAATAATAATGAGGAGGACCTAACATAAAATGGGTGCAACTCGAGCAAATGTGTCACCAAACAAGTAGGGGAGTAAAGTGTTTTGAGCAAATTAGCGTTCGTCCACTTAATATCATTTCTTGATTCCTAGAGAAAGAGGATGTTCGAATTACAGAACCTTCATAGTTCATACCACAGTTTGTTTCCCTCTCTGTCCAAATGCTATCTAACAAACAGCCAAAAATTACAAAATGCAAATCAAACCAGTTATATGTCAAATTCATTACCCTATGCAGCACAACAAGTCATGTGTTTTAAAACCAAATAGCTTGCATGAATATCTCCACAATGCACCACCATCAAAGTCAGTGAGCGGAGTTTGCTGGTGTAGTCGTCTTCTTGAAATCAATTTTGTCAACCTTCACCTCTCCATCGATTAGTTCATAGACATAGACCACAACACGTAGTCCATCGATGTCCATAAGAACAAAGCTTGGATTCACATCATAGGTGATGCTACTGAAGGCACCAGTAGCAGACCCTGGATTAATAACAACACCAGCCTCGTGTTTGTAAGCTGTAAACTGGTGTGTATGGCCAGTCACAAGAATATCCACATCCAACTGTCTCTGGAGCATCGCCAATGAATCTAGGTCTCCCCATGGAATAACCTTCACAAAAGTTTACAGTAAGAGAATGATCACATGCATATATATTTAAAAAAAAAAAATCTCTAGTAGGGTAATACTGTAATAGCATAAAACAACTTGCATTATGTAGGTAATTTGGGCCAGATATCCCTTTGTTAGTTTTTGTGCTCCCCCAATAACTCTGCCACGACCCATCCCTCCCTCCCACCCCTCCTCACTCCAATTTAATGAAGTTTTTTGCTGCTCCAAAACTTTCTAAACAACAAAGGAGTTTTCATTTTTCCATCCTCTATCTGTTATATGCTTCATCTTTCTCTTTATTTTTACATTCTATATCAAATCAATTGCTAAGGATTTAGTATAATGTACTAGACCTGGGACGGTCGTCTATATATTACACATGAAAGAGCAAGACTTACCGTGGAAGAAGATAAGGACAAGAAAAGCTAATTGTACTCTAATAACAAAAAGAAACTTAAATTTACCTGGTGACCATGGCATACACCAAGCTTAAACTGACCAATTGTCAACGTTTTAGTCTCTGGATATCGTGGATCCTCGTCATATTCACCTCGCGTGATGTGCAGGTCAGGGCAGATGGTTTTTAGGTAGTCATGAACCTCCTGCATACATCATATAAGATGCAGTCAGTCAGTCACCATTGTGCTGGTCCCTTTACATTACAATGCAGATTGATAGAATGGTAACACTAACATATAGTACAAATCACTTAATTCAAAACAAACTTTGCAATTGCTTACTACTATTTGGCGGTGTTGATTTTAATCATAAATCATCTATGCAGTTTTCAGATATAATTATATAAATATGATATGTATGAGGTGAGAGAATAAGCTATCAAGGCAGGAAACATAGTACCGAAACTAGCTAAAATGCTTGGTAGTGCAATCCTTAGGAAATGTTAATCTAAGCACTTATTAGTACATTACCAATTCCACTTTAACTCCGCAATTGGGAGCAGATGCTACAAGGACATAGAAAAGTAAACTAGATGGAAATCTCAAAATGTTAATTTGTCAAGCATGACATGCTATAGTCCCTCTTGCAGTTCTGCCTCACCCCAACACAAGATGTTTCTACTTGTGCACAATCCAAGCCCAGAATCTAATGCGGAGTGTATTAGTTAATTTTCATCATTTATTCCTCTTACTGAAAGCTTCCTTTTCAACCGGAACCTCATAATACAGTACATATCTTCCACAAATCTAATAATAATCTTCTTAGTTTGATCTGCCATGAGGAATCAGTTTAGACCAATAGAAAAGCAAGTGCAGGGAAGATGTGGTGTGTCCATACTAATTAATTCAGTGTCCTAAACTAAAATGCATGGAGTTGCAAATGGAGTATATGACTTGTTACCTTCACACAAAAATCAAGAATTTTCGGAAGCATCCTTAAGAATATAAATCCCACATAGAGCAATTATAGCATATCCAATAAACATAGAGCCCCTTTTATTGCAAAACTCAAGCATGAAGTAGTTACTGTACATATAAAGTTTCTCCAACAGCTCAGTATACTCAGTACGACACCTTCAGTCCTCATCCTCAACAATTATTTTTTGACTAAAAAGACTTGTTAACTCCATTTACTCGTTTGGCCTAGTGAAAACTCATATCACTTCAGGTAAAACATCAGTATTAGTGTTCAACTAAAGTTCCTCTACAGATAACTCTATCAAACAGAGGGTAAAAATATCCGTGCCTAAATATGTAACGAAGAGAGTCACATGTATTTACAAATATTCACCAACAGAGATGACATAATAAGTTATAATTTGCATCGCACTGTTTCACTCAGGTACGCAATCCGTAAACACATCCACCTCAACCTATACAAATACTGTATTCACCAATACATAGTAATCATATCTAAGATATTAGTTTTTAGAATTTGCTAACAGACAGGTTCCATATCTTGATCAAGTTCAACCATATAATTAGGGATGCAGTACTCGGACACAGCAAGTAAATATAGAAAGCAAACATTAGATATAGTCATAAACTAAGAAAGAACATCCCTAATGATACTCATGAAGATGATGCTTCCTCACGTAAATCATAAACATACTCACTTTGATACACAAGTTTCCGGTGCAAATGACGTGCTGGATCTTCCCAGGAACAAGCATGGATTTGAACTTTGCCGGGAGATCGGGCGCCCTGTGCGGTATATGCAAATCACCCAATGCAAGTACTAGCACCATCTTACAAATAACAGAACTCCCAAAATCTCAGAACTGTCAAGAAACTGAAGAGCCCAAATCAATAACTAAAAAAAGCAAGGATCATAAATGTTAAACCAACTGGAACTATCTATGCAGAAGTCAAATTCATATGCAACTAAAGTCCAACCAAACAGATTTCTGGCAATGTTCAGAATTGATTTCACGAAAAATCGAGCTAATACATAACTGAAACGTCCATTGCCAACTATAATGCAATGTATTCAATGCTTCAAGTGCTCATAATTGATGCGATCATGGTGATTATAATATGAGATCAACAGACAATACAGAATTTTACACTAGAAATAGAAACAGTATTAAATCGATTTAGTGAAATTAGGGAAAACAAATACAACTCTACTGTATAGATAGTGGAACAGTGAACTGACGGAGATTTCGATTAGCAAGGGTTTGACAAATTGGACCAAAAATGATAGGTAGGGTTAATGATCATGAATACCGTAATTAAATTGAATGCAGGCGGAACTTGGAGACAGGCGAGAAGCATACGACAGCTCGCGGCCAAGATGCGATCGGAGGTGCGGCGGAGCGGTGGTTGGGAGCAAGCGCAGAAAACAATACGGTGGTAGAAGGAAGAGAGAGGGAGGAGGGTAGTAGAATAAAATACCAAGTCGACTATTTTAGGGGATTTACATATAGCTACTGAGGTTTTTCTCTTATTATGTGTTGGTCCCTTATTTCTCAATTTATAATTTATTGTAATTCTTCCCTCACTCTCTAAGTTTTACATTTGTTTTGTTGATTCTTTTAGACTTCGTTTAATAACTGTGAATTAATTCCTCAGAAACCATTTATTCCTCAGAAACCATGAAGATAATTGTTTGGAATATTAGAGGAGCAGGAAGTGATGAAGTAAAACACTCACTGTTGGAGCTTAAAGAAGAATTTAAACCAATTATGATGGTTATTCTTGATACTCGTTGTAGTACTGATAATTCCATGCAGGTGATTGGTGAGCTTGGATTCCCAAACTATGAAGTCACTCCCCCTTTGGCTGGTCACCCGCAGGTTGGTGGATTCTGGTACCTATGGAATAGGAGTTGGGTTGGCGCGGAACTGTTTAGGCGTACGGAACGCATGGCTCATTTTGAACTCTCAATCCCGCAAATGGCGTTTCCAGTCATGTTTAGCTCGGTGTATAATTGGCCAGAAGCTGCTAGACAACCTGAGGTATGGGCTGAACTATCTGATTTTAGTAAGCATGTTAAAACTCCTTGGTTAGTTGCAGGGGATTTCAATTGCATGCTTCAACCTTATGAAAAAATTGGTGGAAAACGTTTTAATTGGAATAAATCCAATAAGTTTAAGCAATGTCTAATAAATTGCGGTCTAGAAGACTTAGGCTGTTATGGCTCGTCTTTCACTTGGCACAATGGTAATTTTGGACCCAATTTTATTATGGAACGTTTAGATAGAGCCTGCGGAAATTTAAGTTTAATAAGAGCTTTTCCTAATATTAAAGTTCGTAACCTGGCTAATAGTGTTTCGGATCATGCGGCCCTTATAATTGATCTAGATAATCCGGCCTTAAGAATCCCGAGAATCTTCAGATAGCTGGACTCTTAATCCTGATTTGCATAATAAAATTATTTCTTGGATTAGACAAAATTTTATTAGTGAGTCTAGTAGTGTTAGTAGTACTATTAAGAAGCTTGCTTTAACCTTAGAAAGTTGTCCGGATACTAAATTCTCTTATCTTAAAAATAAGATTAATTCTGCTAGACGTGAGTTACAAAATATTTATAATAAAATTCCTTCCGATCCTAATGTCTTTGGCCCCCTGGAGAAATCTGCAAAAATTTATCTTAGTAATCTTCTTAGGCAAAGACATGTTTATTGGGCTCAGAGGGCTAAAGGAAATTGGATTAAAAATGGGGATGCAAATACCAAGTATTTTCACTCGTTTGCCTCTAATAGTCAACGAAGGAATTTTGTGCAAGGGCTTAAAAATGACCTAGGAATTTGGGTAACGGATAAAACGGAGATTCTTAAAATGTTTCGGGATTTTTTCATAATGCAAAGTACGTCTTCTCACTCGGACCTAAATGTTTTCTCAAATATTGTTACTCCTACCTTAAACTCTTCGGACAAAGATCTTCTAATTAAACCGGTAAGTTTGGAGGAAGTTCAGCAGGCCGTCTTCTCTATTGGGCCAGACAAAGCCCCTGGTCCGGATGGGCTAAATGGAGCTTTCTTCCAGATTTACTGGCCAGCTCTTCAAAACTCTATTTTTAGCCTGGTAAACAATTTTTTACAAACCGGAGTTTTTGACACCAACATTAATGAAACTCAGTTGGTTCTAATCCCAAAATCTGAAAATCCGAAGTCTCCTGGACAATTTCGTCCTATCAGCCTCTGTGATGTTATTTACAAAATTATCTCAAAAGTTTTAGTTTTAAGAATGAGATCGGTTTTAGGAAAAATAATCTCCCCTTTTCAAAATGCCTTTGTCCCCGGAAGGCAAATTTCTGATAATATTATGCTTGCTCATGAACTTATTCACTCGATGAACACTAAGAAAAGTCCCAAAAAGAGTTTTTTGGCCTTAAAATTAGATATTGAAAAAGCTTATGATAGATTGGAATGGAATTTTTTGGAGCATGCTCTCTCAACTTTTAACTTCCCTAGAAGCTTTATCAATTGGATTATGTTTTGTGTTAAAACCACTAGTTTTACTGTCAAAGTTAATGGAGGAATATCGGATTCTTGGAAACCTACAAGGGGCTTAAGGCAAGGTGACCCTCTTTCCCCATATTTATTTATAATAGCTCAAGAATTATTTGTCCATTTACTGCATAATAATTATAAAGAAGAAAAAATCCTTCCTTTAAAAACGAGTAAGAACGGACCTCTTATACCGATTTTATGTTTTGCGGATGATTGTATGGTTTTTTGTAGTACTACGAAAAAATCGGTAAAAGGTTTAGCTACTTGTTTAAAAGATTATGCCAAAGCTTCAGGACAATCGGTTTGCTGGAATAAATCCAGAATCCTTTTTTCCCCCAATACTAGTATAAGGGATAAACAAAACATTTGTGCCTATCTAGGGGTTGTAAGAAATAAACGAAAAGATAAGTATTTAGGTATGCCTTTTCTCTTTGGAAAAAGAAAGACTGACCTGTATGATGATATTGTTGCCAAGGTTAGTAGTAAGATTACAACTTGGTATAATAAATTTCTGTCTTATGCCGGACGAGAAGTGCTTGTTAAATCTGTTTCTAATACAATCCCCTCCTATTGTATGTCTATTGCAAGCATTCCGGTGACAGTTGTTCAAAAAATAGATGATATTAATAAAAAATTCCTTTGGAACCCTCTTAAGGATATGAAAAAAAGATAAAAAATAAACTGGAATACGGTTTGTACTCCAAAGAAGTACGGAGGGTTAGGCATCCGTAATTTGAAAATTCTTAACATTGCTTACCAGTTAAAGCTAATATGGAAACTAATTATGGAGCCTAATTCTGTTTGGTCCAAAGTTTATAAGCATAAATACTTTCCCAACACTAGTTTTTGGGAGGCCTTAGTTAAAAATCACCACAGTTGGTTGTGGAAGTCTCTTAGCAAACATAAGGAGCTCTTCAAAAATTGTTTAGGCTGGAAAATTGGTGACGGGGCCAATGATAGTTTCTGGCATGATCAATGGGTAGGAGATTTCAAACTAAGTGAGGTAGTTGATGATAACATTATTAATGATGATAGAGTTAAAGATTTCCTCTTGGGTAATCACTGGAATTTTGACAAACTCAACCAAATTCTTGATAGTGATTTAATTAATCTTATTACCTCTACTGTGTTCCCAGGAGATGGAGAAAATGATAAACAGATTTGGAGAATGCATAACTCTGGTGAGTTCACTTTAAAAAGTGCTTACAATTTTTTAATTTCAGATCAAAAGCCTACGGCTCTCTGGCCATGGAAAACTATTTGGGGTTTAAAAACTTTTCCTAAAGTAAAATTTTTTGCTTGGTTAATGATCCACCAGAGACTCCCGACGGCTATGAGACTGTTTAACCAAAAAGTTATAGCTTCTCCAATCTGTTCTTGTTGTAAAAAAGAAAACGAAACTTTATCCCATCTCTTCTTAGATTGTGTAGGTTTCAATATGCTAAGAGATCGTGTGTTTTCCTCCTTAGGTATTATTCACTCCTCTCCTTATGTTTCAGATTATTTATTTCGTTCTAATCACAAATAAAACATTAAATTAAGTCTTATCCATCTCTTTTATGTGATCTGGAAAGAGAGAAATAATTTAATTTTTAGGAAAGAGGATCTTAACATCCACAGATGTTGGAAAAAGTGGACAAGTATTAACAATGATGCAATATTACTAGGAGGAGTTGCAAAGAAAACGATTAAATTTCCTGTTAAATGGGTAGCACCTCCTAGTTCTTGGGTTGCAGTTAATGTAGATGCTTCGGTTAATGATAAAATTGCTGGGCTTGGGTGCATTATAAGAAATCACAATGGAGGATTTATAAGAGCAGCAGCGAGCCATATGGCCCGTACGGAAATTATTAATGCTGAGTTTCTTGCTGTTGAACTAGGATTGCAATTAGCAATCCAAATTAATTTTGAAAGAATTATTTTATACTCAGACTCTAAATTTGTTGTTGATATCTTAAACAGGAAAGTAGCTCCCCCATGGTGGTTGACGTCGCTTCTTGCAAGGGTAAGGAAGTTGCAGAAAGTGGCTAAAGAAGTTATCTACAGATTTACTTATAGGGAGGCAAATAGTATTGCTGACCATCTAGCTAATTTTAGTTCTGCTAAATTTGTGAATTGTAACCTAAACCCTTATGGTATGTTGTGTGATAAGTTTATTTGGGATGTATGTCCACCCATGTTGGACATGTTAATTTCTAAAGACTTAGAAACTACGTATTATCGGTCCGGAAGTGGCAGTCCGATTGATAATACTAACCTATGTAACTCTTTAAGTAAGTAACTAATATATTATGTGTTTAGTAAAAAAAAAAAAAAACTGTGAATTAATTCTAATTTAGATCGAAAGAATAATTTTGAAACTTATATTATAAAAATATAAGATTTTCAATTTCTTGATATAAATTCAAATATTATATTTTGGGTATGATTTAGAATTAATTAAAGGTCAACCAAAGACTCGAAAAAGTCAATAAAATAAACTGAAAGCTTGGTGCGGGATAGAAGAAGTAGTTATTATACCTCGAGATTTAAAACTTTTAACTGCAATTACATCTACGGAGAAAAGTCGGCACAAGTTTTGTGTTTATATTAAAGATGACCTTGCTAGGGACAAGTGAAGAGGTTCCATGAATTTAAAGGATCGATAATTTTAATATCGGTCAAATTGTAGCTCTGAGCCTATGACAATGGTAGAGTTGTATTGGAGGAGTTGTAATAGTTTCAACATGGAACGAAGTTAAAGCTCCAATATGGAGTTTTTCTTCCAATGAGTATGGTGGACTGTTCTTCCACATCGTGCTCCTCTAGCTTCTAGTATGCAATGAATGAGTTGTGTTGCGATGTTAAGGGTCAGAAACCAAGATCATGTACTTCAAGATCATGTACTTCAAGTGAAATAATCTTTGGTCTTTTATTATCGAAATGACGAAATGTATGTGTACACTCTCCTATGTTCATGTGTATATTACAGTTAAGTTAATGTAACCGAAACAACTTATAAATATACTCTAAGTGTAATAAACTCGCATGTGACCTATAATTATAGTAACTATTTGTGCTTACTGTCTACACTATTTAAAACTCGGAGATTCGTAATTTCCCATGGAATAAAGTGTCCAAGTCGCCAAAATTGAAAAGTAATGTCATGTCCCTATAAATAAATGATAGTCGCGTTCAATACATCTCCCACTTGTAAGTTGTAAATGAAAGAAATTTGGTCCTTAAAAAAGGTCAGGTAAGTAAGACTTAATTGGTTTCTTTTCCAGGTGGAATGTCACAACTCACACTTTCCATGGCTCCTATATATTCCCAATAATTTAGTGGTTAGTATTACTGATTGGTTCATTACAATATTAAAAGATGTTCATGCATTTTCTTGCAGGAATTTAATATTCTAAATTTTAATCAAACTCTGACCGCATAACCAAGTGGACACGTTTCAGGGATGCACTCAGTCTCAAATTAAGTTTAAGGGACCAACACAAATTAAACCTAACGACCTAATCTTTACCGTTGGACAGTTCCTAAATCAAACAGGTAACAAGTTAAATCGCCTACGGTTTAGTTTCAACTTTCAACGTCAGTATCCACTAATGAAGTGATAATAACACCCAAACATGCGTTAAATCACAGCGCATAGTCTTTAACTTGTTGTGCAGTGATTTGTACAAGTTTCTTAACATAGGTATAGATCGAGGATACACCACATCGGAAAGAAGAGGAAGGTTTCCCTCCTACAAGTGCACTTGTGCATGCGGCTTGAAAACACATTGGAGTACTTTCGTTAGTCGTAAGTGTTTATTGTTAGACCCTATACACATGTAAAAAAGTGTAAAATTTAAACTCGAATCTGGTTCAAAATATAATTGAACTTATTTTTTTAAAAATTTATTTCTAATAGTTTTCCAATTACACACGTTAAATCACCTACCATATATTTTCAACTTTATTATCCATTAAAGAAATAAGTACAAAAAGATATGAAATGAATTTTTATAAAACATAAATGGATAAGAGATTATGACAATATTAATAAACCCTTTATGTTATCATTCACTAAACTAATACAGTACACTAATACTAATAGAAGATGCATGAGCAGGACATATTTTACAACTTACAACCATTTGAGTATTCTAATTGGTTCTTAAATGTACCTATAGTACTAAATTAAAAGCTTTTACAACCCCAGATGAATCAATTTGTGCCACAGATTGTTTTATTGGCATGAAACTGTGAGTCATTCATGGTGAAAAAATCCATGAATTTGAGCCACGGCAGCGTCCTTCTGCTTCCACCGTTATCAGCTTCTTTTGAACAAGTAGATGTTGACGCGGCACCGCCACTCTGTGCGGGTGTGGGCTGCTGCTTTGGGCATAGGAAGAAGTTTCTTGATCCTAATGATATCAGCTTCTCCTCTGTATCCAAACCTGTTAACAAAAAATCAAATCTATTAGCCCATCATCTGACAAACTGGTTAAGAAAATGAAAATAATTTTCTTATTAGGTGGATTTTCGTTTGAATAAATCTAAATCAAACTGAATTTAATAAATCTAATCCGAAGTAACATAAATAATTTTCTTATTACTTATTACTCCAGGTAATATGTAATTAGACGTTAATCAGGTGGTTGTTGCGTAAATTTCCCAAAAGAAAAAACACGCGAAAGGATTAAACCCAACCAAACACGCCACTTAACCAACAAGTAAAAGTGACAAAAAAGGAAACAGAGGAAATCATCTCGAAGAAAACTTACTTTCTAAGCTAAACTGCGAGTAATGAAGATCAAATCCATCCGCATCGGCCGAACTGAGAACCGGACGCCTCGCCTCCTTATGATACTGCCTAAGCGCCGCCGCAATCAAGTCCTTGACCGTCGCTTCCGGCGACATGACCACCTGCACAGGTCCAGGACTCCTCTGAATCGTCACCTTCAGCAGCAATTTGGTCAGCTTTGGCGCGCTAAATCCACCTTGGGCCACCGTCTCCTCCCTCCTTCCAGCTAGTAAATCCGGCAAAGTTCTCGGCCGAGGAAGCATCTCCGAAACAATTTTGTCACCTCTACCGTGAAACGACGATGATTTTTCCGATAACCTTCCCTTTTTGTTCTTCTCGTGTCGAGTAGTACTATTTTTGGGTGATGGCATTACTTTGTGTGATGATTGGTTAAAGATTGATTGGCTGGCTGGTTACCTGAGGCGCCGGTAGCGGATGAATCGGAGTTTGGGGAAGCCGAGGAGGGTTGAGCCGGAGCCTTCGCCGATCATAAGCGGAGGGGTGTTTTTGGTAATTCGAGGGAAATCTGGGGGTAAAAGAGGAAGAACGGAAATGGTGTTGTAACTTACTGGTTGAGAGTTGAGAATATCCCGAAGAGAGTGGGAGGAAATGGAGAGGGGTTGGTTTATTTAAGTAGTGGGCAGAAAGAAGAATATGATTGGTGCTCAAGATAAGAGAGGAATCTCCAACTTAACTGGATACGGAGTATTTATTTATTATATCAATAATATAACATAATAATATGATCAAATTTTACTCATCCACAACGGTTAAAAACGGTACTCCACTCAATTCTTAATGATCTGATGGGTATGGATAATTTTAAGTGACTTTGGAAGGAAACTTTGAAGGTATGATCTGTATACTATTGGTATGTGGTTATTAAGTTATAAATCATCACATTCATTCATCGTCAAATTTTGAATCCCAATTGACTAGTAGTTAGGTTGTGTTACGAAATTTGTAAAATATCTTACTCCGAACCATTACGGTTGGAATATTTTCACTTTTTTACAATTAATAGATTTCAACCTTGAGTAACAATTACTCTTAAACTATGACTGTAAAATATTTAACAAACTTATATTATATAAAACTTTAGAACATATATCATAATATAATTTTTTTAAATATATTGCGATTATAGTTTAAAAGTGAATAACGATTAAAATTGAAAATTATTGTATATGTATCAATTGTAATGGTTTACGGATAAAGCATTGTTTATTTACTAAATTATTAAATAAACACTATTGCGGTAATATTTAGGGTCCAAATAATTCTTTATTAAAGAAAGACTATTGCAATAATATTAGGGTCCAATAAGAGTGTGCTCTCACTCTCACTTGTCTTTAGTTTTGGGAATATTCATTGTGTTTGTTAACTTGTTGAATAAAGATTTGTTAGGCTGAATAATCGTATACTACGTTTGATTATCCAACAAGAATCTCATAACGTGGTCAAGTTTTATCCTTTTTATTAGACTTTAGAGCAAGAAATCAAGGGCATGTATATGGTGAACCCAATTTTAGGGATTTTTACCTTGATAGTCCGTTTTATTACAGATAGACCATCGTTAACCAAACAATTACATACATCACCCTTGTTAGATAGATTTAATTACACCTAAACCCACGAATTTGAATTTTGGCGAATTAAATCAATGTAAAGACATTTTTACCCTTGGTCAAATATTGAATTCTGACTTTGACCAAACAACTCCAATTTTTATTAATTGCACATTAGCCTCAAATTGTTTTAATTTTATCAATTTGGCACTTAATAATTCAACGTAAAGCATATAACTTCTTTAAATTTCAAATTTGTCCCAAATTTTATTGCAACTAAGCCCTAATAAATTTTTATTTTTAAATATCACTCAAAAAAATTAAAACAATATAAAAAAAAAAGCAAATCGGAGCTGCACAACTCTGATTTGCTCTGCCGTCATAGCTCCGATCAATCGGAGCTGTGCAGCTCCGATGTGATCGGAGCAGGTAACAACACCGATCAGATCAGAGTTGTGCAACTCCGATTTGATCGGAGCTAGTCACATCTCCGATCGATCAGAGCTATTCACAACTCCGATTTGATATGAGCTTTACAGCTCCGATCGATCGGAGTTGTAAAGCTACTATCAAATCAGAGCAGCACTGCTCCGATTGATCGGAGCAAGCACAGCTCCGATCAATCGGAGATGTACAGCTCCGACTGACCGGAGCTCCGGCCACTGTTCTAAAGAAGGGAAGAGGAGAGAAAAAAAAGGAAGGAAGAAGAAAGAACAAGGAAGGAAGAGGAATGAAATTAAAATGGAGAAACCAAGGGCCTAGTTGCAATAAAAATGCTAAGGCCATGTTTGGTCTAAATTTCCATTTAGTTTGGTCAACGGAATAAGCTGATTTTGGACTCATATGTAATAGATTGACTAAGAGGGGGTTAGACGTAATTAGAGTGTCTATTAGGGGGTAGTGGATGTAAAATTCCCCCAATTTTATATTAACGAATTGAACAAATTATAATTCGCACTAGAATATGTCTAGAACATCTTTAAGCGCGAATTTGAACCTGGCAGGAATTCTTGAATTTGAATGAACCACTAATTATGCGTCTAAGATCTATTTATATAATATATAAAAGCAGAGTTCATATTCTAAAAATATCAACCAATAAGAATGTTCAATTTAAGTTCATGCTGACGTGTCAGTTTCTCATTTAATTGGAATAAATTTATTTTAAAATTCACTTGGAAAACATTGACTAAACATAGAATAAAATTAAAATTCAACTAAGCATATGCCAAAAAATAATTAATCTAACTCAAAATATAATCTCCTAAGCGTACGTATTTTTTTAAAATATAATCTCCCCAAATTCAATTAACATTAGAATTTCTATATTATAATAAAAAATTGGATTCCTCTGTCAACCATTTCATGCATGCATTAAACAATAAAAAATGACAGAGCTAGAAAGACGGTATAATAGTTTAATTACTTTGTATTTTTGTCACTACTAATGAATTTATCCGACAATAATTTACAATAATAGATATATTTGTCATGTGTATTACACAAAAAATTATACTAATTAACACTCATATTTGGTGATACTATTTTGAAAAATGTCTATCAATGAAAATGAAAGAAAATATCATTATGTATTTTATTTGATATTTATTTAGCCTTTAGATAATTTAGAATGAAAGATGTTTTTGACATGTATATTCCGCAATAAATTAGAATTACAATAACATTCGATTTAATGATGGTACTATCATATAAACTCTTTATCCATAAAAATTATTTTAGAAAAAAGTTATTTATTTATTATCTAATACTACCACTGTCCCTGTATAAATTTACCATTTGCTTTGTATGGGGTAAAACTCATTTCAGGTACTCCGGAGTGCCCCTGCCCAATTTAGGTACTCTAGAGGAGTGCGCCCTGTTCAATTTAGATACTTTATTGCAAGTTTGCAACACACTGACAAATTTTGGTATTTTTTCAATTTAACGTAAAAGAATGTGAACAATACGAGCGTGTGACAGCCACTCACCTGACGGGCCAAAATTCTCAAGACAATAGGAAATATTGGCATGTCTTATACAATGCATTAAAATCTCAGTTTGTTACTCGAAAGTACCAAATATTGGAATGTAGGCTCTCTATCTATAATAAGTGTATTCTGATTTATCATATCTTGAAGTTCAACATATTAGGGGTTTTGTTGAATGACTATTGAACTCCAATATTGGAATCCATTTAATTTGAGTAAATAGAGCGAAAGTGATATAGGATCCATGACAAGTTCATGGTCACGAGGAAAATGAAAGACATCCATGTGGATGACATTACACCCAGTCTTAATTATGACACATATGAATACTATGCATGTACATGTTAAGTTTAAAGATGAACAAATACATCATGTTAAGTATTTTGTAAATTCAACATTTTTCTATGGTAAAGGTGGAGTATTATATGACCATGTTCATAGGGCAAAGAAAAAACATTCATATCGAAAATAGCATAGTACCAATGGTTATTGGAGGTCGATAATAGTACCAATGCCAATGAAAATGATAATGGAGAGATATTAAAAATTGACATATGACATGCTAATTCAATGAAAAAAATACATCCTATTAAGTTTTTGGATACTATAATATGTTCCAGTTAATAGTTGGTGAGTGGTAATGGTTATGAGAAACATAGACCAAGATAGAGAGATAAACAATTGTGTAACAATACACATATGAACGATATATTTCTTTATTTGTTATTCCACATAATTAAATTTATATAATAACAAGTGTGCGTACAACTTTTTTATGTCCCGTCGTGTACTCGACGGGTTAATTAACTAGTTACTAATGATAATGAACAGTGAACACACGGAAGCTGTAAACCTTACAACGCATGGTTCATTATACATAACCCATTTAAACACACATGGTAAAATTTAAGACATACTTCTTTTTTTTTTTCTTTAAATCCTTCAAGACATGAACGTACATACTACATAGTGTATACTTAAGTATCTTAGTGTATACTGTTTGTATTAAACTTTAAATAAAATCTTAATATTCTCCCGACTAAAATATAGATATTATTGAGCAAAACATTTATATTGTTAATGATAAGGGTAAAATCCGTTCAAGGGTTTACTTTACCATCTCTCAACCCATGGGAGCTTATATGATGAGTATTTGATCGGTGAAACTCCGGTACCTACAATGAATGAAAAGTTAGAAGGGAGGGGAGGGGACGGTGAGACGGTCTACCTCGGTTAGACCGTGCTCAAATCAATGTTGATGGAAATAATCAAAGGATATGGCAAGTAAAGTGCGTGTCTCGTGAATGAATGCATGTGCATAGTAATTGAGGGTATTTATAGAGGATACAGTGGGGACCCATCTTTGCTGCGTGTCCCTCTTTATCCGGACAGTGATATCCTAGTCAGTACGAGGTAGTGTTCGATCTGTGCTTCCCTTGCTTTCGAGGGCGTCCTCTTTTTCTTGGTTTGAGGTGGAGGCAGAGGGTAATTATCGACCTGGGATGGTCGCTTCTTTCGAGGGATCCGTTGGGGCGAACCCTGATGGCTTTCGAGGACATCTTTGGGGGGGGGGGGGGGAGGTAGGACATTTCGAGGTCCTGACCTTTATTCCCATATCAGTTAACGTATTATATTTTTTTTTATTTATTTATAAACATGTCTATGTTGTTAATTAAATATACTTCATATATTTTTTTGTATAATAACTCTTATATTTATTTAGTTATGTATTTTTATTTTATAAATATATCTTTATTTAGGATACTTGCACTAAAATAATACTTCAACTTTGATTTGATGATATCGGGGTTGGGGGGGTGGGGCGTAGGCCAGTTATTTAATCATATATTTATCCAAAAAAATTGCATCCATTACTGTACTCTCCATCATCAACGGATTATTGTAACGATCCAATCAAAGGTATATCTGCGTTTTTTACTTTCTCATAGCCATCTTGACCTTTGAAGTGTCACATTAAAAGTGGCCTCTCATTTGATTAGAATTGTGGCTCCGTTTTGAATTGGCCTATAAATTATGTAGTTGAAGTATCAAATTAGATTTTAACATTTGACAAGATTACATATCCATATTCAAATATGATGATTGGGATTTGCACAAGTATTCACTCAACCATCCAAACTATTCCAAGAAATTAGATAAGTTGTATCCGTCAAGTTAATTGCCCTCCAATGATTTGCATTTCAAACTGTGGAATAGACCAGACGGAGTCCAATTCGCAATTCACTCATCCTCTGCAAATGGTGGATGAACCGCATTTAAGTTCCAAATATAATGCAACCTACATGTATTTGTATTTAAACAGAAAAATAAAGGTACATTAGGTCTTGGGAGTAATATTGAATTATCTCCGAACTGGTAGCTCTCACGGCAACAAATGAGATTTGTTATCAAGTTGTGGTGCAGTGTGTTAATCGACATTAAAAATTGAAGTTGATTTGCAACAAATCTCTTGGTCAAGGAGGTTGGCAAGTCTAAAGGTGGTGAGGGGCAGAGATGCAAATGAGAGGAAGGTTGGTTGACTGGTGGAGCTAAAGAGTGGGGGTTGACACGGTTGCTGCTTTACCGGTGGGTCAAGGTTGAGTTTCTGCCCTGCTCCTATCATTAGGCCTCCGACAATTATCATGTGGATTTTTCCTCAAGCGCCATTGCCAATTGCCAGTGAGAGTAACCCTATGCTAAAGGGGTTAATTGCAAATTTGGTCCTCTACGTTTTTGATCCTCTTTTTTTCCCATATGGCCCTATACGCCCAAGTACGTATATACGGGTGAGGTGGACGAACTGAACTAGGACGAACTAAATGAACATGAAGAAGTGAATTTAGACGAACTAGTGGAGTTTTTGGGAGAAATTCACCCCCAAAATTGAAAATTTCCCTTTCCTATAAACCCTAAATCGTTTTTTCAATCAAAATCAATTTTTATTTCTTATTTATTGTTCATTGCGATCAATCTCTGCAAACATATGATGATTAAGCTTTGTAACCGAGCTTATGAAGCTCCGAAAATAGAGCTTATTAAGCTTCGAAAACAGAGCTCATTAAGCTTATGAAGCTTATGAAGCTCTGTTTTCAGAGCTTATCAAGCTCTGTTTCAGATAAGCTCTGTTTCAGAGCTTCATAAGCTCTGTTTTCAGAGCTTTACCAAGCTCTGTTTAAGAGCTTGATGAAGCTCTGTACAGAGCTTAATTAGCTCTGTAAACAGAGCTTCCTTAAGCTATGTTCTTGAGCTTCAAGACCATGGGAAGCTCAGTTATGTGAAGGTGGTGATGACGTGGATGATGTGGGGCAGCATGCAATGACTTGGACAGGCGAATTATGACAATATACGGCGGATTAGACGATTATACGGTGAATTGTACCAATTTGGGAACTGAACATAGAACTAAAAACGCAGAGGACCATCACTTAGAGGACAAAATCTGCAATTAACTTGAAATATGATATTATTGATAATAATCGTCACCCGTTCTTACTTATCTTATTCTCACATAGTATCTGATGCCCACTGTCGGCGATAACTAGGATTTGATCCTTAGGCTTCACAAACTCATATTGCCAATCTTTGCTATATCACGAGCTACGAAGTTTAGAGTAGCGCCACTATTAACTAATATATATGCACCATAATACTGTCTTCCCCAACTATATTGTAAAATCTTACATTGATTAACATTATTAAGAGTTGAAAAAGAAACAGTTATCAGATCGTGACTGTGGTGCTAACTGCTAAGTATCCCCATATTTGAGGTATGTAGCTATTTGTAGCGGATCAGATAAACTCAAATACTAACCGATAAGATTGAAATATTAAACATAACGCTGGTTGGGCCTCCACAATTTTGGACTGTATGATCATCTGGGTCAGGAGCGCGTCTTGGACCGAAGTCATCTATGGGAGCGTGTAGGAAACCTACCAGAAGTGTTGTTTTCGTATTTAATTTGTTAAACTATAAAGTATTAATTTCTACCGAATTTAATGGGAAGTAAGTTTTGTGACTCTTATAAAAGTCATAATTTTCCTAAATTATAAAATAGGTTCTTCCTCAAAAATAAATAAATTATAAAATAGGTTTTAATATTTCTGATATTTAAGGAAAAAACATTTTTTTAATTTAATGATAATAATAATTATGATGTGGACAATCATTTGCATTAATTATTTTCTTAATATGTGTAAAAAACTAAATTGTATTATAAAAAAACGGAGTTAGTACATTTGTTATTTTAATTTCACTTTAGCGGGATAGTAGACATAATTACGTCTAATAAACACCGTTTTATTTAAGAAGAAAGAAACAGAGAAATAATTGAATTAATTAGATGATCGTGTTTAAGAGTATGAAAATTGAGTACGCACCGAATAGGTGGCTACTTACAAAGACACATGTGGTGATAATTTTGTGTCTTCTGATTTGTTTTGTCGAGTCTGGTTGGCTTGGCTTACACTAGGCCACTAGGGTGGTGTGCTTCTGGTGTGGTGACGACTTGCGTGAGGTTTAAGACCGCCGTTGGTTTGTTTTGGCCCCACCACCGTTGCTTTTCAAATGTGTGGTGGGGCCAAAACAAACCCCGATTAGGCCCACCTGTGTTTTTCAATCCAGTTTCCAGTCCGGTCATACCCCGATTTAACCAGTTAAGTATATACCTAGTCGGGTTATTGGTCCAATTCACCTAAAACTCATTGGGAACTCAAAGGTGTGTTCATTAAAAAAGGGTTAGAACATTTGATTAGGCCATGAAAATATTAGAAACGAAAAATATATGTACTATACTATGTGGTCTACTTTTCGGTGGGGGTCTATACATGAGTCCGGGTTTTGTTCGGTTGAAAATCTATATATGTACTTCAAGATTATCAAATTAAGTACGTAGAAAATTACATCGCTTACTTGGTTGAAATTTAACTCCATGCATCTATCTGTATCTGAAGAACAAGATTAAGATAAAATACTGCCTTATTGCAATCATGGAGTGTGGAGTTAAACTTTAGATTTTCGAGATAAGAGTTTTTAAAAACCATTGTGAAATTATATGGATCGTTCAGTTATATTAATGATCAATCAATTATTATTATTAGAATACAAAAGCCGTGTGGGTTCTCTCAACATAGCAGCAGAGAAGTACTACTCCATGTTATTTTAGCTAGGTTTTCTCAGCATGGGATGACGAATTTAGAAATAAAAAATAAAAAATTGAATTCATGATGAAACCAAAATTCCAATAATATAAAGAACTGTAGGAATTATTTGTCCCCAGATAGAATTGGACCAGAACATGACATACAACGTGAGAAAAATGGAATTGTGAGAAATATGACTAGAGAAGCTGCCTAGAAATTTCCTAACCTTAACAAACAAACAACTCCTAGTCCTAGGTCCCTTTCTTATTTTATACTACACCTGCAATAGAATTTTACTCTGTTATTAAAAGTTTTTAAGAAGAAATTAAACGCGACGCTTAACAACGTTTTGAAACTAACCATCCAAAGACTATCTATCTATCTAGATATTAAAGGAGAAAAATTTCAAACTTTCTCCTTATTCATGCTCTTATTTTTGACATGTGTCACAATCTTCTATTCTTATTGGTCCATTATTTTATTCTTGCCACATGTCTTAAATCTAATCATCTAATTTACAATTCTACATTTCACCATTTATATTCATTATTTTTATTTTAATATCATCATTCTCAAATAAATATATACATATTAAAAAATAGATATTATTATGTTCAAAACGATTTTTAATATATATTATTAATTCATGCTCTTATTTTTTACATGTGTCACAATTTTCTATTCTTATTGGTCCATTATTTTATTCTTGCCACATGTATTAAATCTATTAATCTAATTTACAATTCTACATTTCACCATATATATTCATTATTTTTATTTTAATATCATTATTCTCAGATAAATATATACATTTTAAAAAATAGATATTATTATGTTCAAAACAATTTTTAGTATATATTATGAATTAAAATTATTTGGCATTATTATGAAACACGGATACTAAAAGTAATTTAGTTTTTCTATTTTAAAAAAATTAATATAAAAAATATGGAAAGATTGAATTAAAGAAATTGTGCAAGTAAACAATTTTTCTATGTTAAAAATAAAGATCACATAGATTGTGGATTGTTTTTTGAAGTCTACTATATCCTCAAAGTGCGGAGTCACAAACTCGGCTATTTGGCATTATTATGAAATATGTATACTAAAAGTAATTTAGTTTTGATATTTGTAAAAAATTTATATGAAAATCTAGAAAGATTGAATTCAAGAAATTATGCAAGTAAATAATTTTTCTATGTTAAAAATAGAGATCACGTAGATTGTGGAATTTGTTTTTGAAGTCTATTATATCCTCAGATCGAGTGCTGAGTCACAAACTCGGCAAAATATTCACCCGTCGCGGTTAATTATTCACCTTACCCGCCATAGACAGGTCAGCTATAATATTGTATCTTCACATTTATTTATTGTATCTATGCACTTAACATATAATTTTATATATTACAAAGTTCAGTTATTTTTCTTAACACATTTTTTCTCCAAAATATTTGATTTGTATAATTATTTTTCAATAATTTTAGTTTTTTGTATGAATCATTTTTAATATTATTTAGTACGAAAAGTATATAAAATTTATATTAATATATTTGTATATCTATTAAAGGAGAATATTAAACTTCCTCCATAAAAAAATTGTTCTAGGGTGGGTAATACGGATTTTGGGTTTAGGATATGATGATTTATTAACATCCCAATCCCCACAAGATAATTTTAACATTTTTTCTAACATTTTGTTCTATATTAAAATTTAAAACATTATTCATCATTATGTAATCGTAACACAAATATGTATATATTCTACAAAGGAGGAAGTTTTCATACTAAATAAATATAAGAACATTAAAGAGAGATGGAGGGAGTACATTGTTACATAAGGTTCTATTGACATAATTACGGATTTACTAGTAATTTTTTTTGAAAACGTACTGTAGTGAAGAAAAAGAAAAAGTGTTACAGTACACAAAAGTTGCACAAGACTTGCACATCTCGAAGAAACAAGCCAGTAACAAAAGTAGCTATTGTGAATTTTCTTGGATTGGAGACGGCGGCTAGTTGCCATGTCTTACTCTTGCGGCTAGTTGCTCAGTACATTAAATTCAATGAACATTGACCAGACAAATAAATGTTTTGCAGCAGGAGGAACCAAGACATGCTATTGCAATGTTACAACCGGAAGCTTAGCCTACACTATGAAATGCGTGTAGTAACGCAATTCAATACGTGAAAGCAATTACTACTGAAATTTTATCTTATATTCTTACTCCTGGTTTTATAAGATTTTTATTAAATTTGTTAGGCTACCTCAATAATTAATTTCAGGTACATGCATTCTTAATGATAAATTGGGCCAATTCGGTCTTTTCCAGCCTAACTAGCTCCATGCACCAAGCGTTTTGTGGCAGAGAACTTTATTGTAATGTCCACACGTCGACATGCTAGAGTAAACATGAATTAACTGATTTATTGAACTACTGTGCTATACTCCCTCCCCTTTTTCAGTTACTGTTTAAAATTTGTGATATTTTATTAATACATATCATTTTAGCTATAATAATGATTATTTACAAAAGTTCGGGGTGGGGAGGTCCGCCTCTGCTAATCTCTTTGATGATTTTGAAATTGATCAAACCGATTTAATCTATTTATGACTCCGACTCAAAGTCAGTGATACATTTTTTTTTAAACACCCAATTTATGACACTCAAGCAATACATGAAAAGGTGTTTATATGATCACGAAACTTGTATAATATTATCGATGAACCATGAATTACTCCTCTATATGAAGGAGTTAAAAGAGTCACAATAAGTATCATCGATAAATTTAAAGTCTTTTTTTTTTTTTAGAAGTAAATTTAAAGTCTTTAATAACCATCAAAATCCCCAGGCGCGCGTGGAGATTTTATCGGTCACCTTTCCCTTTCTCATTTTCACATGACAGTTTTTCCTCTCTCTCTCACGGGTTGCAATCGGTACAGACAGAAATAGAGCAAATACTCACCGGAGTAGCTCATCCCTGCACCGATCCGTCCACCGTGAAACGATCTGTCAATGCAATCATCTATTTTCCAAATTCCTCCGGTGTAGGCTTGCCAGTGACGAAGAAGAAACGGGAAACCATTCTCCGATCCGAAATTGCGAGCAAGGGGGTTTAATCGCATCCATGTCCACCACCACCGGATTCGCGGAACAAGTATATTCGCTCTGCTAATAAACTGTACGAATTTGTACTCCACTACCCAAACCTTTTTACAAATTACAATTATCCGAATTCTTGGCTGTAAAAAAGCCTCTAGATTTGAAGTTAAAGGCAGAGAAAGGATTTACGAGTCGATATCAGGTTAGTACAGCGGAGTGAGAATGAGGAGTTGGGGCAAATGGGTTTCTGACATTCGTCTATTTTCCGTATTCAAGCACAAAAAGATTGTCCGGAACAAAGTCCCTAAAGAGCTCAAGGTATGCCTGGGTCGACTGTTGCTTCCGGTAGATTAACATTACCATGTTGATGATGAGTCTATTATTAAATAAAGATTACTAATTTGTTTGGTTTGGTCCTTGCAATTGGTTTCTCTCTGTTTATTAAGAGTACGCAACCGCGGTTCCAGTTTATTGTAATGAATAGAACAAGTACTGGTTAGTTGGCTCAAATTTTCATTTTGTATGGGTTTTTTCCTGATAATTCGTACAATGCTTGGGATTTCAAGGTTCAACTGTTTTGTATTGTCCGCAAATTGGTTTTCTAGCTTTTGCTTGGGGCTTGGGTATTTCTTGAGGCTCATAATGAGCAGGACCCAGAGAAACACCTTTGGTTCTTTAAGTGGCTTGAGTTGCGTATGTTCCATACGAATTTTAGCTTCGCATTGATCCTAACAATCTTAATGAAATATAATACTTAGAAATCAGCATTAAAGTTCATTCTGACTCTTTTTACATATCCTTGCAATGCTGCAGTATGGACTATAAGGATATTGTTTGATTAGTTATTAATGCTATCTGTTTTCGAGTTTGTGTTCCTACTTGAATGGAATGTTATGGATTTGGCATTGATATGGTGTGATGCTATTGTAGCTTAAAACAACATAATGGGGAACTGAAAGGCGGTGCCAAAGCAACCCAAGCCGGAAGGCTGTGGATTTATGCCTGTCTTGTTCAAGGATTCATTGATAAAAGTAAAGGTAAGTTAGCCTATTTCTCTATGATCATATTAGCATCATATCAATTTCTTCTCTCTCTTTAGTTCATTCCATCAGACTGAATGGTTCTTGAAGGATGTGCATATATTTTTATGGAGTAACATATGTTCAATGTTGAGAACTATGTGTTCAATTTATTCTAACTGATTCTGTATGAGTATCATCACTAAAGGCTATTATTTGCTTGTTCATATGGTTTGTCCTCCAGTAAAAAGGTTATTGTTTGTTTGTTAATATTGTTCGCTCTTGAACTTATTAAAACTAATTTATGGTTTTTGTTGAGAATTCAAGGTCAAGACCATATTGCTTGGCTTCGTGCTTGTATTAACATGCTCTGTTCTCAGATTCTTAGAACTGGAAATCTGGAACCTTCACTTAGAGCTGCAGGGACTAAAGCACTATTATTAGTAAAGTTGTTAGTCGACGATAAATTATGAAATGAATTGTATAAAGTAGAGCATCTGGTTCGGTTTTGGGTTGCTCTATTTCCTGACCTCTTTTTTTTGTAAGACCTTTACGTATTCCCACAGAAGTTAAATTATGAGTTAAGAGTTTAAAACATCAGCTTCACACTCAAAAATTGCAAAACTTGCTCAAGGAATTGTGTATAACTCAATCCATATGACAGGTATATAACTAAAGCAGGAAAACAAAACTGAGGACAGAGTTGGTAGCTTCTTAGCTTAGCTTGGGATCATTGCTCATATTGACCATCCAAATGCTGCTAAATTGATTGGCTTTAGTGCTGATCGCAGTTTGTAGCTGGTCCTCCAGTTTTCTCCCAACGGAAGCCTCGCCGCTGTACTACATGGTTATGCTTCTATCTATAGTTCAAACTAATGCATTTTTTACCTTTATACTTATGAGAAAATTAATTGCTGAGATTTGGATCAACAGTAAGTTTCTCAGCTTATGTTTAGTATATTAGGCCTGGAAATTGTCTCTTAAAAAAAACACCCTTACTTGGTTTGCATGTCATTTCTTCGACTAAAACATAGTTTTTTTTAACTTAAATGAGCACCACACGAAGAAAATGACTTTGTAATTGTGCTAGACATGGTGTTATCTTGTTTGATGGTAAAAATGGAACTTGATGTTTCAGGTTCCGGAGAGTCTGTTGAGTGGGAAAAAGAAAAACAGTGCAAGGTTGCTATATATTGGCATAGCCGAAGGACTAGAATATTTGCAGTACGACTGTCAAAGGTGTATAGTTCATAGGGATATAACAGCTTCCAACATATTGCTTTTAGAAGATTATGAGGCTGAGGTCCTGAATTTATTAGCCAGTACATCATGGAGAATTTCCGTTGTCGTGTTCATATATCGTTTCTTCTCTGTACAATGTCATTCGTATTCATATTGCAGCACTTCATCCATTTTCCAGATTGGTTTCTTTGTTTGCATTTGATGTCCTAACAAGAAACTCGGGGCCTTTTTGATATTTTAGAATTTTAATTTGTGATTTATTACTTAAGCCCTGCTTCACAATATTCTCCATGTTTCTCCCACACTTCTATATTAATTGATGCCGCCTGCCATTAAGGTGGCTGTAGCATAGTGGTTAAGGCCTACGGTCTATACAGAATTACATCAAGTCAGCAGGTTTGTTTTATGTAGATATGTGAAACCTCTAGAAATTCACGTTTCTACTGAGTTACCAGGCTACGAAGTGTCAAGAGTTCTCTAACTTGGTGAGAGCTCTCTATGAATTAAATTCTGAAGCACACATCTTGAGTACTTACATTTGAAATTAAAATTCGAGCTGTGATGTAGGATGGTTGCATGTTTTGTACTGTTTCCAACTTGAATATTTGTGGCATCTGTTTATGTGTATTTGGTTACTTCGCCCAGGTAGAGTTTTTTTCACTCACAAGTGCTAATAAATCGGTGTTGTACTTATCTGTTTTTGGATAATAAAAAGTAACTAGAATTTTCAAATTATGTCATTATGATTGTGTTTGCACAGGTAAAGAGGGAAGATGCGGTTAAGGAAGTCATTGCAGCAATGACGGTGGAGAAGGAAGTGTCTTTGGTGTTTATGGAAGTCATCAATTTTATGCAGACCGAAGAAGCAGGTATTTAAAAGGAGGGTGGGTTCATGGCCTGAAATTTGGCACTGGAGAAATGGGAACTTGTCATCACGGATTTGATAGTTTCTTACAGTTGGACTTTGTTTTGCACTATTGCGCTGGATATCTAATTTGTACATGTTTTTGCTGCAAAGGTTTGTGAGATTGTTGGCTTGCTGCATGGAGATAAAGGCGTGTTGATCAGATTCAAGGTCCAGAAGTTATTGAGGCTTTAGGATAAAGTGTTGATGTTCTATTCGCAAGGGGGTTCAAACTCACAAATACAAGTTATGAAGGTTGCAACAAGGCTAACTTCGTTTCTCCGCTATTGGCGGTATCATCTAGGATGTTCGTGTATATTAAACTTTTTTTGACTTTGTTTCTTCTTAGTTTGTTAGACAAGACTTGAATAAGTTGGCTCGTGTTTTGGCCAAAGATGTGTTGGTTGAGACTTAAGAGTAATGGCTTTGCTAATCCGCCACTCCATTTCTCCGATGTAAACATTTTATTATGTGATCTTCATTCTAAAAAGTAAAGTTCAATATATATATATAGAGGTCAATGGTTCAAGTAATTGGCTGGTATAATGTTAGTCCAGTTCCAATGTGCCGCTTGAGGAAACATGACTATTATACATGTATAAGTGCATGGTGATGTTTGTATATAGGGTTGTTCGAGCCAATCTTGTTAGTATTCCTGTATTCTATATATTATTCCTCAATTTTGGGATTGCGGAGCAATATTTGTTGAAGATTTTAGATGTCCTCGAACTTGTCAGGTAACATACAAAGAAAACATTACTATATGAAAGTACCAAAAAACAGTACACATCAGGCAAGGGTATCAACACACCCATAAAAAATCAAATGGACGTTAAAAAGATCATACTTCAATATATTAGAAGAAGACGCGAAAACATTACATAAAGCAAGGGCATCATGAAAAATTAAATTAACGAGAAGATCCTAGCACACACGCATAGCGTGTGACCCAATTTCTAGTATATATATGATCAAGTTAAGTTAGTTATGTTTAATCACAAATTAAACATGTCATGAGATCGAATGAAAATTTTCAATTTCAGTTTTTAGTCATAAGATTTGTGTATAAAGATTTTTTGGTAATGATAAACTAGATTTGTGTATAAAGATTTTTTTGGTAATGATAAACTTTTTATTTAAATAATATCTTACAAAAAGTATGAGAAGTAATCTTAAAAATAAAAACAAATATAAACACCATACAACCACCAAGATTTGTGTATAAAGATGATTAGATGAACATATCCAAGAGACTTTACAGGAAGAGAAATCCGACATGTACTATACTATGTGTAGATGAAGTGATGATCTATATACCAAGAAGAAACATGTGGTTTAGTTCAAAAAAGAAACGTTGAACGAGTACGCAAAGAACAAAGTGTCAAAGACAGATAGTATATGGTCGATCGATCGCATGCTCAAGTATACAGAGTGAAGTGAACTAGTGACATTCCTAGGCCCAAGATCATTCATAATCAATGGATTTATTATGATTGGACATCATCTTCAAGAGGCTGAGTACTGGATTAACATTGACAGATTAACATTTGATAATATATTGATTTCTACAACGTACGTATGTAATAAAAATACTTCCTACAGAAATTTTTAGAGGAAAATAAATTATAATGTTGAAACTTTTTATAATATGAACTTTGTTTTACAAACCTTTTGTTATAATTTGAGATTATTTTTAAGTTAAATAAACTTTTGAAAAAAAAAAAAAACTTGAGGCAGTCGTATATTCTAATGAAATCACATCCTTAATTGAAATCGAACATGAAATCTAGAAGTCTTCAGGTCGAGCATGTTCTTCCACATTTCCACCCAAAAAAAAGCATGTTCCTATTTTACATGGCTGCAATTGAATTTAATTTGCAGGAAGGGCCCCAAACTATTAACAATGTTTTACACATGATCCAACCATGCACCAATCCATATCTATCAATCAGTTCAAATGAAATGAAATGAGGTTCAACCAGAACATAAGGTGAAAGTTCAGGACTTTCCATTCAGGAGTTATTTCATATTTCTTATTTAGTGTTGTGATCTTATAAGGTGGTTAAGTGGAAAAAAAGCTATCGGTCTATCACTAATTATCACTAATTAAGTAATTATTAATCAGCTCAACTCATAGGAAAAAAAATGACATTGTGATGCTTTCCATTACCAGGTATAAGCTGCTTAATTACCAAGAATTATCCCGCCAAACACACATTTAGTTGAGTAATGTGGTTCGTATTGCACTTGTACAATGTTACCAGAGTATACAAAACCATGAGTTTCAAAGAACATTGCTGGAGACAACAGTCTGCTACCTGAATAGAAACTCTGCAAAAGAATGGTTGCATATATAATACAGTACAGATTCGCTTAATAGCTCAAAAGGAAGATTCAGCCGCTGGCAATACAAAATTGATCACGAAACAAAAATAGCATGATGCAACGTACATCCTTATCGGTGTATGTAACGACAATATGCTCCACTGCTCCCACTCAAAGGATGCTCTCCTCTTCGGCCTGTATCTTGAGCGACACTTGGAACTGCATGGAATTTTATATGCCTCCCTTGTATATCTCATCTTCAACGGTTTAACAATTGCACGGGGAAAGCTAACGGTGGTGGTACTTGTGCACTGCCCCTTGGAAGAAAGCTGATGAAACGGTTGTGATGGTAAAGGACATGTTTGCTTCCCAACTTTCCGTTTTTTCCATCTTAATAACTACTGCTGCAAGTTTGACGGAACCTGTGGAATCCCGAATCCATAAAGAAACAAAAGGGGAAAAAAAGAACTTTAATAGGAGATGATGCATGTCTAGCCACTAGTCAATATGACCATTGCTACACAATAAATTTGAAGCATTTGTTGAAAGTATGAAACATGTAGTTGTAAGACGATGATCTCTATTACCGTGATATGCAATCACAGCAGCTGACAACTTACTGAACTTAGCACTTACAGCTTTACTTTAGAAGCTAAGACATGAAAAAGGATGAACTGTCCGTTTTGCAGAAGTCAGATGCCAAATTTAAAAGCCTTGGACTATACTAACATCCAAAATGATAAATCAGATTGCATATAACTCGAGGAAAGTGAGAACTTACCAATGAGACAAGATTGGAGCCAGCAAATGATAGGGAGGTGGCTGCAAACGTAGACTTGCCAAAAGAACTTCCCTTCCCATGCTCCTCCTCTTCCAAATAGTTGATTATTCTTCCAGTCGGAGTATGTAGAATAAGGGGATCTTCAGTGTAATTAAATGAGTTTCGATGGATCCTCAGGATCAGGCTCCGGCTCTTTGTTGATGAGTACAAACTCTGGTTGTTCATCTGATCCCCAAAAGAGACAAAGGATCGACCAGTTTCATACAAACAGAAAAATATAAATTATTGGAATAATTATATCCAAAAACCCCCGAATCACATGTAATTATCCTATTTACCCTCTCAAAGAAAAACCATTCCTCTATCCCCATTACTACACCCGCTTGGTTTTGAGAATTTTTCTCCCTCCCTGCAGTTCGATCAACACAGCAATTTAGCCCAGCTATCAAGATTATTTGCTGAATCCAAGCATCCCAGTGTATCAATTAAAACCAGAACGGCCCCACTGGACCAAAAGAAAATGTTTAGAATGGTGAAAGGCAGTATTGGTGAAACTTGTTAATATTTTTATAATGGTACTTAACAGGAAAACAGTAAAAGTCCAAATTAATCTTTAATTGTAGAGAAGAACTTGTATAAGAATTTCTGAAAACACATTGGCATATTGCAGTTATTTTGCACATTATATACAGAGACAACATTGCCTTGGGCTACACAGAGAGGTACTGCCCATGCAAACTCATACAAATATGTTAACACACATGCAAATCCGTGCCAGATCCTGATCCGTGAAACACACACACAAAATCACACGGCCTATATTTATGCGGAGATAAATGTATTTTCTTTTTCAAAACCTTAGGATCTCTCAGTAAGAAGGCCATTATTGGAGGGGTCTATATGTAACTGTCCCCACTTGTTCAAAGCATAGAAGAACCCTAAAATGGAACTATAACAGCAGAACAACACGCCATGATATAACATCATTTACCGTTTGCCCACCAATATTCGAGCTCATAAGGCATAGGTAGTCTCAGCGGAGCTGTGGAACGAGTTCAACCACATCTCTCTTTCTTCATCCACCTCACTTACATAGTTCTTCCAATAATCAGGAACCTGCAAAAGAGAAACTATTACATGCTAGACACTGCTTAGAGCTTTTGTCATTAAAAAAGTATTAAGGGATTTACTTCGTAAAATTGGTTGATAAATCCTGGTGCCATCCACACATCCTCTTCCTCGTATAAGTAAGGATGCTGAGGCTCTGAATATGGACCGTTATACTCTCGAACCACTGTGTAATGAATCCACCACTCATGTTAGGAAGAAAAACAGTGAGGCAGAACAGAGAAAACGAAGTTGAACATCAGCAAAACATAATGGAAATTTCTATTTTCTTTTCACTTGCATAAGATAAATGTCCATTATTTCCTATCTTACTAGCTAAAATTATAACCCTAAACATAATGTGATTACTTCATGCAGTGAACCGAGGTCAATCTCCTTTGATGAACCAATATTACTAGGCAGTGGTAATTTACCAAAAATCATAAGCTTCACAATGACAAATACAGACAATTAATTATTCAACTCACTTCCATCTGGCTTGTTGACAAACATACGTGCCTTGCAGCTGCAACCTCTGCTATATCACCACAGCCGTGAAACCTCCCATGTTTCCACTGTCCAGCATATCGGTATCGACCTTTCACTCTTGTACCAAACAATTAGGAACCATCAAATAGTGAAATTGGTGATAGGTCAGTAAAAAGATCTGGTTAATAAGAAAACACCAACATAGAGTTTCATGAAATGAAACCAATGGACACCACTAGACAATTATCTAGTGGAACCTATAACAGACATTTTACAAATGAATTCTGAATTAGATAGTCATTTTTCCTTTGCATATAATTTAATTTTGTTTCCCAGGAGCCATTTCATGGCATACTTTTGTTTTATTCTGTTGCTATCATACTTAACCACAACAAAACTTATGGCTTCTTTCCAAAATACGTGACCCACTCATCATTCTCATAGAAAGGGATATCATATTCCCCATCAGCCAAGGCTACACTGTCTTCAATATCCTTCTCAAGCCATTCCCGATCTTCTGGGGACAAAAAATCTCTTGTTATTATTTCCCCATCAGCTCTCTTTTCAGCTTCCAGTCTGGAAATGACAACGAGAAACGCCTAAAAAATTCACCACAAGATGTATCTATTCTGCCTGCTGACTAAAATACGAATGAGCTACCATAGTATGAAAGACGTACTTCGAACCAGGAATAGGTTGCACGGTGGGAATGTCCACTTCAATAACACCATGACCTTCCATATTGTTTTGGAGCCATTCTCCTTCATACCAAGAAACAGCAACAAAACCCCACAAACTTAGCAGGTACATTCCTAGCATTCAATTACAAATCAATGGTGATATGAAAACTCCTACAAGATGAGAATACTCTCTGGAACTCTGTACTAAAAGCAAAATACTACCCTGATAAGTCCTTATGTGATTCAGAAATAAAACCTTCCCATAGACCATAGTTGGCTTTAGAAAACTTTGCAAAAAAATAAGGATGTAACAGAGAGATGTGTAGAATGGATCCATGGAAGAGTAAAAAAGTTAAGCTTTGGAAAGAGAGATTGTTAAATAATACACTATTATGCAGATAACCAAAAGAATGAAAAGCTAGTACATGATTTTGAATAAGACTTGGGATATTTATAAACTTGAAAGTATTTTGCCATTAATCCAAGAAATCCAAGCTTAGCTGTTAACTATACAACCTTTAGAAGATCAAGCAATTTGGAAATATCATAATTCAGGTGACTTCACTGTATAAGGTGGTTATAACATTGTAGTTGAAGATTGAACCTAAGAATAAAATTCTTGGTAAATTCATTGGAAGTAATCCATTTTACCAAGAATAAAAATTCTTTTTATGGACTGCAAATCATGGAAGACTTCCTACTGCAGCTAGACTTTGGAGACAAACAATAATAGAAGATCCTACTTGTACTATCTGTTATACTAAAACTGATACTTAAGAGCACCTCATCATTAATTAGTTGCCCAGGTTTTTCTGAATTTAGACAGATATCCATGCCATTACAGGCTGTTTTGTCAATCCAGGAATTAATTTTCCATTTGGAAAAGGATATCCCACAACAGATAGTAATTCTCTATGCATTATGGGTTATCTGGAATAAAAGGAATGCAACTATGCAAGAATCTTTTCAAACCAAAATATCTCTTTTTAAAAAATGTAGTTTGAATTCGTAGTAAAATTAAGTCAAGACACGTTCACCATAAGGAATTCAAGGCAAAGACAAACCACCAAAAAAACTCCATTTGCCTTCCTTCAGACAGATGGTTCCACAACACAAGAGAGAGGCATGCAGGGATAGGATGCATAATAAGAGACCATGAAGGAAAATTCATTCGAGCAAGTGAAGAAGTGAAGAACTGACAATAGAACTGCAGAACTAACAGTTATAGAGATTTATTTTCTTTTAGCGAACTATTTAAGAGTTAACAGCAATATCATACAATCTCAATCTGATTCCAGTTGAGCTATTAATTTTATAAATAGGAAAATAAGAACATTTTGGTTACTTTTGTTTACCGGGGAGAAAATCAAATGGCAGTCTTATTACTTATTAGGTAAAGAAGGCAGCAACAACTTAGCCCGTGGTGGAAGAATTGAAGATCCCCAAAATTGTAGCATCTCATATATTGAAGCAGTAGTTAATAATAATGCTGTTAGTCTTTTTGATGTAATTTGTGCTAGCTTAGTAGTGTGGAAAGTTGTCCTTAGTAGCTGTGAAAATGATGGTAACGTATAGGACTCTTAGTGTCCTTAGTATTGTACATATATGATGTTTAGCATGAATGAAATGAACCTTTATAACAGAAAGTTCATTTTCGCAGTTTTCTTAAGAAATTTAAATTTGTAAAGAGAGAGACCTGAGCAATCAGTTGTCAGCAATATAAACACCTTCCCGTGAGCCAGATCATCCCAAACAGTGCCTTCATAGCTTGCCAAAGTAAACACCCCCGATGTTAAGTAATTGCATATTGTTATCAAACACATAGTAATAACATATAACAATTTTTTTGAAGAAAAAACAGACTGCTGCATAATGAATATGCAACTATGCAAGAGTTTATAAGACTACGTATTCGAACACTCAAAACACAATGTCAATTTATAGAATAAACAAGACTACATCTACGACGAGTATACTCGAACACTGAAACACAATGCCATTTGCTAAAAGATACTACTACTATGACTACTACTAGACAATTTATTTTATTTTATTGTAAGCATGCATAGTAAAAACGAAATAAAAGACATAGGAGGTGCCGTCAGGGAAAATGAAGCTAACCCATTTCAAGAATTCTTCAATAACAGACTTAGGAGTAGTAATATTCCGATCAAAGTCTCGACTGGCAATAACAGGATAAAACTTCCATAAAAGGGAGCAATAGGCGGGTCACGACCCTCCTTAATCTCCTCATTGATAATGTCAATTTCGTAAATTGTCAATTTCGTAGATTGACAATTTTCTCTGCGGGGTTTTAACATTCTGTCTGTGATGACTGATGAAGAAGAAGAAGCGGTGAGATTGAATTCATCAAATTGGGTTTCAGTAATGTTAATGCGCCAATTTTTAATGTTCCTTAATTCGGAGAGCCAAGAATAGAGTCATGATCATAGATTCATAGTCAGCTAAAGTCAAATTAATTGATAAAATTGCAGATTAATATGGCCCCGTACTACATATTATTATGACTAATAACTACTCTCTCTACATTGTTGTTGTACAGTAATTAACTAGTATGTGCGTTACATTGCTCATATGGGATCGATCGTGATTCGTGATGATCTTGATATGGCAAGATTAGAAACCGTCAGTGTATATATTTGATGTGATCATTGGTTTTGGGTGTTATTCCTGCATGATTCATATTTAAGAGTGGCATTTGGTTTGACATCACATTAGATTTGAACTGTACTCCTGCTTAACTACTCATATTTGATGCTCAAGAGTAAATGTTAGAAGAGTTCTGACTTCTGATGTTAGTGCATCTTACATTTAACATGCCACCTTAATATCTTTAGTGTTTACAATTTTAATCTACTGAAAACAAGCTAGCTAGCTTAAAGGTTCGATTTTTGGAGTTTTGCTTCTGCTTTATTTTTTGTAAAATGTGCACTACTATTGCTACTACTTCTAGCAAGTTAAAATTACTAAAGAGATCAGAAACAGACAGAAAATTATTAATTATGCGTAAGTAGTTATGTTCGATACGATCTCCTTAATTGAACTAGCTAGAATGATCGACATCACTTGTGCAGACATGTACACAAACAACGTAAATACTACTCACTATTAAGATTAACATGAAACTAATGTTGCATTGAATTACTTAAATAGCTGAAAAACAAAAACCATAATTATTAAACTAAATATATAGCCGGCCTGCAACAGGTATGAAGTATGCACCGGATTTGGATTTCGTGATCGATATCATGGTGGTTGGTGGTGGGTGGTACTTGAGCTCGGGATATATTTTTCCCAAATAATTAACAGACTATCAATACTAGCTAGCACTAGTGTATTGGAAAATTTACGGGGACAGACCTGGTATTGAAATTGTAATAAATTTGCAATTAATGTGTCATAGTAATATAACCTATATATATTGGGACTTGGCGATGACAATGGACGTGTCGAGACTCCAATGGAGACGGGAAGGCCTAGGATTGGGGACAAGAGAGTGTCAGGGATCATGGCCGAGGTAGACGGAGTCAAGAACGGGTCACAAGCCAAGGTAATTGAGGGAATACCGAGCAAGATCGTCAACAAGGGACATGGGTGTCCGGTGTTGGGGTCGAACTCTTGGGGCATGACCGAGGAACAAGGGGGCTTTGTCCAAGGAGCTAAGTCGAGGCGATCGAGGCGCAAGCGGGCAAAGTCAAGGAGCAAGAACGCAGACAACAAGGGAACTTGAGTTATTGCGACGCAAGGGACTTGGGCACGCATGGGCGAGTCACAACCCATGATCAAGTTGCGATGGCACCGAGGACATTGCCAACTTTGGTGGGGGAGAATGTGACTTCTGTCCATTTTGGGGAATTTTTGCCGCGCAAGCTAATTGTGGTTCAATAGAAAGATCTAGAAGCCTTGAGGCAAGACTACGATTCTAGAAAGGTTAGGGACTATTATGCAAATTGAACTTTCTAGAATGTAGTATTAACCCTCCATTGTAAATATTAGAGTAGAGTTCTCTAGAACGGGTAGATTAGTAATAGTGGAGAAGAATTCTATATCCTTCTAAGAGTTGCATAAATAGGGTGGTGAGTTCATTTGGAACTCAACCAAGTCAAGTGAGAACAATTGTAGAGAGAGGAAGTTGAAGTGATAAGTTTGAGTATTGTAGTAATATACAAGAAGCTTTTCTTGGCAAGATCGTTGCATTGCTTTGTCGTTCTCTTTCAACTTAACTTAGCACACAATTAAACACTCTTGGGGAAGGCTGGCTTTCTAGCCTCGGGCGACCTAGTCAAGCACCGAACGGATACGAGTTCTTTCGGTTGTTCAAGTTTTATCATGTGACAAGTTAGTGTATTTATAATATATAGTAATAACCCTGCCACCACTGGCGAATCTGGGCTAGGTAAGTCGATCCAGCTGACCCAGCCCCCCATTATATATATATATATAAAAGCCATAAACTTAATTTGCGGTGAGAGAATGATGACAATAAAGAAATCACTAGCGTCTCAACATCTTGTTCTCTTCCCCACCCCTACAAACCGAATGAACAACTTCACAAACTATATGCACTGAAGATAATTACGCATTATACCACGTACAATATGAAATTGACAAGTCTCAAGAAAGTAATTCATCAGACCGCACACAGTTATAGACCGGAGTAGTTTAGATGTAATAGAGTGAAACGTACGTACTTATAGAATAGAATGCTAGAAAAGAATTAGATACTAGATCGAGTAGCTTAACTTGGTGTTCACGCACTTTTCAGTAAACTAAAACTTCATCCATTCCAAGAATCTGGATCTACATTGCTTTATCAAAGAAAACCAGGGAGTTTTTACAAACCTCAGAAAGTAGCAAGGGTAGTATAGCAACACCACAACAATTCACGTGTTCTCAAGCGTTTTAATCAGCAGCAGGCACGTATTCCAGAATTCCTATGCAAATTAAGTAAAACTTACAAGCAGTGCAATAAATCCTTCTTACAAAATGTCAAAGTCAGGATGAATATTGACCTAATAACCTAAGGTCGAGTGACAATGGTTACAAACCACAGCTGCTTCCAAGTGAGGCACAGGTCCTGCTCTAAAGAGGACATGATGATATATGGACATTAATCCTGAAAGGTAAGTAGAAATGTATTATAGATTATATTGTGATATATCAGTAATGATAAAAAAGGGGTAGCTAGCTAACTTACCCAATAATATCCTGCAACGCAATAGTTTACATTAGAACCTGCCACAGTGACATTGGTAGGAGTCAGTCCCTTCGGGAAGCAAACCAAATTCTCCTCTCCATTCCCACAACGAGGTCTATAATTTCAGACTCTAAAGTTTAAATAATACACAAGTTCCAATAAAAAGAAAATGATTATCAAGATACACCTAGCTTGTAAAAGGAGTATATTTTGTTAATAAATTAGCACATAACACAACATGAGTGTGCGAGCAGGTGTGACCAAAAGTACATTTGAATGGAAATAATTCGCCATTTCACCCGCGACCTCTAGATAGCCACCCGGTTAAGATGAGCCAAGATTCGTTCATTAGCTTGGATGACCTAATGATCAATGTATAATCAAATATCAAGTATTTCAACTGTTCTTGAATGATTAATATATCTAACATCCTAAATACTGCTTTGCTTGTAACTTTCAATCTCCAGGATAGTATACTTTTACATACTATAGTATTAGCTTATGTTGTTCTACTTCTATTACTTATAAGCTGCTAAAAGGCTTCTAAGTTAACTGAAACAGAGAAACAGGTGATGGGATGGTTATGGATATGACAAGGAGATTGATTGATGTGAACATCATGGTGGCTAATTTTATTTCTAAGCCACCTTGTTGATCACATCGATCAATAAACTTTCATGTTCATAACATCTCATCACCCGTCTCTCTGTTTTTGATAGTGTAGGCGGAGACACCCTCGAACGGGTCAACACGTGCTCTACAGGCAACTAACAAGGTTTTGTTGCTCAACTTGATGCAGTTTTATGCGTCTGTCAACTTCCAATCACACAGGTGGAATGGCCATTGATGCAGGTTCAACCTTATGTCCCGTCTACCCCAAGTAGCTATAAGAGAGTTAAAGGAGAAATAATATATGAAATCAATATTTGAATTAACTGCTTTTGCTTTTGCTTAATTGTTAGCTGGGAGAAAGAGAGTGGAGGATGGTGGCTTTCTCTCAGATGATGCCGAACAGTTGATGACGTGAGCTTAGAGCTAGGTTCGGATCAAGTGTTTGTTAAGCTTTAGCTATGCTCGTAAAATCTGATGTTTATCATTCTACACAGATGATGAAGAAGTGTAAGCTAACTAATAGACATGATTAGAATGAGTGGAAATCTGCCTTCATCAATTCCAACAAGAAAAGCAAAACTAACGTTAGTGATGTTGCATAAATGTTCTAAGTTGATGAATAAATTGCAATAAGTGTTCAAATGTTGCACAGTATGTCTTACTTTAATGTTGAAATTTGAGAAATCAAGCAGCAGAGGTGATCAAGATACAGTACTTGTATAGCTGTATTTCACTGCTTTTAACAAAAACACAGCAAACTAAAACAAGAATAGCTACAACAAAAGCCAATTGATCTTTAGAAAGTGATACTACTGTCTCCAGTAAGACCACCAGAAGCACTATAACTCCAAATGCAAAGTAAGTGAACTAGGCACGATAAGGCCAGAGATTGTTTCAGTTTAACTCAGCTAGTTTAAGCCCCTACTTATGCAATACATCCCGGATTTTGCTTGATGGTTGATAGATAACCTTGGAAACGTTACGTGGCCATTAAAAAGAAGCAGGAATAAGAAACAGGAATACATAAGATAGCCAGGAGTAAAACTTAGACGGGAAGCTTTAAGCCAATCAATCATTCGGTGGTTTTACAGAAGAGAAAATATTTGCACAAGTAGGGGCTTAAACTATTACAGAAAATGAGCTTTAAGCAGAGGAGCTTTAACTCTGTAATTACTGCCAATCAAAAGTTCATTAATGAGCAAATGACAGAACATCAACTAAAACTTATGTTTCCTCGTGTACATGCACTTTTAGTTAGCCGGCATAATACAAGTGCCTGGAAACTTCATTTCAATATAAGGGGTGGAAATATAAGGGGTAGACAAACATAACCCGAAAGAGAAGAAAATGCCTAGTAGTAGCTAAGCTCACATCCTTTTGTAACATTAGGCCATGTTAGAGTAAAAGAGGTAATTAATCTCCTCAATTGAGTGAGATTTGACATTGTATTAAGCCACTTAAATAGATACAAATACAACACAAATATAGCAAGAAAATATCTACAATGATTTACAAAGATTTAAGAATCCTCCAGAATCTCTTTTACTCAACAGGCCAAAATATGCAATCAAAATACTGTCCAAATATCAGGGGCAGACAAACACAAGTAATACCGATACATCCATCATAGAAAAAGAAAAAATATATACCATGTTGCAGCATGACCAAATGAAAAGCAAATCAGTTTCTAGAAAATAATAAAATACGAATGTGTCTTCATAAACATGTAGACCATATCTGAAAATGGGGAAATAGAAGATTCAATTCTATATGCACAAGGGCAAAGATCGGCATACCCTCACAAGAGATGAATAGATGATGGACAAGTGAAAGCTGCAACTTTCTGAGCACGCTGGGACTCAAACTTGTAAAGCCCTCTCATTTCCTTTTTCATTTGACGAGCCTCAAATCATTCTAATTTCACAGCTGACTGCAAAAATAATAATTCAAAGTTGACAGCCTATATATACCTACATAATGGATCGATAACCATTAGGATGTAAGCGAAGATACAATAATCTTGAAGTTCAAGCTGCATGGAATAATAACTTAGTCATGAGTCGTGAGAACGAGGTTATCACTTTTTTTTGAAAGTGCAGAAAGAGATCATCACTACCACAAACTTACTGACAGGTCCTTAATAGTAATAGGCATATACTAAAACCACATTCACATTGATCCGCAGAAATTGGAGAAATTAATGCCAATCAAAAGACTATCTAGTGCACTCTTAAAAATTAAAATGGCACTTTTCCTAAGCGAAATCTGAAGGACGGCCCTTGGAATGCGTAGTTAAGCTTTTCGGAAAGGGATTATTACAAGCAGCCAATTTCACATAAATACATATCAATTGATCTATCATCATTATTCATATACCATCACCAACAGGACCATAATAACAAAGGAGTAAAATCTTATAATCATCATTCAAACAGTCATACTCTAGTAAATGCGACTTGAAAAGGATTTCATCTGAATCGTAAGATAAAAGAATTAGTTTAAAAAATAACGGCGAGTAGTACAGCTCATCATCTTCGGTATTTGAGAACAAAACCAACCCGTTGAAACAGGCCAACAATCGATCCCAACGAAATATTGTCGTTACCAGTGATGTGAAGAGGTGTAATAATTCAACGAATTGACAAATGGATAGTTGATGTACTCAGCTATCCACTTCTCAATTAGTAAAATAATAACACCATGTTTTCGATGAGCTGCCATAAGCTTCACAGAATAAACATAACCAGATTTTGCAATAGAAGAAGAAAAAGAGGGAGAGTAAAACAGATGATGAATCTAGTGGGAAGATTAGACAGACGATTGAGAGAAGATTTTTCAGATTAAAAAACAGAGATGGATGCAGTTTATCTGGAACGATGATGACTAATCCCTTTCGGACTCTTCAGGTGCCATTGGATGGCTTTCTACCACTTATTATATACTAGAATTGGAGAGCCACGCTAAGCGCGGTGCCCGTGTTGGGCCTCGCGTGGTGCTTGGTCAGTGAGGCCTATCATGTTTATATGTAGCATGTTTTGTTTACTATATTTTGGTAGTTAACATCCTTTAACGGGTGAGCTACATATTTTGAATTATATAATTGTTTCAATATAGTTATGGAACTACCATGTTCTTTTCTTCATTACATGCATAAACATAAAACCACCATGTTTGAGCAAACACAGTGTATCCACTGAAGCCGAGTATTGAATAATTGAAATATGCTCACTTTTTTATTGATAAAATAAACTTCAAAGGGCATTATTCCTTAGTGTCGCATTTTTCTGTTCATGTGCTTCTTCCTAAAGAAAAGAGATAACTAAATAAGATGAGTAAGAATGGAAAAATATGTGAAGCATAGTGAAATTGTAGCTGAGGGGCGGTCTTTGAAACTGCCGCTTTGAATAGAAACGAACGCCAGGGAAGAGAGTGAAGAAAGACAGCAAGGCAGCAAATCGTATCCAAATAAAAGCAAAGTAAACCCTATTTAAGCGGTGTCTGAACTGACGTAATAACGAGCTAAAGAGTCCTATCTATCTGAACCGACGCAATTGTTGATGAAGAGTCCTATATGAAATGGCAAAGGAAAGAGAAAAACATTACCTACCACCACCAAAAGTTGAGATTTATATATTTGTTTAAATAATAGTAAAATATCAATCAACGGTTGTGATGAGATCAACACCAACCACGACGTCTTGGGAGATTTGTTTCCCAATACTAGAGCGGCGACTCGAGTCTCTCTGGAGCGGCGACATGGACTGGCGCATGATGAACTGAAACGGCACTTATGTTCGATTCGCCCCCAATTTCATTATTACCTGATAAATTAGGGTTCTTGGCCTTTAATCGAACAATAGTCTTCTTCTGAGTTGAGGAATTGCTAAGACTGGTGCAGAAACCATAATCATCTTTAAATTCTGGAAAGCCTCATCAGCTGCAGAATATAAAATCAGGCATTTGAAATTATCTTTCTTCAAAAACTCATATAGTGCCCTGCAAATGTTTGCCCTAATAATTAAGAGACTATTTATACTAGCTAGTAATACTGTTTATATGTAACCACTGACATAGTAATATGCCGAAATTTCGACCCTTTGTGATTACTTTTGAACTTATTTTTGAGGTGATATATGCAGGTACAATAGGCCAGCACGTGTTATGCGTACTTTGTCGTCACTCGTGCACGTATCGGATTATAGTTCACCCATCCTAATTAAAATTGTTTAAGAACAAATACGTTTAACTCTGAAACCCTTTTGCATGGATTCCCGGAAAAAAGTTGCACTTTGTTGATATGAGTACTATTTTCTCAATTTTCTTAAATTCTCTGATATGAGTTCATACCCATAGGGGGAACAAATAAAAGTTATGTGCCGAAATGGATTTGGATTGGTCCAAACTGCTCTAAGCCTAGATTTTTCCTTCAATTTATATTGAGTCTCATAAGGGTGTGGGTGTCAGTAAGACCCTTCACATCTAGAGATTCCTAACTAGTAACTAGAATGATTATTGCGTTTAATGATTTTATTCCGTGACACTTGTAGAATAATGATTGTATTTGCGAGATTATTTTGATTCAATTTATATAATCATGACGCCCTCGCAAGAGACGAACGTACTTTTGCCGGTTTACTTTGGGATGAAAATAAAAGTATAATATGGAAGACGTGATCTCTATCAAGTTGTCTTTATGTACTCACTTGAAATGTTTATAATAAACTACAACATCAATGTTAAATCAATTCCCGTTGAAAACCTACATGTCATATTTAAATCGATTCCCGTTGAAAACCTACATGCCATTTTTAAATCGACTCCCATTGAAAGTATAAAGATCATTAACTAATTATCTACCTATCATAAAAAATTAAGGTAAAATTTTAAATTTTGATCACCCCATCATCAACACGACAAGTATAACACCAATGTTAGATTGAATTACTTAAACAGCTGAAAAACCAAAACATAAATATATAGTCCGCAGCAAGTATGTAAGGTACTCCTAATTAACAGACAGAGCAAAGAGACTCGATGTAGGGACATATAAATTCCCTCCACATACACCTTTTCTCCACCCAACATAACATTTGGAATGTATTGGTAACAAGATTCCATCGTACTAATTTACGCCCAGTCCGCAAAACCAAGAAAAAATCCTTCTCTTTTGCGTCATGAATTAAACAAAGTGCCTTAGTGGATTCGTCTATAGGAAGTGAATGTGATGATAAATCAACTCGATACTTGAGAAACCACTCAGAACGGTCCCTTTTCAGTTCAAATATGTCGACTTGACAGGTAAAGGAAGTATTGTTATGCAGACGATCACAACATATGTAATGCAGACGATCACAACTGGCCCCAACATGATGTTTCTGAAAGTCAAGTTTATTAACACTAGCATTGGGGGGCGAAGGAAATCTATTAATCTTATTATTAATCACTCCTCCATCTTCAAAAATATTCAAGTAGAGAGATTTTGAATTTGCATTCGCAATCCAGTGCACCGCACCGTTTGAGTACACTCCAGCTTCATAGATTCCAAAAACTTGCTCATCATCAATAATTGATGATGAACTCCAAAAACGAGTTTCGGAGGAATAAATATCGACTTGGTAAACTTGAACTAACCGCTCCTGCTGCTCATCAGATTTTTCATACCTGCTGATATATACAATTTTATAGTAAGGCGACTTGGTGGGATCGAAGCACAAGGCTGTGCGTAACACTTCTCCGCTCTCCCTAGTAAAACGGTAGGTGGGTCGTAGAGGGATGATGGCAAATTGTCTGGTGGTAGGATTACATACAAACCATGTACTATTATATTCTACTTTTTGATCCCTGGTTCCGAGTACTAGTCCATTGCAAGACTGCCTAATTATAATGCCGTTTCGATATTCTGGATTGATAGCTGTTGAGGAGGCCGAGAAGGGTGTATAATTAACATGGACATTAGTCCCCTCTATTGGAACACTATAAAAGACGCCGGCAGGGGTGGATATTCGTTTGGAACTTAGGATTCGACAAACCTCGATGATGAGAGAGTGCCATTGTTTCGAGACTAACTTGTAGCAAATAAGAGACTTTAATGGAAGACGAAATAATATCAGAGTTAATAGATCATCAATGGAACCTACCCTTTCAGCAGCACTGCTGCTGCTGATCGTGAGCTTCTTTGGATCGCCTGCAGCAGCCGTTTTCGTCGTCGTCGATATCATGGTGTTGGTGAGGTTTGGATCGGCAGCAGCGGATTTGGATTTCTTGGTCGATAACATCATGGACATAGTGGTGAGCTTCGGTACGTATTTTGCCCTAATAAGTAAGAGTACTATTTATACTTATACAGCACGCACAAGGACTTGGTGGATTCTATAGATTTGTAAATTCTATGTATATACATATATATAAAGAGACTTGTTGAAAAAAAAAACCTAGTATTAATTAAATACGGAGTATACTTTTTTTTTTGTTTTTGTTTTGACAATTTTTGTTTATATGTTGTTACACAAACTATTCTGGATGAAAACACCACAAATATCTACAACTAATTAACTAACTCTCAAATCATGAGTACTTGAAGCTTTCTTCTAACCATCTCACTTGCATTTCAAGCCCTTCATCTCTCAGAGCACTCACAGCAGACCTGTAAAATCTAAAATCCAGTTTAGCCCCTTGCATTTTCATATCCTGCAACAGCTCAACCAGCTCATTAACACGGTTCGTTTTCGAAAATACAGCAACCATGATTCCCCCCATTGCCTGATCCACTGTTCCACCGTTCAGCTTGTATTCTCTATAACACTTAACGCACATCTCGTATTCTCCACCCTCGTTATAAGCACCGATAACCGTCGTGTAACTGATCTTATCAGGCAAAATTTTTCTCCTTTTCATCTCTTTCCATGTCTTCTCCATGAACCTCAAATTCAGAACCTTCCCATGCATATCCAATAGAGAGTTATAGGTCCACACGTTAGGTTCGCAACCTTTCTCCTTCATTTTTGCCACGAGCTTCATCGCGTCTGATACTCTGCCCATTTTGCTGTACGCAGACACCATAGTCGAATAAGCCACAACACAACTACCAAACCCCTTGCTTTCCATCTCAGCAAACACATTCTCTGCCTTGGGATATAATCCAAGCCGAAAGTATATGTTGAGGATCGAAGCGTATGTCACTTGCCCTGGCTCACATTGTTGTGAAACAAGATTCTCATACACTTTCGCAGCATCACTTAATCCTCTTTTCTTCGAAAAACCATTCACAATCGCACACAATATACAATCCGACACTCTTACCTTTACGCGTCTCATTACTTGAACCACGCTCAGCGTCTTCTCTAATAGGCCTTCTTTCACATACCTCGAAACCAGCTTCATGAAAAGTGCCGGATCCCTCAACATGCTCTTCCTCTCTGCCTCTTCCATCAGCTCCTCCGCTATCTTTACTTCACCAATGCTTGCAAAGGAGCTGATCAAAGAGGAGTATACCGAATGATCCTGAGGGATTCCATGATTCGACATGTCTCTAAAGTGCACGAGCGCTTCCTGAGGCCTCCCCATCCTGCCCAATGCTTCGCATACAATCAAATAAACCTGAGAGTGTATCTTCGAAGGTTGCTCCGATTTGATCAATTTCCTGTTTCCAAATTCTTGAAATATATCTACAACTTTTTCGCAGTTTCCACTTTTCAAATAAGCTTCCATTACACGACAATAACACGCGATATCCAAATCAATACCTAAAGATTTCATCTTCTGATACAGAGTAATAGTACTGCTGTACATATGCAACTGATTGTATCCTTTCAATGCCGAATCAAACATGTTAACCGCAGTCTCCTTATCACTATCTAAGAAAACATCCAAGAAACTATTTACAAGTTTAAACTTTCTAGCTTTGATGCAAGTACTAATCAATCTACAACATGATGCAACATCAGGAAAAACTCGAAAACGCTTAAGATCATCGGACAACGCAAACAATGAAGCCCAGTTCTTGGAACGAATCAGGTACCTCATAAGCAGCTTCATAGTGTATTTCTTTGGGGCAAAATCAGATTTCGCTTTCGCCTTCTGGAAGTAGTCATAAGCCAACCCTTGCGTCTGAGGATCCTTAAACAAGCTGCATATCAGCACATTTATCTCTTTTGAGTCCTCTGGAAATCGAAAATCTTGGAGCTCCAAGGCCAGTTCAAGGACTGGAGCTTCCTGAGGAGTTTTTGTTGTTGGTGGTGGTGATTCATTTTCAAGAACAGGTGGTGATGAACAGCTAGAAGAGTTCAGTCTAACAGAAGGTAAGTTCAAGTTGGTGAAGAGGAATGAGAGTAAGGGATAATGGAATGAGTTGGGAATGAGTTGAAGAGAGTTTCTTTTGGTGCATTTGATAGCTCCAGTGGCTAATGACCAGTCTGGTGAATTGCTTATGGCCATGTTTGGTTGCAGAGAAGCTGCTGCTGCTTCTTCTTCCAGGTTAATTAAGAGGAAGAAGGAAGGAAAAGTCATTCAAGTGTTTGGACATGGTGTTTTATTCATCTCCACATCTTATCAAGATTTTTCCCCCACTGGTCTTGTGGTTCATGTGTGCCACTAGTTTGCTGACACGTGGAGCATTTTAAACTTTAATTTTTATTTATTTATTTAATTTTGTAAATTTAAATTCTTTTGTGAACACTATTTGTTTATATAGTGAAATATACAGACGTGGAAAATTGGAATTGGAGATAATATATCAAGTGAAGAACTAAATTAGCATAAAAGAACTATACTTGATAATTTGCTCATTCGTGCATTCACAAATACTTTACAAATCAAAAGAAAGTTAAATAATACTTTAAAAAATCAATAGAAAGTTAAAGAAGCTTTAAGGGTAGATGATGATAATAATGAACAGATAGCAATTGCAAATAAGTGTATCGTAAATCTATAAATGTATCCTAAGTCAAATATACATAGAAGATTAAGTATTATGGCCGACGGTTTAGATAGACGAATATAAAGGTTATTATCGAAAATATTGGAGTTTACACTCACACAAGGAATGTTAACGAGTCAACCGTGGGACTTATTAAGCGTCAGATCATCTCATAAAAGTGGAGTCAGTCTCGAGCATCAAACTCGTGTTTACTAAGATTTGACCAATTTTTTCATATGTTGCTCCGGCCAGTTTGATTTGTTAACACCCCATCCACACACACTTGAAAATCGTATAACATCTTGCATAATGGGTTATATATATGCAAACTCTTGCAATCTTAACGTGTGTGTTTCACTGAATATCACTATTCTAACGACATAACACTATTTTGGTGACTTTATTGTCACGTTACAACTATGGTTAAAGTGTATGTTTAGAACTCTGGAAAAGAAATTAAGAAAAGAAAAAAGAAGAGATAAATCCTATTGAAGTTTGATTCGAGAACAAGTCTTATGTTCGACCCTGGTTTTTATAATGTACCCTTTATTTGAGGTTTGATTCCCGACAAAGCTAACTGGACCTTGCTTTTATAATTTAATTATTGGGGTGTTAAAGCCTTCTTCCACTCCGGACTCAAGGATGGATATCCTTACAAATCGACATTGAAATTGGAATGATTCTCCCATTGAAATGATTCTCTTTTAGCAATGTACATCATTTGCGGTGTTGTTTAGACTTTATGCCGAGTTATTTAGAGAGAATTTATCTCGCGTCCCTTGGTATTCTCTATCTACCCACCTGTGTCGGTTTCGGGTACAAGTATCTTCTTGTTTAAAGGCCGTTCGTGCTTTTCCTGGGAGTATGGCGTGGGTTACTTCAGATGTTTGTCTTTTTGTCATTAATTTTTAAAATAGATAAAGTAGAGAAGACAAAGAACAATATAATTGCTTTGTTTTGATCCTCAAATAAGAACCATTCGTCTTCCCGCCGATCACCCCACCAAATAAAAATCGGCACAAAAATAAAATCTTCATTTGGGATGGTAGCCACCACCACGGACACCGCCAATAACAGAATCAACAACATCCTTCGCATACCACAATGTCAGTATCTACACACGAGTGTTTTAGCGCCTGCCCAAGACTGAGTTATTATAGAAGAGAGTTTATGAACTAAGATCGGTAAAAGATAGATAGCTTATGTGTCTTTACCTCACCTCCACCCCCAACCATCACAGTAGCTGTGTCTCCGCCAATGTCCTTGCCTGATGTGTTTTTTTAGGGAAATTGCTCTCAACACCAAAATATTGCACTTTATTACTTTAATAACCAATCGTAAAAAAGCATGACGGTATGAGTTCGACTATATTTTATCTTTGATGTAAATTGAGGTTGGATTTGGAGCCTGAAAGTTAAAGTCTTTATCATCATTGGGTTGGGGAGGTTACTATGGCTGCTTGATTGTAATCACAACTACTACTATGGATTGATAGTTTAGGTTTCGTTGGACTAGGGTGTTGATGTTTGGTTATTTGTAAATTATTTGGAGGTTTGTTTCGGTTGTTGAGATTTGATGTAATTATCCCGAACATTTTTTATGTTCTTTTAGTAATAAAAGTTTTTGTTGTTTAAAAAAAAACAAATTAAATATATTTAAGCCATTCTTACCTTTCCTCTCATTCTCACGTACTACCTCAACTTTCACCCATCTTATTGTTATCTAATCTCAACTCAACCATTGAGTAATTTGTTTGTGGTGCACTAGTTTTGGTTTATTTAGTGGCACCAAAGGCATCAACGCGTGGTGCCGGTAATTTGTGATGCATTATTATTTGGTGCAACCACATGTAATGTAAAGTAAAGTGTGATAGTGCTGATGTGGAATCAGTAGGGGGTTCCAGTGGCATCACCTACTGATACAAGTTATTTAGTAGGGGGTTCCAGTGGAGTAATATGGTACCAATTATCGGTTCGAACGTATGAGTATTGTGAGTCAGAAGTTGGTATCAACATTTTTTAGGAGGTGCAGAGCGGCCGGTGGTGGACTGGAGTGATTTGGGTGAGAATGGAGGGCCGATGCAAATCAGCAAATTGAAGAAGTTATAATTGTGATTCCATAATTGTAGGCATTACTTAAAATCACAATCATGTTTTCCGGTCCGGATTTACTATTAGCCACTATATTAACTATACTGTGAGCTCCTATTAGAATATGACACGTCACACACTACTAAACTTAAATTTTTTATCCTTCTTTACGCTATCTCGTGTCTCCTGAGAAAAAAGAAAATAGCTTTCTTCCCCATACACTTTGCCGGTGCCGTTCTCCGAATCGGTTTTAAATCTAAATAAAGCTATCAGGCGAAAAATCCATCTACCTAAACTTCGACGATCAATAACATTAAGCAATTCAAGCATCAACACAATTAATAAGAATATAAGTTTGCAGCTCTTTTTCTTTTTAGATACTCTGGTTTCTCCTTTCTGCTGCTACCAATTTATCTTCCAATCCGTTTCTTGCTATGTAGTGGTTTAATATATAACCACTTGATTTCCTTCATAAGAAAAAAAAAAAACTCCAATCACAAAATGCCCTTATTGATGGAGTTTTGAGTGCGTCCAAATTCCATTCCAATTTATGATGCTTCAAAGAGTAAATCCAAATTGGAGAATGGCAATGCCGGAGAGTAAGCCGTCGTTGGGGAAGTAAGGGAGTAGTTTTAATTTGTTCCATTTTTTGTGCTTATGAAACAGCCGACGGATGACGGAATAGAGTTTGTTGCTTTATGTAGATATAAATCCGATGGAAAACAGCACCGGCAAAGGTATGGGGAAGAAAGCTATTTTTCTTTTTTGTCAGGAGACACGAGATACCACAAAGAAGGATAAAAATATTTAAGTTTAGTAGTATGCCACATGTCATATTTTAATAGGAGCTCACAGTATAGTTAACACAGTGGCTAATAGTAAATCTGGACCGATATTTTCCTCAATTATCTTCAAATCAGTTACTAATAATTAGTACTAGAAATATATATATATATATATATATATATATATATATATATATATATATATATATATATATATATATATATATATATATATATATATATATATATATATATATATATATATATATATATATATATATATATATATAAGGCCTTCATTTGATCCTAAAAGTGGAGTTCAACTGACTTAATTCTCAACTCTTCCAATATGCTCAAACAGTTGATCCTCATTGGTCTCCTATTTTTCATTTTTTTAATTTTTTTCTTTCATCTTATTATTTTTTCATTAAGGTTTTTTTAATCAATTATTCATTTCATTTTAAAACATTATATGATACTTCGAAATGCAATAAATATTTAGAAAAAATTATTAAATTGAAATAGTACAATAGACTATCAACTTTAAAAAATACACTCGTGAGAAACTAAAAGTTAAACAATAAACATAAAATATTACATAAGTTGAAAATTAAAAGTTAAACAATAAACATAAATTAGTTTTGTAATAAAAATTATTTAATTTAATGGCTTATTTTATAAATTTTATTTTATTATTTTTATTTATGCATTATTATATATGGAAATAAAATAATAAACATAAAAAAGAAAAGAAGAAATAATAATAAACAAAAAAAGAAGAAAAAAAATAAAAAGATGATATAATAACAAAACGGCAAGCTGGTAGTAGTACTCTGTAGTTGTAGTAGTATATGTATATCATCAACATTCGACACAACAAGATAAAGAAAGAAATAAAATCTATTTCATTCCATATTTTAGATCCATAAAAATTTTCCCCTGCTTTTTACTTCATTAAGTTATTAACGAAATGATTGAACAATATCGTTGAGTGATCAAAGAAAAGAATAAGGGGTTATCGTGTTGGAACTTGCACGCTACTTAATTAATTTACGAAAATCACAATTAACCTCCGAACAGAGCAATTTAGAGGGGTTATCGTGTTGGAACTTGCACGCTACTTAATTAATTTACGAAAATCACAATTAACCTCCGAACAGAGCAATTTAGACTCTTGGTTCTGTTACTTTCTGCACTTTTATCTATGTTAAGTACATGATATTGTAGACATGGTATACTTCTACTTTGTTACATGTAATCTAAGTATCTGTTGTCTAAACACCGAAATAAACACCGAAATAAACTGAACTAAATTTAAAATAATTAATTTTTAGATGAAGAAAACATATTCTAATACGTAATACGTAAGATATGCTAGCAATCAATAGCAATGAATAAATCTTGAGCAATTAATAAAACTTTTCTACTGCTTAAATTTTAATTTTCATTTTGATAATTGAATTGAATTTGAAAATAAAATAAAATAATTCTACCTTTTCTACCAGAGTGCACCGGACTAAAACTTGGAAGCATACGATCAACCTAATTTTTAAGACTTGGACGTACATTATCAGCCACCAACCATTTCCACCTTCATCTGCCACACCACCTTATCTCATCACCCAATTTTTCTTGGATTATTACTTATTAATATAATTTTATTAAATATTTTATTATTATAGTTTAATAGTAGTTTAAAATTAAAATTGAACAATATAGTTTAAGAGTAATTTAAAATTAAAATTAACGAAAAAAAACAAAGTGAATAAATTGTAATTGGACGGAGGTAGTATTACAATAAATACCCAACACGAACTATCCAACAAAGAAACTATACAAACAATTTGTAAATAATTTTGTTTTGACATTTAGTATTTCGAAATAATAAGCATAAATATAAACAGAAATTTGGAAATACTCTCATGGCCATCAAACAAGTACTTACTCAACCATCCTTCCTCCCTTTTGTTTTGCAAACCTACCAAAGAGAGAGATCAACTACTAAATAACAATCCAACATATGATGATGCACTGTTGAGTGGCCATCAATTTCTTATCCCCATCACTAACCTCCAGGTACGTAACTATGTAACAACATGGCTCATCAACACTTCCCACAAAAAACTGAACCCCAAAAACTAATCTTCCCTCGACGTAGAGGGCGTCCACGGCGTCATGTCCATGGGATAACTTCCGAGCACTCTCAAAAACGAAGTGAACTCCTGCACCTCTGCCAATGCGTTCTGCGCCCTAACATCCGCCATCGACGCCTCGAAATCGACATAAAACATGTACTCAAAATGTTTCGCCGTGCCGACATTCGCATCATCCACAAGTCGAATTGGGCGGTGTCGGTGCGGTCTCGACTCGATCTTCGTCAAGCTGATGTTCCGAAAGGCGAATGCTGATAGAACCTTGAACAGCACGCTCGTCCCTTTGTCCTCGGCGAACACAATGCTGGTCTTAAACGGCCGATCTGTACGAGGAATAATCGGGTCACGTGCAAGCATCACGAAACGGGTCACATTTCCAGTGTCATCCTGGATTCCGTCAGCAAGGATTTGTAGACCATACAATTCTGCGGCACGTGATGAAGCAATCGCGGCAGTGTCACGTAGATTGTTGGCTGCGATATACTCTGCCGCTCCTGCGGTATCATCAACGGCCTCACGTGCAACGTTGAGTCCCATTTGTGTTAGTGTGTGCTCACATTGTGCTAGTGCCTGCATACAGTAAGCAGTAAGTTACTATCAGCAGCAGGGTATAATCAGTTTAACACAAGAGTCTAAAAGTACCGAAATGTGAAATGTATCGATTTTGTAGGCTTTTTTAGCATTCAGAAACACAATTGAAATGAAGAAACAGTTCCCAAATCCTTATATACTTGTCAAAAATATATCCCCAAACCAACATTTAATCTACAAATATAATGGCTATTGGCATATAGGAAACGAAACGGATAAACAAAATAGTTTAGCTGTTAAGGTAAGAAACAAAAAAGCGCGTGAGTGATACCTGCGGGTGACTGATAACGCGCGTGAGGTAGTCTTTCCTAACGCCAGGTAGAGCCAGGAGACAATGGTGCACCGGAAGCTGCACCTCACCAACTATATGCAACCGGTGTCGAAGCAGCAGATCATAGTTCCTATGAATTGATCCACCAAGCGAATTCTCCACCGGCAAAACAGCCCTATCAGCAATCCACAGCTCAACCGCCTGGAAAGCCACCTCGAATTGGTCGCAAGGTATCGCATCGCAGTTCGGATACGCTTTCCCGGCCGCCGCCTCACTGTACGCGCCCGGCACGCCTTGGTACGCCACGCGCAGCTTCGCTCCGTGCGTCGGCGCTGGTGAAAAGTCAGCGATGCTCAGCGGCTTTGGCTGCGGCAGCGCGTGAGCGATCGATTCGCCTTTCACCGGCACTATGTCCAGCGAAGCGTGGCCGTTCACGGCGGCGATTTTCTCAGTGTTTTGCTGCTGCGAGACGACTTTGCTGGCGAGTATGGCGCACGCGCTCTGCCATTCGTAGCGATTCCGTCCCGATTGACCGAAGGATGACCTCGGGGCGGTGATTGGCTGGGGTGGATTGGCGTTTGTGTTGGTTTGGGGTAGATTGGAGTCGTGCTTGGAGACGGAGAGGACGACGAGTCGACTCGGGCGGTGGCGAATCGGAGGCGAAGCGGTGGTTAAGGAGTTGAGGTCGACACGCGGTGGAGTGAGGGATTGCATTGTGAAATGTGGAGTAGTGAATCTGAGTTTGTTGGGCTTAAAATGGGAAGGGGGAAAATGTATGAGCTCTCTCTGTGATTTTTGGAGCTGAAAAGTAGAAAGAGAGTTGAGGGGTATTTATATTGGAAATATTAATAATATTGGAAAAGATGACTTACACTTTATTTAATTATAAAGTTAATATAATAAAGTGTGATATAAATTAGTATAAAGAGATGATGGCTGGATGGAGATTGTGGGTTTGTATGTGCGTGGACTTGGTTTGGTCATTCCTCACACCTACCACTTCTCAGATTTTCGCCATAAACAAAATAAAAACTTTAACCAAGAATATATTTATCACATTCAGCAACATAAGGTAACTGAAATCTCCCACTAATTAATTAACCCAATGAGTACCACAGTAAATAAATAGGTAAAATGCTAACTATTTGTTATTATTTGAAATATGAAATATTATACCAAGTAAGTTTTTAAAGTCATATGAATGGACCTTATGTGGTATTATTGGTTGAAGTGTGTATTTAACATTCTCAATGTGTTTTATATCGGAAAATTACATGACGACAATGTGGAACACCTAATTGCTAAAACAATCAATTTAAATAACATCTTTAAAAAAATCATTCTATTTTTTTTTTGCCCTAAAATACAAGTAATCTTACAAAAAAAGCTATTCTATCTTTTGGTGCCCTAGAATCTAATCAAGTAGTCTCCAAAATACATCTTACAAAAAAGGTCATTCTAGTTTTTTGGTGCCCTAAAATCTAATCAAGTAGTCTCCAAAATCTCTCTAATCTGGAATTGGACTCCAATTTCTCGCTAAACTGATTTCTTATGGTGTCTTTTACATCTATTAGAGTTAATTTAATTACTAACTAATTATATTTAACTATTTTTTAAATATAATCAACGTCTAAATAATCTCCTAATTAATATTTATATACAGAAACTAATGAAACTAGCATTTATGTTGTCGGAACTAATAAAACTAGCATTTGTGTTGCTGGATCTAATGAACTAGCATTTTGTGTTCACTTGTGATGCTAAAACTAATGAAACTAGCATTTGTGTTTGCCGAAACTAATGAAACTAGCATCTGTGTTGCTGAAACTAGCATTTTGTTGTTGAAACTAGCACTTATGATGCTGGAAACTAATGAAACTAGCATTTTGCCGTTGAAACTAGCCGTTGTGATGCTAAAACTAATGAAACTAGCATTTGTGTTGATGAAACTAATTTTTTTGTTGCTGAAACCAGCACTTATGATGCTCAAACTATTGAAACTAGCACTTATGGTGTCAAAACTAATGAAACTAGCACTTATGTTGCCGAAACTAGTATTCGTGTTTGCGAAAACTAATGAAACTAGCATTCGTGTTTGCCGAAACTAGCATCTATGTTGCTGAAACTAGCATTTTTGTTGCTGAAACTAGCATTTTTGTTGATGAAACTAGCACTTATGATGCTGAAACTAATGAAACTAGCATTTTTGTTTTTGAAACTAGCACTATGATGCTGAAACTAACGAAACTAGCATTTCTGTTGCCGAAACTAAAGAAACTAGCATATGTATTTTGCGGAATCCAATGAAACTAGCATTTTGTGTTCACTTGCAATGCTGAAACTAATTAATGAAACTAGCATTCGTGTTTGTCGAAACTAATGAAACTAACATCTGTGCTAGCATTTTTGTTGCTGAAAACTAGCACTTATGATGCTAAAACTAATGAAACTAGCATTTGTGTTGCCGAAACTAATGAAACTAGCATTTGTGTTGTGGAATCTAATGAAACTAGCATTTTGTGTTCACTTTTTGATGCTGAAACTAATTAATGAAACTAGTATTCGTGTTTGCCGAACCTAATGAAACTAGCATGTGTTGCTGAAAGTAGCATTTTTATTGCTGAAACTAGCACTTATGATGTTGAAACTAATGAAATTAGCATTTGTGTTGCTGAAACTAATGAAACTAGCATTTTTATTGTTGCGCTAATGAAACAAACAATGGGGTGATGCTGAAACTAGAACTTTGTGATATTGAAACTAATGAAATTAACATTTGTAATGTTGAAATAAGCATTAATAGTTAGTATCATATAATTTTACCTAGTTTCAGACGTTAGCAAAAATCCACTTAAACCAACTTTTTATAATCTGAAACTAGTTGATAAGTACTGAAACCAACTTTTTATCACCTGAAACTAGCAAAATCCCAACCGAAAATCAATTTTTTATCACCTAAAACTAGTATTTATTTTTTGAAATAACCTCATTAAGTAGAATTGAGCAAAAGGAACTAGCATCATTGCAACATCACACTGAAATTTGACACAGAAATAACCCATTTTAAATTGTAATCATTCCATTGATTCAACATTCAACGGAGCAAAGCAAAAACATAGAGATTTGCAGATAGCCTTAAAATGGAATATCATGGAGAAAAAGAAAAAGAGAAAGAAGAAAGTCATTAAACTTTAGTTCCTTTTCTAGGTGCGTGTGACCCTCACGCCCCACTTGTCCTCTATGAATTTATTCTTCATCCCCAATTCCAAAAATATCTTCTCTCCTTCCCCAAAAATCACATTCAGTTTTTCTCACGAACACTCAAATGACTCAATTAACCAAACACTAATCCAATGTCCATGATCCCAATTGTTGAGCTCCACCACCCAAAGCCGTAATTTCCTCGAAATTCACCAATTAAATCATCTCAAACATAAATCCGCCTCTCTTCACGGGTGGCTGCTTGGAAATCCGGATGTTCTACGTCCGCATCGCTCCTTGTATCGTCGATAGCCTCCCGGACCGCCTCACGCTTCGCCACCTCCATCGTGAATTGGGCGTTTCGTTAGAAATCAAGGATTCCATCATCTGACTCTGCTTCGATCTCCCTACGCCATGATTGAGTAGATAAGGATTCTTTAATTTGAGGTTACCTTCGTCAGCACGGATTTGAAATCTTTGTCAAATTCAATTGAGCGAGAGTATGGAAGCAGCGAATTTTGTTTGCTGGTATGTTGAAGGCAGCGAGCTTTTGGTAAATGTTATTTGAAGTTGGATTTTTATGTAATTAATGTTGTTTAGTGATTTATTTCTGTATTTAACCCCTTTTATATATGACGAGTCGACTCATTTTTATTTATGTGAGTATAATTTTTAATTGCAAAATCTATAATTAACAAACTATACAAGAATAATAAAAATGTAAAACATTATAAGAACATTAGGAATGTATAAAAGCAAGCACAACAAACTTATAAAACAAATATACATAATATAAATATGTCCAAAATTACTAAAAATATATTTTGAAAGTAAATCTACATATACTGAACGTATTGAAATCATTAAAAAAAATTAAATATTAAAAATTATTTTAAAAAAAAAGTAGATGAAGTTATAAAAATATTTGGAAATAAAGAACTTAAAAAGTATATATGTAGAGGAGGTCTACGTATACATGCTACATTGAGAGGAGATCATCTATGGAGAACCTCTAGGATAGAAGAAACCGGGTGTTAGTGTGTAGTCTGAAACTCTAACTCGAGCATAGCGGAACAGAAGAGAGCAATTGAATGGAAGATGTGACAGACAGCTGCAGGGAGTTGGAAATCAGTTATGGCAGCATCATTTAATCTGTTACGTTAGCTAGCATTTAGCAAACATGCTAATTCGTATCATCTGTGCATTCATCATCATCTTGTTCCATTTTAATACCAGATTTCATTAATTAATAGCCCACTTTGGTAGATTCCTCTACGTATAGTAGTAGTAGCAGATTGTATGTATCACTTCCACTATTATGTTTACAACGACAACAATAATAATATTAGTAGTTATAGTTATAACTTATAAGGCTGTCCGGTTCAGTGGAATAGAGTTTAATTGGTAGAGTTTAATTGGTGTAGGAGAGGTGCAGGTTCGATTATTTGTCGTTTAAAAAAAAATGTTTACTACAATCCAAGCACACTGCACATGTGTCTCATGTGATAGTATTATATATTCTTGTAATCCCGTTATATTTTCCTATTATGATTAGTTAGCGGTTAAACAAATTTAAAAGATTAATAAATCAAGCGTTCAGTTTTTCATAATGGATGAAGAAGTAATATATTTTCATTCTGAATAAAAAGAAGAAAAAATAATCCACCATCCATTTTAAGCCATACTCTGATATACTCTCTCAAACTTAGAAATTCCATACGTGTAATTAGATTTCTATTTTATAAAAAATTTAAGTAACGAAAACTATAAATTTTCTTAAGTATTTAGATATAAAAGTTTTTTTTTTTTTTAAGCGGTAAAGTAAGGATCAATAAAATTTAATTTAGTGTTTTTTTTTTTTTTTTTTTTTTCCTTCAGATACTCTTTATGCTTGCACTTTATTAAAAGGTATACTCCCTCCGTCCCAGAACAGTTGCACCGTTTTGACTTTTTGCGGTCAACAGTTTTAAAGTTTGACTACAAATTACTCTTAAAATATAATGATATAAAATTTACTAAAATTATATTATAAAACTTCACATCATAAAGTTTCAACATATAATTTTGTTAAATATTTTACCATTATAGTTTAAGAGTAATTTGTAGTCAAACTTTAAAACTGTTGACCACGAAAAGTCAAAACGGTGCGACTGTTCTGGGACGGAGGGAATATATAAGTAAGTAAGTTCTCGTATCATTTTTACACTCTTCTGCTAATGATTTGTGCGACTTATCACGCATGCATTGTAATGATGAGAAAAATATCATTTAGCAGTAAATACAGATAGCAGTACCACAACTAAAAAAATACAATTTATAAGTAGATGGGAAATGGTGCACCATTTAAGAAAGTTTTTAAAGTTTCAACACAATTTTCTCAACAATGATTGTTTTATTCAACTATAATAGGAATAGCCACCATCATTGATTTGAAAATGAATCTGAGTGGCAGAAACTTGACTACCAATCCCCTGATTGGTGCTGATATTCGAGCCACATCCCGTTCCAGTTCAACATGTTTGATTCGAACGAGCTCGAGTTGAATTTAAACTGAATTCGTGCCTAACTCATAATTAAAAATAAAACATTGAAAAATAATCTAGTATACCAAGCTCTATCAAACCTCGAAAAGTACAAATGTTATAGTATGTCATAGGGCTTACCGACCCTACCTAGTATTACCGAACGAAACCTAGCTCGGCTCGTTAGTAAGACAAGATTAAATAGAGGCTTGAAATCCTTATCGAGTGAGCCGAATTCGAACTCAACCGAATTGAGTACTCATTAAGGCTCGACTCGTATAATACCATGTTGGGATCATGAAATTGATCCAAGATCACGCTATGATGTTTCATATTGGAACGCACGAATCGAACATCCTCCAGACATATTGACTGGCTCAGAAAGGGGAGATAGGTCGTGTTCTTGCATTAACAAAACAACGACATAAAAAGATGGAGCGTCATAAAATAAAATAGAGAGATCGGCGCATATGAGAAAGAGAGGCAAAGACAAGACTTTCCTGAAAACATTTATTTGTTCATCAAAACGTAAATAATGGATTGTTGTGTCATGCGACATATATATAAATAGTAGTTACTAATAACATTATTCAGTAACTAAAACCGTAAACCAATAAAAACAAAATCAAATCTACACGCCTTATTTCTAATAAAATGATATTGAGAAACTAAAATGTGGTGTAAGTTGGCTGTATATCATGCCACATTGTGAGTAGTAACTAGCTGGGTAAGAATATTGTTTAAAACATGGATGGATAATCGATCTTAAAAGTTGAAACGTACAAGATTTGATGGTTCAAGAATATTCGATATATGGTCCCGACGTAATGCATGTTTTAATTGAATGACATTGGTCACCACGCAAAGCATGCCATGTTTTTCTGCTTTCACATGAATCAACTAGACTAGTAGTAGTAGTACTTATCTCATTACAATTCAACCGGCATGAACCGGACCGCCGGAAGAATCTCATCACAACATTCTCAACCCTCTTCTTATTTTTCTCTGTGGCGAGTAGTATTATATATTTGATATCCGAATCCGAAATACCCGTAGAAAATGGTGCTAATCTTCAACAATTTAACGGGGTATGTATAATGTATCCCTCAAGTTCTGTGCAGGTACGGATAAAGTTCAAATTGTTTGGTAATTGGTATCTCATTTGCCTCTTCCAAGTATCGCGGAGTAGCTTCCTTTTATCCTGTTTTCTGTTCCCACATGACTTGATATATGATTATGAAGTATTATCCTAGCACTTTTTTGGTTTACCGGCAGCACACATCAACTTAACAGGTATGTACCCAATCGGTTTTGTGTAGATATGGATAGGGTTTCAACTTTCAACTTGTTTGTTATCATCGAATCAGCATAGCCAACTCTAAATGAGCTCCAACAAGAAATTACAGGGTTGACATACACTGTACTGCAGTGATATACTGATAACCAACTCTTAAAAGTAGTACTAGTACATCAGAATGAAAGAATCCTCAAAAATGTCAATTAATGAATTATGAACATGGTAAAAGTATCACCTAATGTCAACTACTATAACCAATATACATACCATCACAACTTACAACCTTACAACTCATTAAGATCAAGTAAGAACCAACCACTCTTTCTTACTACCAAACATACAACATACCATACCACCAAGCTCCACGCAATCGCTATCAGATCACCATCCAACCGCAACAACCTACTTAAAAAAAAAAAAAAAAGGAAGAAGAAAGAAAGAAAGATTGTTTCCGCCATATACACAAAAACTACCGACCTCTATAGACCTGTACTCCCTAAAAGTATGCCACATAGTAAATAAGATTACTGTAGACCAAATGCAAGAGAACCTCTAACCCAAGTTACATACTAGCTTCACAGGTATCTTTTCCCTACAAATGGTGAAAACTAGGCTGGGAAGCCAATGACAAGATAGCTAACAAACGGACAAGTCATTTGTTAGAGCCCAACCCACTTAACCCAGCCGAAGAGTCTGCCAACTCTGAAAGGCAACTGATAGTCTGCACATACTGCAGGCTCTCTTCTAGCAGCTTCAGCCTCAGACCATACGTACATACCACGTTCTTGTCTACTGCCAGGTACGGTGTTATCGAGAATAACAGCTACTAGGAATGCAACCACCATGTGAAGTGACAGCGTTGTGTTCAGAAAATAGTTTAGCTGCCATGTGAGATATGATGAGACGTGAGAACATATACTACGAAACAAACTTGGTAGAGATTTAAAAGCTCAAAAGGACATACCCCTCCATATTTTGTACGGATTGGACCATGAGAAGCCACAATGTACGGCTGGAAGTAACTCGGGACGGACAAGTTTGTGTTTGGAGATATACCATACTGCTGAAAATAAGCTGGTATTGAAAGTGAAAAGAACAATGATAGGCCTACAATAATGATATTCCTCGAACTTCCTGCCTCACTGTAACGCAAGTTTGACAAGCCCAACGCAGCCAACATTGCCCACATAAAGCACAATAGAGCTGCTACCATGACATCGGGTATAGAGGCAATGAAGCCCCCAACTTTACCTGACAACACGATAGAAACAATAAAGTAAAAGTCAGAAAAAGATATCCTGAAGAAATATCCAATACTAATAAGTGAAACAGTATTTAAATTTTAGGTGTCTGAGAATAATAAGGGTGACAAACTTCAATGCATACCAATCAGAGACAGAAGAATCAACAAACAAGCACCCAATTCCACAGCTCTGCGGCTTCCCATTTTAGTTACGGCAATGGTATGCACATTCTCAGTCAAAGTTGAAGAGCCAGTACCCATGCCCCACAGACCAGCCAAAATGCTAGAAAGACCTTCAAGACCGATACCCCTACTTACAACACCTCGTGTAGGAGGCCTCGATGCCACCAACAGTGATGATGCATGATACGAACCCACCTAAAGATGCCAAAAAAGCAGATCATGTAAGTTTCTACAGTGATATTACGTGTTAATTGCTTATCTAAAGGAGGTAGCCCAGCAACTGAAAAAATTCTTGAGCAAGCACAAATTTAATTTTCACATTTTTATCCATATTGTACAGTTAATTTTGGCTGAATTTTTTTTTAAAAAATGGCATGGCTAGTTAAGGAAAGATTAACAAATTTAGGTTGAAGAATTCCACGTCTCATTAATACTTAGTACGATACAAAATAGCAATACAAAGAGGACAAATGTGGACTCACTGAATCAACTGATGAGATAATAGAAACAACGCACATCACAAGGGCCATCCTCCAATGAAACACAGGTGTGCCCCATTGCAGTGGGTAAGGAAACCTGAACCAAGGTGAAGAACTCAAGGCATGAGAAGTATCAACTCGGCAATGCTTCATCCTTGAAACATGCCTCCTACAGTGGTCAGATACTATATTTGAGGCTGGTATATTAGTATCACATCCTTTATAGCTATACACTCCAGCTGCAGTTAGAAGGAAAGCTGTGGCCCATGTGATTGCAAGAGCAAGAGGAACCTATATTCATTCATACAGGTAAAATTCAGAAACAAAGATCTACGTACTACCTATAGCATGGGAATCGCAGTGCAAGCTAAATCATAAACTTACAGCATAAATCAGAAACGCACGATGTCCCAAAACCGATATTTTACGAAGGTACTGCAAAAGAAAATCATAAAATGCATTACTTGGTAGTTGGTAGTATAATTTTATATTCCCCATTTGTAGGATGCAGCAGACTTTTTGTCCCTCAACATCTAGGAGAGGAATCTTTATAAGGAAATCCTAGCAGATTTCTGGAGAGAGACTTACAAGGGAGAAAAGAATAACCAATAATATCTGCACCACACCTATCTCGATACAGGTACCAACTCGCGGGAAACCATAGCTGTAGAAAGAAAGTCCAACAGCAGCAATCGTGGGGGCCACAACTACTGGGTTAATTACCCTGAAGGAAGGATGACAAAATAAATGAGTTAATGCAATGTCATCAATAACAAACAGTAGAAAGTATCTAGGAGGATGGGAAATGAAATGATTGGACTTCAAGATAGCACCAGGACTTCAAAAGGGCAACAAGGTACCGGTACGTGTCCAACTTAAGCACAATATTCCATATACCAAAATTGAGAACATGCAATTTTTAAAAATGAAAACTGGAAACAGAGCCACTGCAACAAATGCAAGATATTTGATCTGATGACTGCAATGAATTTACAGATCGAAGAAAACTTTTGCAGTAACTTAACAGAATAGCCATAAATATGATTGCAATGGATAAATTGCATTGGCTGACTTCAAGTGTGCATTAGTTATTACTTGAAACATCTACATCATATTATTTCCGTGGCACTTGACTAAGAAATTTGAAACTTTTCTACACTTAATTTCACCCATCATTACTTTCCTAACTAATTCTTTCAGCAGAATCTGCACGAGTAAGATGCATTCATCTAGAGAAACTAGTTCATCCTTCATCCAAGTTATTCATCATTGTCTAATAAGCAAATATAGGAATGTCAGTAAAACCTTCAAATTCAGAAGTTAAAGCTTCAGTGTAATCATGTATGGAACAACGGCAATGGACATAAAACAATGGATAAACGTTTAAACTTTACTTCCAGAACTAATACACAAGTAATGCAATAGATAAAAGGAAATATATAGTCTATAATACTGAAGTCAAAAGATGAAAGTAATTTGCAATTTATTTTAAAAACTAAATGCATACAAATTGTAAGTTATCTTCAATCTTTTCAACCAATTAACGACATGTACTGGAGTGTCTTTTTCACATCCTAAAGAAAGTGTCGTTCAAAGTTGTGGATTCGTGTCTTAGTCAACATAAAATAAACGGCATTTAGATGTAATTGGCCCTGCTTATAATTACAGCCCAACACTTATCAAATGTACATTAACCCATATAAGAACGTTAAGTTGCATAGTCACTCAGATTGTGTCTTTTCACAAGCCAGATACATATATACAGTATACAGTAAATAAGGATGATAGACAGCATGAAGGCAACGGATTGAAAGGTTTCATGTGTAATGTGTTTAGTGCACTCTAGATAACATCACCCAAATGAATGAATTACACGGCTATTGAGACTAAAGTTTGCAACAAGCAAGAACTCAGCATGAAATCTACTAAAGCCTAACCAAAACATCAACAAATATAGAAAAAACAAAATCATGAGTGATTAACGCTGTTGGGCTTACAAATTTCTTTTTGCGGGGTGTCTCATAATGATATTTCATCAGTAGAAGTCACACAAATAGTATCTGTATGAAGTGTTTAGATACTTGTGCTAGTGAAGGGTCCCATTGTTTCATTGATATCACAGTATCCAAATTATAATCTATCAATGGCCAAGAAAATCAGAATATTTATGATAGGGATAAGAATTTTTAATAACTTATTTCCACAACTCCGTTACGTACAATCATGATACGAAGTAATAATTGAGGATAGTTATGACAAGAGAGAAAAGAACGCATACGAGAATTAAATGAAAAACAAACATACTCCGTACCTTAGTAGTATGGACATCAAGCCACTGTACCCGAGGAATGCCTGGAAAGCAGATCCGATAATTATAGCCCCTTGTAGTTCTTTCATTATATGCTTGAAATTCTGCCATTTGGAGGAGCACATTCATCAGTAATGAATAGTGTAATTTTATGTGTCTTTAAGTTTAAATTGCTCGGTATAAACCAAATCTAATGGGTTCTTCTAATGACACAAGGCTTCGCCTTGAACATCCTCCAAGTCTGTTCACATAAAATCAGGAGGGCAAATTGTTTTCTACAATTTATGGCACTGTCAGATAAAAGAGACTTAACCAAGCCAGTTATCTAATGATAATAGTCTAATTGTGTACTGACTAAGATACTAGACCAATGTAATAATGAAGTTTAGATTCGTAGATAGGCCATAACTACAGCTGGAGAAACACGTTTTAGAACTGATACAGCTGTGAGAGCAACATCATGCGACATAACTAAAATTTTAAGTCCCAAAATATTCTCAATAGTTCATCTAAGTATCATGTTCAAAATATAATAGGAACAGCATAGTTGACTTATGTGAAAGAACTACGTAGCTCCAGAACTTGTAATGAAATGTAATAAATATCAACAGGTTCTCTTTTTCACGTGTAAACCTCAGACCCAAACCCACTGTTCGAATCTAAATCAAAACATGAATAATGCCATAGGAAACAGCAAATTTTGAATACATACGTTTCCATTCAGTCCCACAAATTCGGGAGAGTTGATAATTGCAAGTGCAGGAGCAAGATAAACAAATGAAGGACCCTGTATCAAGGGAAGTCTTGAACCAAATGATGTATGCAGTAGTGTAGTTACTCCAGACACGAATAGCACCGTGGAAACCACATTTGCTGTATCTTCCTGCAAAGTGAGTGAGCTGTGTATTAGCTTAAGTTATTCACGAGACATTTCAAAGGAGAATGAAGCTTTATAGATTTATTAGGTAATAAATTACAAGTGCTCACATAGTTGCCACCCATTGCCGGAACTATCACGAGTGGGATTAATATCAACGATCCCAATATAGAAAGATAATGTTGTAATCCATAGAAGCCAATGGGCACTGAAAAGGAAAGCACGCACAAAATAATTAAATAACAGTATGGTTATACAGAAAGGAAACAAACATTATACTGCCAACATTGTTAAATAATAAGCTCCCATGGTCATGGTTCTAAAGAAAACATCGAATACATATATGGCTATCAATTTGAGGTAGCCATCTTAATATCAATCAGAAATAGTGTAGCTTAACAATAAGTTCTCCAAGTTCCTATCGAAAGCAAAACACACTTATATGGCTATCAAAATCTAAACTTTCTACTACAATCTTGAAAATGCATAATCAATCAATTGTAATTTGGTGTATAGCCATCTTAATATCAATCACAGATATCGTAGTTTACAATAGCACTCAACAAACTTCTATTGACAGATCAGATACTTGTATTATGGCTATCAAAATCCAAACTTTTCACTAACACATTTCGACAATTCATACTAAATAACAAGCAAATTTGGTGCAGCCATGATAATATCCATCCTAAATATTTTATGAACTAACATTGAACTTAGAACTGCAACTTGCTTATGATAGGCTAAACAACGCTTGTAGAGTAGTTAAAGAGTCTGGCAAACCACAAGATGGAAATTTTGTTTGAATTCATTTCTTTACAACATAATAACCAAAAACCAAGTCCAATATCCACTAGTGACTGTAGAATCAGCAAAAGCATCAATCTTTCCTAAAGTTAACAATCCAAATTTAGTAACTAAGTAAAATTGCTCACCAAGACCCGGAGTATCCCTAAGTTCATACTTGATATTCAAATGACCACCCCCCACAAAGCCATCATCATCCAAAACCGACTGCGGCAGCACATCCCCACTCCGTCCCACCGTCGTCTCCTCGTTTCTGACCGCCCTCCTACTCCCCTCCCCATCAACCACCACTGCATCCGCCTTCCCATTCGACTCTTTCCCTCCATCGGAGTCTCTCCTCTTCCTCACCTGCTCCTTTTCTTTCCTCCCATTCTCCCTATCCTTACTCTCTCCATTACTAATAGGAGCGGGCCTCGGGCGGCCAGCCTCAAGGTCAACAACATTGTTTGCTTCCACCTTAGCTGCCGGTGCCGGAGGAGGCCTCGGCGGCAGTGGTAAAGGGCTAATTGGGCCGGACTCGGAGACATTGGTCTCCCCGGAGAATTTGGGCCGGAAACCGGTCCGTTTGGCCCATGATGACGGTGGCATTGCCGTGGTTTCCGGCACCGGCGGCCACGGGCCGGGCCTTGGCTTCTTAGTGGGGTCGGAGCTTGACATTTTGCAGCAATTAAGTAATGAATTGAAACAGAAGTCAAAAAATTAACTACAAACACATAGTAATAACAATAATTAACAGTCTCTAGAGTTCAACAACAGTGAGTGAGAATTAAGTAATGTATATGAACAGATCTGACGTGAATTGATTAGCTAGGGTTTAAGTGATAGTTTTGTGGAGAGAGAGAGAGGGAAAGGATCTAGTGATAGCTTGTAATTGCAGATAAATTGGAAGGGAAGGGAATGTTGAGTGTAGTGAGGGTTGAGTTGAACTGAGCTCAGTAGAATCCAACTCTGTGTACTGTGTAGTGTGTTTTAGAGAGAGAAAGTAAGATACAGAAGAGAGAGAAAGAGTGTCGTCGTGTTATGGTTGTTTGTAATAATAATCCATTATAGAGTAGAAATAGAACAAATCGTGGAACCGCGTTTCTTTCGCGGTGATGACATTTATTTACTGCGCGCGATTTTAGTATTCTGTCCTTTTCCGAGCCCCCTTTTTTTAACCTTTTGTCTTGGATAATTTTTTTAAATTGTTTTAGTTTTAGTTTCCGTTACGTAGAAATTTTTTTTTTTTTAAAGTCGCTTTCGGTATACTTTATTTTATCTTTTCCCATTTGATGAATTCTTTAACTGAGATATGTTAATTTCCGAAATCCTTGCAAAATGTGGGTACTCTAATTAGATAATTAGATATGCTATTCAAATTTATTTTATCTTCTCCCATTTGTTGAATTCTTTAATTAAGTGTGATATGTTAATTTTTGACACCCTTGTAAAATGTTTGGTACTTAAATTATATATGTTACTCAAATTTATTTTATCTTCTACCATAATCGTAGTCTATTCAGGAGGGAATAAGAGGTGAGTAGTAATTAATTTAGAATTTAAAATAATTTAAAATTAGCTCTAAATTTACCGGTTAATTTAAAGAGGGCAAATACTCTCTTGAGTTCCAATTTTCATTGAAAAGTTCTACTTAATTCATGCATTAAGTAGCACCTTTTGATCGGAACTGAATAGTAGTCCATCGAGATTGATTTACGATCGAAATAATTAATACGATGGGAGAAACTTGTGTTATACGAAAGGTAAAGTGCATGGTTGTTAGACTTTGTTTTCTCATTTTTCCTCTTCTTTGGAGTGTGCTAATGTAAATGCGTTTAATTTGTTTGTTGGGGCAAATTATTTAGAAACTACAAACTCTTAAATTCCCCACGACATGCATCATGCATGTCGATCGAGTTTATCTGGAGTTAAAACATCAACGGCTATGTGAGTTATCATGTCAATTATATATGTCATGATCGATTTGAAAGTCCAACAAATTGAAGTTACAGACGTTTAACACAAAAAGAAAGTATTGGTTGAGATTGCATGAATATGATATCTTTGTTGTGCAAACTTAGTAAGTCAAATAAACCGTAAAAGATACTTGGAGGTTTTATTAATTATATTGATGTTTTTATTTCAGTTAAGTATCAACTGAGCTAGTTAATAATTATATACTTGCGTATATGTTTTGATGATTAGAGTGAAATTAAAGATATGCGCGCATTAATTTGCATGCACGTAATATATAGAGTAACAAAATCACAACATATATATTTATATATATAGATACTTATCAAAACCATGCACAGTGCACACTGCTGCACCAAGCAACAGATGACGATAAACCGAACAAACACTTGAATCCAAAATGATCATCATCGATCACACAAGCTACCTGTTCATATATACTCCATGCATGAATTTCAACAGTGGACACGTGTGGTGTGACCGAGCGCGTCAATTTAATTATGAACGAAAGTTGGGTAGGAGACTGGGAGTTAATTAAACAAATGTTTATGGTTTATTTATTACGTACGTTATAGTAGAGTGGCAAGCTAATCAATATACCAAAGTGTCCAAGTTCAAGCATTCCTGGTTACATGAAAATCATGTGTCGCACAGTTTTATAAATAGTTACCAGTTGAATGAATACAGAATACGACGGCATGTTATATACAATAAGGTTATACTTGACAAAATAATTAAATTTGAGAAACATATTATTAAGAACAAAATTAGTTACTATATTTGGAATTGGAATTTGATTTTTTTTTCTTCTCAAACGGCTAAAAGAATTATTAATTAAAATGAAGTATAAAAAATGTTCGAGATGTTACAACCAGTAACGAGTACAAAATCACATCCAAAAAGGGTGAAAAACCACGAACACAACCTACAACATTGGAAATTTGATATTGGATTAGTCTGGAGTTTGAATCAAAGTTGATTGAAAGTGTGGTCGACATGGATCATATCCTAACAAATCACAAAAAACATATATAAACTATCCTAACGAAACCCTAATGAACTAACAAACTAACATACTCAAATTAAGATAAAATAGGCTCACATACGGGCTGAACTACTAAACCCAGTCCGTATTCTAACTCTTGCTTGGCCTCTTAATTAACCCAGTATCACATATCATCTCCTTTATTACTTTATATAGTTGTTGAATATTTATTTTCAATTTGTCTCCGATAAAACCATACTACTAGCTATGATATCTGTTTAGTGTACCCAGTAAATAGTAATTGTAGTAATTTACTGTGACGATGGATTTTCAATCTACATTTTCTGAATTATTTACGGGCTTGGTCTATCCTGGGACCATATGGGTTACTAATTATATACTTGTAGTGTTAGCTAACTAATTAATACGATCGAGTGCTAGTTGTGCTAGCTGGATATTAAGCTGAAAACCGTGCAATGACAAGTTCCAGGCCAATTAGAAAGCGACCGCGATTTTGGATTTTGGGAAACAAGTACGTAACATACGTAGCAAGGTTTTGTTCTTAACTTTTGTACATTTTCGAATTATATCCTGGAAGATTTTGTCTTCAGTTTCAAAACAATTTAAACAACCAATACATGTCCAGATTTCTAGTCCAGTTTATATAATAATATCCTAAATATAGCCGTTGATACAGAAAGTGATGTTTCTTTGATGCATGCATGAACCCACTTCATAAAATCCTTATAGTTATTATATGTTATTATATGGGTTAATTACAAATTAGTATCAATCCTAAAAGTTTATAATAAATTAGTGATATATTAAAAAATTTCTACAAATTAGTGTCATAGATGTTTGGACTAATCTAACCTTATCTAATTAGAGAAAATTCAATTAATTTGTAAGATCAGATTCCAAATTTTTAGTTAATTAGTTACCTGATGATTTTTTACATGTATCTTAATATTTAAAATTTTCTATTATTAGCCTATTAATTTCCTTTCCTTTATTCTTATTATATAGCGTATGATTTTTTTTTCTAATGCCTCCCCTATATATTTAGTCGTTTCAGGAGGCCTCCTTCAAGTATCCTCAATTCTATTCAATGTCAAGCATCTGATCAAATTTTTTGCCCTATTATAAAGCCTTTAAATACAATTAGCCCCTAAATAACTATATTTCAAGCATCTAGTTTTTGTGGAACAGTAACTTGAACAAAGAATATTTAAGTTCACCTTGTTGCAGTATGAAAGTTAGCAATATTTATGAGGTTCAAAATGACATATTGTGCAATTCATTGTCGACTAATTATTTAGTCATACATTTTGGCATGTATCTGAATAAGATTATTTTTAAATGCATCTATGAATGAGCAAGCAACTTTTTTTTTTTTTGGGCAGCTATTCTAAATTTTGTGCTCTTCATGTAACAATCATTTGAATGTAAATCATTGACGGATGCATCATTTTCTAATGAACAAGCATGTTACATGTAATATGCATCATCTCTAAGCAAGCATCTACTCAAATAAGGTTAGATGAAATCGATGAAAAAAGGGAGACGGTTAAAAGTGATGATTGGCATTTTAGTCTGAGGTTAACTAATTAAGATAAACGTGGTAAGTTGGAGAAATATATGAAATTCAGTTAATTAGATTAACACTAAAATTAGCAGAATCACCAAATTGAAATAAAGTTTTCACCAATTTGTAGGAAAGATTTTAGGTCACATCAATTTGATAGAAACTCTCAAAACTATCACTAATTTGCAATTTAATAACAATCTGAAATTTACAATGTGTTATCGGTCAACTTTATCATCTAATTATAATAAATTTGTTTCCAGGGGCGAAACTAAGATTTTTGAACACCTGGAACTCGATCGAAATATATGCTACATTTTTTAACGTCGACAATTTTTTTTTAAACGGCAGAAAAGATTGTATTGACACGATCTTTGAAAATAGGATTGTTTTGGTTTGTCAAAAATTTAAATAGTAAATTTTTAATGTTTCGAGATAATCAAAATGTCAAGTTTGAAATAATCACAAAGGGGTGGGAGCACAGCTTGTCTCCCAACTCCCTTCCAATTTTGCGTGATTAATAAAAATATAATTTCATAAAAAAAATAAATGTCAAGTTGAAATAATTATTTTGGGAGCTCAAAATAAATAAATTAATCATGTCTAACAGTCCCGTATATCATCCTCTATATTGTGTGGATCAATTATTTTAACCGATCAAATTTTGATTTTACAAACATGAAAGTCATACACTATCGTCAAAATACATATTCAAGCCTCATTATCATAATATAAGTTTTTTAAATTTTCTTTTTTTTAATGAAACTATACTTCATTCATTCAAATGGTAAGGGATTTGTAGTCGAGCAAAGCTTTAGTTTCGAGTAGATTTAAATCTTATAGATGTAAAGAACATCGATGAGAGAGCCGCCCTTTAAAAGGGATCCGACAACATTTTAACAGGTTAATCGCACGTTATATGTACCAATAAAAAAATAAATTGATTTACACCCAACGCCGTAAGTTTTGTACATGCTCAAGATCGTAGGCTAGCTGTAGCCAAGATTATAATGGTACTCATAATAACATGTTTGTAATTTACTTAAAGCTAGTGTATATTTGGCACGATTGATTGTATGAGTCTCATGATAAGGTGATTTCATCTTAGTTTATCGTCGAACAATAATATTCAGCTAATATTAATAATGTAACTCATCACCAACGATTGTTGATTCAAGTGATAAGAGACTTGAATTCATTCAACTAAGGTATAGGATTGAAATCTTATGGATGTAAAAAAGTCACTAGGAGAGCCGCCCCTGCAAAAGGGTCTGATAGTGCTTGGCTGGATTAGTCGACAAAGCATATATATACCAGTATAAACCGAAAAAATAATAATAATGTAACTCATCAGGAAGAATTTCAAGGTTAAGTGTGATATAGCTCTGGAGCAATTCGATAATGGGTGACCTAATGAAAAGTTCCTGGTGTACGCACGAGTGACGATAAAGTGCGCGTAAAACAACACGTGTTGGTCAGTGGGCCAACATATCACTTCAGAGAGCATCGAGGACCGTGCCGACCCAAAGGTCGTTTTTCGGCCAATTAGTGGTCGTGGCATTACAAATGGTATCATAATTGAATCAACCGATTAGTGGTCTTGCATATCATCCCGCATAGTTGACCAGGACAAATCGCGGCGGCCCAATGGTCTGGTCTTTGAACCATTAGTGTCCGGTGCGTTAAAAAAAAATAAAAATAATAATAATAAATAAATAAAATTATAATGGAGTGGGAGGTAGATATACGAAGTGGTATTAAAAGATTGAAAAATAATAATAAAGGAGATATGTATAAAGAAGAAAAAAGAATTTAAGGTCGAAATGAAAGCAAGAATTTATCAGCAGCAAGAGTTTGATCAGGTGGCAGAATGTTGTCCACTGAACTAACCTCCCATCTCATTCCCCGCCGCTATGGATTCCGCCACCACTTTCGCCATCGTCTCCACAGCCCAAACAGACTACAACAATCTTTTATTACTTACAGCAGTAATACTGTCATAAAGTCCTCCTCCTCTTCTTCTTCAACCTTGCAACAAGTGAATGATGATATTAAGAACGACGTTTTGCCCCACTGGGAAACCATACCATTGCCGACTGTGACGTCGGCGAAGAGGGTGGTTCTAGTGAGGCACGGTCAGAGCACGTGGAATGCCGAGGGCCGGATTCAGGGTAGTTCCGATTACTCTGTGCTCACTCTCAAGGGTGAGTCTCAGGCTGAAACTTCCCGTCTCATGCTTCTTGATGATTCCTTCGATGTTTGCTTCTCCAGGTTATTTTAGTTACTTGCTATCTTCTTTATTACTACTTCCATTCATTCATTAATTCTGCCAATTGTGTTTTTGTCTCAGACTCATAAAAGATTGAGGATCTTTTCATCTCGTCAAGTTCAATTCATATTTATTAATTTAATTTAAGATTTGCTTAGTTGAAATTTATACTTCAGTTCAGATTGAATAAGTTAAGTTCAGTTCAAAGATTTACAGTTTAAACTGAGTAAATGAGAATGCAGTACAGTTTCATTCTGGAAGGGTATGGGAATTAAGTTCAAGTGTTATGACTCATTAGTATATATTGTGGATGTCTTGATTGTTTGTGTGTAATTGGCAAAAACATGGAGAAACATAAGTGTACAGCAAACTGCATCATGATTATTCAATAGTAACATAACATGGCTATCAATTCATACTATGGATGGATAAAATTGAAGGCTTTAAGCAAGGGGTGTGGGGTGAGGATAAGTATGCCAACTTCCATGATATTAAATAACTTGTGTTAGAAAATCTTAGATTGGTGTAGGTTAGGGGACTGGATCTTACACTGCGGGTCGTGGTGTAGTTACTCATACTTTAAGGCCAATCTGAATATTAGGAGAATACGCCTAATACTTGGGGACGGGTGTGATTCTTCCTAATATTTATGAAATGTCGAACTTCTAGACAGTCTGATGAAATAGTACATTATACAAGCATATTCTGATTTTGATTAATTATATTCTCATGATGATGATTTTACATCCGTGAAGATTGAAGAAACAAAGCATATTCAGAACTTTGTTTGTCTCTCACTCCAATAATGATGGATCGTTTTTGTTATAATACCTGGTTTATGTCTGAATGGGGGGAATTAGTGCTTAATTTTTTTTTATGAATTTGTTCTTCTCTGCGTACGATGAGATGATATTGTCTATTTGTCTGTGTCATTCTGATTTTGTTTTCCGTTAATTATGCAGCCCATTAATCAGATCAAAGAGAACTGCAGATATCATATGGGGCTCTCGCAAGGATGAGATCTTAACAGACTCCAACTTGAGAGAAATTGATCTTTACTCGTTCCAAGTTTGTATGCTTTGAGAGATTGTTTTGTTAATTTTGCTGTCTCCAACTTAAAAGTATCCAAAAATGTGTTGATAATTGTGACAATTAACCCTTCCATTTTCGTGCAGGGGCTCCTGAAGGATGAAGGAAAAGACAGATATGGGGCAGCATTTCGCCAATGGCAGGTAGATGCACCCAATTTCTGTATTGACGATCATTATCCAGTGAGGGAGTTATGGTCACGAGCTCGAAGCTGCTGGACAAAAATTTTAACACATGAAAGCAAATCGATTCTCGTGGTTGCTCACAATGCTGTCAACCAGGCTCTTGTTGCCACTGCTATAGGTGCTTAACCGGTTTACCTTACCTAACCCAGAGAAGGGACTTAAAATATTTCATAGGAAATGGATTAATATTTTCTCATGCTGTTAACACTAGGTCTGGGTACGGAGTACTTCAGGGTCCTGCTTCAGAGCAACTGTGGTGTAAGTGTGCTAGATTTCACTCCAAAACCTGAGGGAGGATTGCCAGACATATGCGTTAATCGTTTGAACCAGGTATGTACCCATTCCTGACCTGCCAAAGCATTTTCATCAATATGTACTAAATTAAGGTGTAAGTTTGCAAATTTTTAAGTCCTTTGACATTTTTCAAGAGATGAAATTCCCATTTTTGTAGGTTGGTATGAAGTTGATGCTGTGATTTGAATGTAATGATGCAGACCCCCAGTTCACCCTTAGCTGGTAGTTCTGCTGGAAGGAAAACCAACATGCGGATTATACTCGTCTGTCATGGATTCCCTCAGAATGATGTAGAGGTATTGAAATGCACTCCCTCTCCATGAAGATATATCTGTACATGAAAGCTTCAGAATTTCACAAGTGGAACTCTTAAAATTAGATAGGACACAACATGGTTTTGCCCATCAAGTTGATTTTTCTCTGTTTCTGTTTATTAGCTTTCTCTTTTGACATTACCTGGAATTTTGTTCTACAGGGTAGTATTTTTTTCTCTAGTGAGAGTCCAATGAACATGCTGGGAACGGTACAGGTAAAACACACTGCTGCTAGGCTTGTCACCTTCCAGTTTATCTCTGATGTTTAGATAAATGATAAATAGCTCGATTATAAACAGGCGCAGAAAACGGCAGAGGTACTACTTGATGTCAAAGTGAACAGTGTAATAAGCAGTAGTGCAGTAGCATCCGTTGAGACAGCAAATGCGATATCCAGAGTAAGACTGTTTATAACATAGATTAATATTACAAATATCACAGATTACTTGGTAGACCACTTGACAAGAACTTTGTGACATAGATGCAAGAAGCTGCTGATTGCTTAGGTGCTGACTGTATACCTCGTTATGTCGAATTGAAACAAATGCAAGACCTTGATGTTGGACACATCTTGAAGCAGACAAGTCAGGTAAAACAGCATCTATTTGTATGTTTAATAATATCACACGATACCCCTACTCCGAGTCGGAGACTTACAAAAACATCATCTGCTATAAACTAGCTACACTAAAAAGGCCTGAATTAGTTGTTTACAGGAAGCGCCTCCAGGGGTGATTCGTAGAAACACTATTGTTAGAACTTTAAATAATCAGGAACATTTACAAACAGACACTTGGTGATTTTTACACTCAGTACTATGTTCTTCATTGTCCAGGACTTAACAAGCTTCCAACCTGATCGGTCAGGTTGGTTAAAGGGATTCGAGGAGGAAATAAAGACATCGTTGTGGGATCAATCAGGCAAGGCGTGGAAGTGCTTGGTAGATGAACTTTCAAAAGGAGAAGAGGCTGAAAATAATTTAGTAGCAATAAGCCACCCGGCACTTCACATTGCAATGATGGGGCATTGCTTGAACTTGTCCAAGGATTGGATGGGATCATTCCATCTTGATGCAGGGAGCATCAGTGTGATTGATTTTCCTGATGGTCCAAAAGGAAGAAGTGTAGTCAGGTGCATCAACTACACCGCTCATCTAGGCAGGTGGTCGATTCCGATCACACGACCAAGTGTTGGTGATGAAGAGTTTTGATTTGTTTCAGTATGATTTGTGTGTATTCAGAGAAGTTGAGTTGTACTAGTGTATGTGGTAAATTATACTGAAGGCATGAATTGAGCATGACCTGAATTGAGCATCACCACTCCTAGCCCCAGCCATGAAACTGAGCAACTGAGCATGAAACTGAGCAACTGAGCATGATGAGTACTGTTGGAATGGAGATCCTATCCTCAAGTATATTGTCCTGGTGTGATTTAAAATGTTGTACATGCAAATTTAATTACGTACAACTCTAAAACACGACATGCAGTACAATTCAATACAATATAAAAAAACATACTCGACGAGCCAGGCCCATGAGGGAAAATGGGCCAAGTATTAAGGTGCAGGCCTAGCTCATGCACAAGTACCTGGCTGGCAAAGCCCTGTAAACTTGGGTTGGGGCAGCACGGCCTAAAATGCCGTGTGCTTGCAGAAAAACGTCGCTATTGCAGCTAGTCTTTTACACGTCGCTCAAACCTAGTCTTTACCTCATTTTTTTGCAACTAACTGGCAGTGGCTCGCTTTGTTTACACCCATAAATTGGAGACCGAAGATGTGTGTTTCCGTGGGGGTAGGGTGGTTGCAATTATTTTGTGATGGTGAATGGCATGTGGAATTCCTATAATTCACCTTGCTTTTCTAATTCCTTTTCGTGATAAAAATAACTTATTCATTTCATTGAGAATGTTAAAATTTAAGACAAATTCGAGAAATTACATGCAACCTTTTATTATTCGTCTCACTTTGAGGAAAGCTACACTTGATAAAAAGTAAACCGAATTCTTGATTACATTCAGCAACATTCTGCAATGCATACTGAAAATCAATTACAGTATGTCGGCGCATGAAATTTACTTGGTTATTTGCAATGTTATTAATAAAAAAATGCAAATGTATTTGAATTGACAAATTAGCGATTGCGATTGCGAAATGCAAGTTTTGTTAGTGTTAGCAAATCTCAGTAGCATCGCATCACACAGAACATGTTAACATGTTCTATAGAATACAATAGAATAAAACTATTTATGTCATTTATTGACCATATATAGAGAATAAAAAAAATGGGCTTGCAATTGTCAAAGAGATATTTGCCCTTCCGTGTGGATTTGACAGATACATCTGTAGATGGAGCACAATGAAGAAAACAACAAAACAGCATTTCTTCTTGTCCTTGTACTTAACGAAACTTAATAGATCGACATTGCTACTAAATTATCACCTACCCCTCACAATATACATTTATAAAATAAATAAAAAATTGGTGATATTGTTTTTATCGCGCGTTTAATTAATACTTCATCGTACAAGAACTATAATTAATTTGTACCGTTCTTGTATTTATCTTTATGAAAAAGAATTATCTAGCATAATAGATTAATTTGGTGCAACATCAGCAACAATATCTCCGCCTTTTTTTTACTAAGTTATTGTGTGTTTGTAAATTACGAGATCTTGAGTTTGTAATGGTTGTGATGTGGCCTCTGTAAGGTGGTTGTCATCCGTCAATCATGATTTTGAACCCTACGCCTCCCTTTACAACTCCATTCTACTGCACCACGCTATAAATCCTCTGATGCGCATTGTTTCCTCATTAGCAAAGTTAGGGTGGTTTAATTAGTCAACTTATTGAATAAAGAAATTTTTGTGGGTCAAAATGCATTTAATAAAAGACCTAAATGCTAACTTAAAAAGATTTCAGGGATCAAAGTGAAATAAAATATGAAAACGAGAAGAAGAAGACCAAAAAGATTGAAGAAGTTCAAAGCGTGTCAGGGAGATCGTGGAACACGGACTGGATGATGCAGCAGATCGTGGCACTGGGCGGCAAGATCTGAAACAATATTCTTCTTCCCCAAGTGAAAAAGGGTGGAAAAAGGAACTAACAAATTGGTTTCTACAATGACCCCTGCAGAATAAAAGCACAAAGAATTTGATTGCAATTGATGTATCACATTAATGGAATCTACTTAAAAATAAAACATCCCTGAAACTCATATCTTTAGCCATACGTACTGCGATGTGAGCTACCAAACTCTTTGCCACCTCTGGACTGGAAACGTGACGCAACAAATAGAGTCTCCCGGCTATCACACTCCCCTGCTGATTCTGAGAAATTATCTCCAACCCAGCCTCCAAGCGTGCGTAACAAAGCATAGCTCAGGTGGCATCCACAAATGTCGAAGCTAACTCCGGAGAGCGTGGAGTATGAAACTGAGCATGTGAAATTGGCGGGTTGTGGATACATGAATCTTGGTTTTGATGGGATTTGATGATGGATACATTCGGTTTTGGTGACTGTCTTTTGATGGTATTCTCGTCTTTCTTAGAGGTATTTTGACATGTGAGGTTTTGTAGGTGGTTTTGAACTAATTCGGTGTTGGAGATTAGAAATTGTCTTTTGATGTATCGAAGGCTTTGTGTCCTTCACTTGGTAGTTTTAGTGTTCTACGGTGGCTTTAACCCAATGGGTTGGATCGATGAAGATGCTTTCGTTAGTTTCATACGATTCGAGCAATGCTTGTGCTATGTTATTATTAATAATAAATAATAATTTTGGATGTTTAAAAAAAATCCTCCTAAAAAATATTTTAAACTAAACCTTCATCCCTACATCAATATCTAATAACGGGTTAGACCATATTTGAAGTAAAAGGGGTTAGACCATTGTCTCTAGGAATCCAATTATCCATCCAAAGATGAATATTTATCCCATCCCCAACACCCATCTAACACCATTCCTCGCAAGGCCCATCGGTCCAAACATACTCTTCTAGATAATGAAAGAAGCTTTACTTGTACACATAGCATAAAAAATATCACAAGTGGGAAAATACCTTAAATAACCTTACCCAATAAAGACTCGGGAAATTGAATAAGTATACATACTTGTTTTAACAAGATTAAAACAATGAAAATCTCTGAACCCCGTCCCTCTATCCCTCTTTGGCTCACATAAAGAATCCCAATTATTGTAATTGTTAATGATAGATCATGTCCGGTTCGCGGTACGAACTAAGAGACGACTTACCGTGATGACTAGGGCACACATGTCCGACATATAAGCCCTAGTCCGACACATTGGTTATTTCAAGATTGGTACTACTCGGAACTGAGGTCCGACATACGCGCGAGAAGTGGGTCCGACAAGGAACATGGATGAAAGCTCAGGGTCCGGTACCTCAAGCATGGTATGTCCGTCACATAGCTTGGTATCGGACACATTGCGCGAGACTATCAAGTCGGTCCTCGTGAAAATGCTACGCGGCTCAGCTGTAGTATGTACAATCACGAAATTTCGGACGGTATGTCGGGCAGTATCTCGGACCCCGTCCCTGTTTCGGGCATGTTGTCGGACGCCAGAACAAGACAAAATCATGGAACGTCCTTAAGAGCGTGAAATTACCTATTTGGCCCTGGAGAAACCCTAATTTGGTACATGGGACAGGCCCATTAACCCTCAGATTCAATTACAGCCGTACACTTGGCGTAATCCCAGGAGTCCTATCACTATTGGGGAAACACTATAAATAGTGGACATCATTCAGCTCAAAAGGTAATCATTACCTACCCAACTTTATACTATACACACTGGAGTGGCTTTCAACCCTCTAACCGTAAAGTCGATTACCCGGTTTGATCACTAGACAAACGGGAAAACCATTACTAACCTCCCCCTCAAGCTTCTTTCAGGTCTACACTTGTGATGGAAGGAGGCAGAAGTCAAGAGGAACGCTTTAGAACGTATTAGAAGGACTTAATAATTTACCCATCAACAGTAATGATTTTTCATGACAATTTCTTATGGAAACACCTTATGTGAACCACCTCAAAATCATATTCTATATATGAAAAAAAAAAAAAAAAACCATCTTGTACTTCATATCTCAAATATTCTCAATCATTTCCTTGTGTTATTTTTCCTGGTATATTGGCTTTGCATCATCATCATATATATATCATATATAGGACTCACAAATATCTCACCCATTAGTATGACATTATTCACTTTAAATTGATCACTTACTTGGTTTTACATTAAATCTTCTTAGTTTTCCCTAAATTATGACTTTACAAATAAAATATTACATAAAACAACCGCTCTAGAGCACTTAATTGCTAAAACAACCATTTTCAAAAATCTCTTACAAAAAATGTCATTCTATTTTTTGGTGGCCTAAAATCTAATCAAGTACTCTCTGAAATCTCGCTAAATTGGACATGGACTCCATTTTTCTCGCTAAAATGGATTTTGAAGGTGTTTTTGACATCCATTTGAGTTAATTAATTACTAACTAATTATATTTAACTATCTTTCGCTAACAAATTAATATTTATATACAGAAACTAATGAAACTAGCATTTGTGTTGTTGAATCTAATGAAAATAACATTTTTGTGTTCACTTGTGATGCCGAAACAAATAAAATTAGCATTCGTGTTTGCCGAAACTAATGAAACTAGCATTTTTATGGCTGAAACTAGCACTTATGATGCTTAAACAAATGAAAATAGCATTTAGTCGTTGAAACTAGCATTTAGTTGTTTGAAACTAGCATTTGTGTTGCTGAAACTAGCATTTTTGTTGCTGAAACCAGCACTCATGATACTGAAACTAATGAAAATAGTATTTTTGTTGTTGAAACTAATGAAAATAACATTTTATGATGCTGAAACTAGCATTAATAGTTAGTTTCAACTAGTTTCAGCCAGTTTATGAAACTACCTTTTGTTTGAAACTAGCTTTTGAAATTAACTTTTGTCTAATACTAGTTTCTAAAACTAGCTTTTATGTGTTGAAACTAATCTGAAACTATTTTTTTCAGTTAAATAATAATTTATATTTTTATAATTATAGTTTCCATACTTTTTTAATTTTTTAGTTTAGCATAAACAAGTTTTAGAGTTAATTTAATCATTTTATAAAATTAAAAACTAATTTTAAAGGTTAATTTTAAGAAAAATATAACATTAACAATTAGTTGCAACTTTTTCCAGTCATTTTTAGCTAGTTTCAGCTAGTTTCGGTGGCTGAAACTAGCTTCCGGATTTCAAAGTATTTATTAAATCTACTGTAGCGAGTTTTTGAAATCTGGATCTAATGTAGCGTATCACTGTAGCGAGTTTTTGAAATCTGGATCTAATGTAGCGTATCACTGTAGCGAATTTTTTGTAATTATTTTTGAAGGTAGTTGTTTTTGCAATTAATGTTGTATAGTGGTTTACATATGTATTTTTCCCTTTACAAAAAATTGAGATAGTATATTTATATTTTGTAACTATTCCTAATATCATTAGGAATAGTTATGGTTCCACTCACTCATTAATTAACACTTATGAAGAAAAAAAAGGAACTACTACTAAGAGAACTAGAGAAGTGGTACACATGAAGTGTTATTTGGTGTTTGAAATTAAAAAACGACCAACTTGTAGCAAGTAGACAAGCTTGAAAGGAATGAGAAGAAACCATGTTGTACTCGGTTAATAAAACCATAAGATTAATTAATTATGCAAATTCTTAATTAGTTTATTGATTAAATTAAAGAAGGAAATGACCTCGGCCGGCTGAGGGAGGAACAGGGAATTTCGAAGCTTCTTTCAGCCAGTGTTTGAATGCTACAGTTTGGAATAAAAAATATACTATTTGTACAAAGTACAACAACATTTAAAGTAATGTCGATAATTTCCAAGAAGCAACGAGGAGATCAGTAGTAGATATATTTAAATAGTTTGACTTATATTTCATTAACTGATTAAAATCTCAGTTACTAGTATATTGTCTAATTAAGGAGTACTATTAACTAACTTTGTTTGTATACAGTGTAAGATATTGCACATGGTATCAAGTAGATGAGATGTCTTGTCCCTATCTATTTTCTTCAAAATTTAATTCAGAGGACAAAGGGGCCATGAGCCAGTTTTGTTGATTATTTAATTAAATACTTCTACATTTATTAAATCACAAATTTTAATTGTACAAAGTTATGTATGTATACTTAGCTAGTTCCTTAATTTATTTTTTCCATACATTCTCGGTTAGCTGCAAATATTTTAAATGCCAACTTAATTAGTTGTGTCATTATATTTTTATCTCCACTTGATCAGTTGTAGTATTTGGGAGAAGTAACGCAGCAACAACCGAGTCTAGGTGGTTCCCTTTTAACTTTTAAGCAAGCACCATCCAGCCCACTAGGTGTGAGATTTGGAAACTTAGAAAAAAGAAATACCGATTAGAATGGTGTTGCCGAGTGTAATGACTACTACAGTATAACATCACCATAAGAAGCTCGTCTCCTGTGCACGGTTGGTGATTGACAGGAGTTTTTTGCGCAGGGTTGTATGGAAATGCGAAGTGTTCGTGAGTCGGTAGTTATTCTGGTCTAGTCTCAACTTTTATGTGTTGAAGTCCAATTCAACTAAAACACGGGTCCAGTTCTCACTCTTGTGGAGTGGAGTCAAGTCTAGTTCAACACCACTCATGTTGATTTGAATAGGATTCTGCAAGATCACTTATTATTATGTACAGTATGTGCAAAATTCTGCAAAACCAATCATATGTTATAATCTCCGTTCTACGAATTATTGCAACGACAAGCTGTGTTTGTTTTTCAACTTTCAAATGCTAAAGTGAAATCAAAAAAACGTAACAAAACCTTCTTCATGTAACAGGACTTGGTCTACAGCTGGTCATATCAAAACAAAGGCATTGATTTATAATAATAAAATTGAGAGGAGCGGATGAAGAGTAACTCCCTCGGAGATAAGACCGAGAGTTAAAGGGTTAAGATAAAAAAAGATTTACTTGTTGGGAATTTGAAAGTGAAAGCAAATTGGATATGTTATCTGAAAAGTAATGGTACTGTGTAGGGATTCTAGCATGCATTGACCACCGTGGTTAGTTTGTGGGGGTGACAAGTCCATTATCGGGAATCATCTAGAAAAGACAAGTATATAGGATTCCCGAAAGGTTCTTAATTAGAGATATGACGCATAAATTTCTTCTTAATTAGTTTACAACGATTGTTACCCGGTTACATGTCGCAGGCACAACTCGTTATTTACGATTTGATGTAATAAGAAGATGATTTCCCCAAACCGCTACGTCTGTCTTTTCTCTCTCTGGTGACGTCATACTTTAACTTTGACGTTTTTCTTCCTTTTCCGTTCATGCAAAAACGCAATAACTCTTCCCTTTCTGAGTTAGTCATGTTTGGAGGACGTTCGATTTATGCATTTCAATACGAATCATTGCAGTGCGATCTTGAATTAATTTCAAGATCCCAACATATTGTAAATTTGTCAAGAACACAATGTATTTTTTATTAATAACTTCAAATAATTTTATAATTAGATTTAAGTATTACATATAGAAGTTTTAATTGCATATAGATGTCAATTTTGAACTTAGAAGTAGACGTAATTATTAAATTAAAGGAACTAAAATGCAAATAGAATATTTAAGAGGGGTTCAAATGTAATGTTCTCTTAATATATGTTAAAATTACATCTTTCCTAGTGTATTTACATAGGGGTTCAAATGCTGTTGCAGTGCAGAGCCAATAAACACATTTACATAGGTTGAATCGATTCCCAAATGATTGCTTGGTGATGGGGGAATTAGTTTCTGGGTGTTTGAATGTCCAATTGGGGACCTAAGTGGAAGAAGTACAAAGACATGTTAACTAAGCTATCACCGGGTCAGGTGGTTATTACCGGGTCTTAAGATTAGTGTCATATCACCAACATGCACACTTTGTTTATAATTGATTCTACATCATATATATTGCTTTGCTCACAAGTTAATTTTGCTTTATCATACTTTGTTTACTATATAGGTCACGAAGTGCAAATAACATCTAAGCGGTTATACTGTCTTAATTACTGATCATAAAATCACACTCATCATCATATATTCACTTGTTTTAAATTTAAACTAATCCTAGATCCCTAATTTGTTGATTGTGTTTTTTTTAGGCAGGGAGCGATAATTCAAATTCATAATGGATCCAAATGGATATGATCTAATCCGATCCAATAGATGGACTCCGTCACATTGGTCTATAGAATTAAGTTAAAATTTTAGTGGATAAAGTGCATGTAAATTTTAAGAGGTAAGTAAATATATAAATATTTGAAAAAACAATATAGTTTCCTATCTAAACTATTATCCAATTTACACTTTTCTACTTAAATTTTGAAAAGCTACAATTATCTAGACTATGAAATATATTACAATATAATATATAGTTCAATATTTATTAGTAAAATAATTATAATAAATTCTTAAAAAGGTGTAAAATGTTATAAAAACAAAAATTCATCAAAATAAAACATAGGAATATAATAAATATAAGATTTAAGAAAAAACTTGTTTATATAATTAATTTTTTAATAATTACACCTATTTTCTTTTTTAAAATATCGAACTTTAAACAACTAAATATTAAAACAATTGTTAGCTTCTTTAATTATTAAAAATAGAAATTAAAATTACATATAATTACATTTAAATAAAATATTTGAAATTTACTTTGTTTTTATTATTTAAATTTATATTTTATTTAATTCAAACCTTAAAAATTGTTAAATATTCTCTAAAAATTATTTATATACAAAATAAATTACATGTTTATTTATTATTTTTACTACTGTAAAATAATTATACCCAAAAAGTATAAATGTTTCACAATTAGTTTAATTTAATAAATTTAATTATGTAATATTTATATTTTTCTTGTATTTTTTTGTCATTTTTAGTAATTTTTTAAGTAATAAATATCGAATTAGATTTTTTTTTTTTTTTGAAACATCAAAAAATTTCATTCAGTCCATAGTAGTGTACGCGGATAAGAGAGGAATACCACAATCATGATACAAGGTGTATCACTAAAAACCAAATACATATTGCATAGTTTAGATAGTAACTTGTAATTTTTTTTTATAGTTTGAGTAGGAAAGTGTAAGTTGGCTAATATATTGGATAGGAAAGTGTTTTTTTTTTTAAATAATATTTTATTTAGAAACATCAAGAATAAAATGATTTGAAATTCTAATGGCACTACCATTATTGATCTAGCTCACATCCTACATGGTCTTCTTGTAAGGTGTGAAGAAAAAGTTTGGTAAAAGTAGTTTTTGCATGCGCATCGTGGGTAACATATTATATAGTTTGGCATGGCTCCATTGTATTTTACTGATTGGGATTTGTACTTGTCACTAAAACTAACTAACTTTATAGGTTTAATTCTTTTCTAATGCTAATACAACAACTTAGAGAGTTAGAGTTAAACCTAAATTCAATAGTGGGGTGGATACCCATCAGGCATTACCCACCATCTTTATGATGAATTTAGTGTACTCAGAATTTCAATGACATCGACATACTACTCTTGTGCATGAATAAATTAGTTTTTCACTTTTTCCCATCCCTTCTATTTTTTATTTTTTTATAATGAATCCCTTCTATTCAATATACTGACTAAGTACTTGACGTTGGGTAAGGGATAAGAAGAGTAGAAGACACATACTCCATAAGAGTATCAAATTCTCTTGACCTTGAGAGGCTCGTCCCCTACTGATGATGATTTTGACCACATTTCTAAAGCCGCATGTGCAAGATTTGGATTTTTGGTGTTGAGATTTACTCATGTGCGTTTTAAACTTATTGCAGAGTTATAATCTGAACAAGTTTATATGTGCACTACTTTCTCCCTAAAATTTAACATAAAATCTTGATATATATGACCATGCATATCTAATTAAAACAGTGGAATATGGTGTTGTTATGCAAATCGAGTTTTGTCGAGGCTCAGCTCGTGCGATAAGGATTTTGAGCCGTATATGAGGCTTTGTTTGAGCCCCGTCTTGCTAATGAGCGGAGATTAGATATTCGGTAGGCTCGTGATACTAGAATATCTATTTATATTTTCATTCTTTTTTTTATCACGACTGGGCTCAAGTTAGATTCAAACTTAGTTGCAAGCCTAGACTAGATTAAATATGGCTTGAAACTAATATTATATTTTTAATCTTTTTTAAGTACGTCAAATTTAGACTAAACTAAATATTATTCGAATTTGACAATACTCAACTCCAATTAAATAAGTCAATCACGATAGCTAATCGAGTAAAAGTTTAGAAATGAATAATGATGGTTTATTAGAACAACATCTTTGATCTCCCTCCTACGTACAAAACATCGACCAAATTATTGCCTCCAACAAAGTCCTCGTGTCCATCCAGAGAGCATACTATTTGAGTCAGGTTTGTTCCAAAAAGGCAAAATCTGCAAAAAGTATGATGAATTATTTCACATATTTAAAAATTAATATATTGAATTTGGTTCATTTATCACCAACTAAAATCCACATTTATTTTAGTTTGGATCATGACAACATGGAGACCGGGGGTCCAACTCACCTGCTGCTGAAATCAACCCGACCAGTTGGAATGGGATTAGGTTCCAACTATGATTTTGTACTTCAAGAACAATAATAATAATATAAAATGATCAAAAAAGAAGAAGTTGATTTTACAATTTACACTATCATCGAACTGAGTTTACCGATTATTTAGTGTAAAACTAGTTTTACGAGGGAATTCCTTAATTAAAAATAGTTCTTCATAAACCCCTCTCCAACTATTTGTACGTACCTCAGTAATCGGAAAAACTATGTAATTACAACTCAATTTGGAAAAAATTATCATTGTGATCAAAAGCGAAACTCTGCACTTCCAACTATGCACCATTGCATTCGGAGAAACTACGGGAATCACATTCCATTTGGAAATATCTGTCGGTGTCTAGGCTTGAACTCCACACCTTCAACTATGCACCACTACGTTTGGGTTTGAAAAAACTGTGAAATCACAAGTCACAAATAGATTCGGAGAAATTCGTCGCTGTCATGGTTCAAACTCCGCACCTCGTACATTGAAAAAAATGACACTGCCAAGTGTCGAACTCTAAAGCTTTTACATTGAACAAGTGTCGAACTCTAAAGCTTTTACATTGAATTGCAACAAATTACCATGAGACCACCTCATGGTTGCCAACTATGTACCACCTAAATTTAATTTTGAAAGTGTGTATAAGATCGAACTTGAACTTATACTGGACAGAATCAATGTTGTACTCTTGTCCGGTGTTGTGTAAACACTTAGCACAACACACCTGTAGACAGTTTGTATAAACTCAATAAACACAACGGAAAGTAAATAACACGGAGTTAACTTTTCTCAGGCAAAAATCTTTATTGTCCGGAGCACAAACGGCTGAAATACTAATATGAATCAATACAAAGTATGAGATACTTTGAATCTCAATCCTACTAGCAAACATAAGCAAAGTGAAAACCTTGGACAAGTCTAAACATATAGAATACAAAGAACAAGTTCTTGCTAAGCTAGACTATAAAGCTTGAGGTATACTACAAAAAATGCTATGGAAAATATTTTGATCAACTCGTGATTTTTCCATAGTTTGTGAAGTTGACTTTCATGAGCTTATATACTACACGTATTGTGCTCCTCTTGAAACACTCCTGCTAGGTAATTCGTCTCTTAAGATCTTATGATTTGAGACTTAATCACCAAATCAGCGTGTTATGAAGATATTTCCTTATCATTATATATTTTTCAAGATCTCCAATATTCTTCTATCCTTTATTCTTCCTTGTATAGCCCCAACTCTTCTTGTACTATTCCTAGCAGGGGCGAGCCCATTCATGCGCAAGGGGCAGCAAGTGCTGCCCCTGGTTTTTTCAATTTTTTTTAGTTTTATACCTATGGGATTGAGTTAATTAATTAAAATTATGTTTTCCTAACCACAATCGGTAGGGTGAAGCTTGGGAATGAATTAATTTATTGGAATAGAGTCCGTGGTGCGGTCGTGATGGATAATTACTGTAATTAGTACTACACTCCTACTACCACTTTGTTTTTTCTTGTTTACAATTTTACTATTTTTTGGTTTGGTAACTTGCGAGAACTCCATTTCATTTTATTGACTTTGTTTATGTTCAATTTGACCTCAAATTAATCATAATTCATTATGAAAAAGATAATTTTAAAAATTATATTATGAAAGTATACTTATTATATTTTCATAATAAAACTTTTTAAGTTTTTTTTTTTCACAATGAACTATGACTAATTTGAGGTCAAATCGGAGGAAATAATTGATTTTCAAATTTCAAATGACTTTTTTAAAGTGGGATTCTAAGTGACCGGAGGAAGGAATTGATTTTTTAAATAAATTTTAATCATAAATTACTTTTAAATTATAGTGAAAGAATATAACTAAGTACATTATAAAACTAAATAAAATATACTTTTATAATACAATGTTATATTGGATTTTTCCTGATTGTTTTTTCTTTTCCCATGGAATTACCCAAATTATGTAAGGCCTTAATCTATTTATAAATCTTGCTCCCTCTGACTTAATTTTCTGCGCTCGCCCCTGATTCCTAGTTCTAGTCCAATTCTTCACTCTTTAGATCTGCCCATCTCAGTTAACTGAAAACGTGAAACCAATTATATTAAATAAGAAACAGCAAAACTAATAAATATAAAGTGTTAAAAGAACTGTGTAGCCTTGTTTTACTTGGTGTTATCATAGCACTCACAACACAATAATGGTTAGGTAACACTAATTACAACACCACAATATTCTCTCTTGACACTACAAATTGTTGGTTTTGATTATATTTATCTAGTGGCTACTGCTTCTACTAGCTAAGCCGTGAAGTTGTGTTTAATTAAAAAGAATAGTTATATTGTTTTTAAGTTAAAGATTCATAAAGTAAAAGTGTAGGTTTTAGAAAGAATAATCATAGCAGCACACACGCAGATGATTCAGATAATCACACTTGTATTTAAAATTATTCATGGCGCTTTACCCCTGTTCCGCATGATTGTCGGGACTACTTTTCTTGTAGTAGCTATTTTACTTTATCCTTTTTAATTTTCATTTTACATAGTATTTTATTTAGAAAAAAAGAAAATAAAAGAACAAATCCAATTTGAAGTATAGTCAAAGTGTTTGTAGCCGAGTGGCAAGCTGAGACTCCCCGCATCCAAGTGGTCACGGGTTTGATCCCCGAAATGAGTAATTATTTATTATGTATAGAGATTTATTAAAATAAGATTGATTAGAAATTTATTGATGCAAATTTGTAGGTCAAACATATTGTAATTGTATCTAAAAAAAATAAAAATTTGGAGTATAAAATGTTCTTAAGTAAATCGTTTAAAGTTTAAACACAATTTGGACGCAGCTAATTTCTCTGTTGAATTCAAATTAAAAAATACAACCTTCAATTCATTTCATTTCAATTTTATTTAGTTAAAGTTTATCTTACAAATAAAAATTGTGTTCAGTTCAATTTTTTTTTTTTTTTTCAAAAATCAAACATGGCCTGAGGCCCTTAGTCCAAATAATATGAATCACTTTATGTATATTATGTAGAATTGAGAAAGCCTTTAACTCTAATAAAATTACTTGTACACAGTTCGTATGGAAATCGTGTCAAAGTAGACAAGGATGTGAGGTGAGGGGGTTGGAAATTAAATGAATTGATGAGTGTCCATTGTATTGTATTGAAGTATTCAATACATTTTCTATCCAACTGGGCAACCATACCATAGACTATGATTGATAAAATCCTATCCTATGGTTTTGTTATTGTTCATTTTCTGGTATACAGTCTATTTTATTGTGATTTGAGAATGTACATGAGCCTTGCTTTATTTCTGGAAAAAAAAATACTAATAAATAAAAAAAATAGTAAAACATTAGTCCAAATCAAACTCTGTGAATTAATTGATAGAACGTCATGTTAAATTGTTAATCGATTCTGCTTCCACATAATTCATTTGCAATATGTTTGCAGTAGTAGGCAGAAGGACGGGAATTATACCTTTCAATCAGTTTGTCTTGGACAATAGGAATGACTCTAGGAAAAAACTTTGAGGGTCACTTAATGTTATTGATTACTGATGGTAATAGATACGGACCTCATTAATAATTATGTGAAAAATGAAAGATCTTCATAACACGATTGGTGATGGGAGAAGTTGATTTGGATCAAACAAGCCCCTTGTTCAAGTAAGTGCATTTGTGTGGAATGTGTTTCAAGATAAGAATCTCATGTAAGGTCAACTTGGGGGGGGGGGGGGGGTTGGGGGTAAATTTAAAGGATTCGGATGTGCGATGCAAATGGTGTGAGGAGGTTGATGAGACAACTTGGCATATATTTGGAGAGTGCTCATTCTCAAAATAGGTTTGGGGGCTACTTTTTTTATTGGGTAAAGGTAGTGTACCCGCTAGGCTCAAGTTTACTTGGTGCTTTTGAAGCATTTAAGTATGGCTCCTAGAGGAAAGGTGGTATGACAAGTTTTTTTGGCATGCTACAATTTGGAATATTTGGTTAGCTCGGAATAATCTTCTCTTTAAAGGCGAAAAATTAAGCCCTTAGCAAGTGGTAGAAAAGATTAGGCCCAATTCTTGGTGGTGGTTAAAGGAGAAAAGGAAATTAGAGTCGAGTTACCCCTTGAGTGTGTGGTTTTTTAAGCCGATTCGTTGTTTGGAAACTAAAGGTTAAGAAGGTTAGGATGTAAAGGCATTGATGCCTCCCTCTTGTAATATTTGGTGAGCACTACTTATACTCTTATGATTAATAAAATTGTTTAGCCGTTTAAAAAAAACACTTGTGATTTGTGAATAGGTTAATCAGAGATTATCTAGGGACAAGATCCCTACTTACACGACATCAATGTATCCCATGATCCACGAACAGGTTTAGCAAGAGCTGGTGCTATCATCAGAAATTCCCTTGGAAAATTTGTCTTAGGAGGCGCACAATTCTTAGGCAAAACTGATGATTGCACAGCAGAATTTTATGCACTAAAATTAGGACTTTTCCTAAGTGAAAGATTGAACTGCTCTAAATTAATCATACAAACAGATTCTAAGACTCTGATTTCATGCACCTACAGGGAGGAAGCAGCAGGAACACGACAACAACAATTGTTGGAGGACAATCAAAGGCGGCTTAGAAGAATCCAAGATGTGAAGCTGGAGTTTGTCTACCGGCAATGCAATGGAGTAGCAGACTTCTTAGCAAATGAAGGACGTAAACAAACTTTTGGATCTAACAACTTTCATGCTTCGGCCTTTACTTTTGTTTGGGACATATGCCCAATTTGGTTATGTAATATCCTTAATTTAGACTTTACTACTTAAGTTCGGTTTGTAAGGAACTTATCAGGTTAATTTAATGCATGAACTTTTTGAAAAAAAAAACAATGGGGTTCATACTAAATGGTCAAACAACTTGGACCTAACTACCAAGTGAATCACAACACAAAATATTTTACAATTCAGTCCCATTAGTTACCATTTGGTCTCACTGTTAGATTGATTGGAAAAAAAAAGTATTCGGGTACTAAAACTAATGAGATACTAAGTGTCGGGTACTATTTAAGTACACGGTATCAAGATTAGGGGATACTAAGTGTTGGGTACTTAAAAACAAGTACCCGAATTCTACAATTAAATATGTAAAAAGGATTATAATAATATTCAAATTGTAAAATATGAAATAAAATGAGACTAAACGGTAGTGATTCATTTAACAATTAGTAGATTATAGAGATAAAGTGAAATGCAACATAAAATACATCATAAATATAAAGAATAATAAGAAAATAAATTCAGACCGATATGGGGTTGCAATTTGAAAATTCTAGGGGGTTCCACCAACTTTACAACATTAACAAATACTACTGTATATGGAAAATTTAATAAGTGTACGTGTAGCTTACTCCCTCTCCCAGTTTTCCAATGGTGGCTTATTATGGTCAGTCAATTCCTTTTACTATGGCAAATGATGATACGGGCACAGAGTCATGGAATTTAACTGACAAGAAGTCGTACATTCAGTTCTAAACTTTCACATAATCACATCTATTTTTCTTTTTAAAACGGAAAAATATAACTACCCTGTACAAGTGTACATATAGAGTATATTAATGGGTTATATTAATCTCATCACTTCATCTAGATACGCATCCAAACTCTCATGTAATAATATAGTACGAGTAATATTTTTGTCATTCAACAATTCTTATACCATGGTAACTACTGTATGTGACTAGACTACGGGTACCTTTTAAAACATATGTGTTTCATAATATATATAAAAATTGATTCGTGTCCAAATTGGTTATATATATAACCAATTTGGACGCGAAGTAATTTTTCTATATAATTTTTTGTGTCCCATGACCATGTTACACTGTTTTAAATATAACGTGTGGTATTTTGTTTTTTATTTACCAAGAATAATTATTATTTAGCTATATACTGAGCTAATTAGTGTAAAAAAAATTAAACTGAAATCATCATTCTAACAAGAGTTTAGGCTATGTTTATTTTACCTTATATTCAATTCAGTTCAAATTAGTTTAGTTTAGATTTATTAAGTTCAGGTCAGTTCAAAATAATTAAATAATTAAGTTCAGTTCATTTCAGATTTGCCTAATTAAAATTTATAATTTAAATAAGTTCAGTTCAGTTCAAATTTAGTAAATTTAATTCAGAATTTTTTAGGCCAACCAAACAGAGCCTTATATCTCCAATATACAATTGTTTATCAAATAGATCTCCAACATTTCGACAATTATATATAAATTCTTATATTATTTATTTTCTAATTACAAATGAATTCAATAGTCAACAAAACTAAAGTGAGCTCCCACTTAGACCATCTCCAACACTCATACCCTCTCAAACCCTCTCTCTCCTGCCACGTCAGCATTCCACTAACATTTTAATCTTTTTTATTCTCTCAAACCCACTCAAACTCTTTTCATCTCCAACAATAAAACTACCAAACCCAATTTTCTTTTTCTTTTCTCCTTTCTTTTTAAACCACTTTATACATTTTCTCATTTCTTTATAAACTCATCATTATTTTACCCATTTCATTTTAATAATTAGAAAATAATAATAACAATTACAATAATAATTGGAAAAAATACAATACTTAATAAATAATGTTACACTACTTGAAAAATAAAATAACGATATTTTAAATTCTACGGAGACATAAATTAAATAGCCTACTACATGAAAATAGCTAAATTGTGTTTGTATTTTTTTTATAAGTTGTATTGTGTATTTCTTTCTTTTTCAAGTTTTATTTTATTATAATTATTAGTAAAGTTGCTACTATTTACTTGTTCAAATTAAAGCAAAGTAAACTCCAAAAAAAAAATAAAAAAATAAACATAAGAATAATGAAGAATGAAATTAAAGGAAAGAAGAAGGAAAAAAAAAAAAAGAAAAAGGAAAGTCAAAAGAAAAAAGGAAATGAGATACAAAGAAGAAAGAAAAGAAAAAAAAATAAAAAAAAATTAAAAAAAAAAGAAAAAGGCGCCCAGACTGGTCTGGGCTTGCCCAGACCAGTCTGGGAAAATATGGCCAAACTGGCCAATCAGCTCCTGCTGGAGCTGATGGCCAGTCTGGCCATCAGCTGGTCAGACCATCTCCAGCCCCTGCTGGAGATGGTCTTAGTTGGGGGTATTGTTAATATAAAAGTGTTGTTTAAACATAAAAATGACGTCTGTGATTAAATATGTAATATTAAATTAAAATGTTGAGTTTATTTCTCGTGTTTTTTGTTTCTTCTTTTTTTCTTGGAAAAAGTTAAGCAAAATCCTTAAAAATTGGGTATTTTCGTTAAAATTCATGTGCTTATTGGAAATGTTAAATGTATTATAAAAAAACCTTAAAATTGAATTTAGTTTTCATTGAAACGTGATAAATATAATCGAATTATGATGGTTTTGATATGTGTATTAAAGTATTCTCTTAAGTATTTGGATATTCAAGTCTTTTATTCTAATTTGCTCAAAAAAAAGAAAAAAAAGTCTTCTATTCTAATTCTAGAGTAGTAGTGGTGGTATAAATTTTCTTACCACTCACCACGACCATTGACTAAATAAAGTACAAGTACAAGAATTGTAGAATTAACGGCCCTATAGTTCTCTCTCCACCTAGAAGCATAGCATAGCCCTATAAAACGGCTCATGAAAACCCCATTGTTGTTGTCCATAATTGCACTGCACACCATCCCCTTCCCCTTTAATTAACAATCAATAATCTCTCCCCCCTTCTAGTCAACTGTTAATCTCAAGAAACATAACATAACTAAACTCCAAAAGCTATTTTTTAAAAAAATTTATTTTAGTATTTTACAAGTACAAACAAACAAAATCCCAAAAACACCAAAACAAAATAACCAACCACTGCAATTTCCCATTTCTTTTCTTTTCTTCATTTTGCCCTTAATACACTTTTTCAGTTTGTGTTTCTTTTTCCTTCTCCTTCCTTGATATGAACTGTCACTAAATATATAAAATTAAACAAAGCAACACCATTTTCCCATTCTCCTCCTCCATCACATAAAAATATGGTGTAAGCCCATATCTCCCTCCTTCCCTCCCCATCCAGAAACCATGAGAGACTTCGCCACCTGTTTCAGCGATTACGCCGTCCAGGTGGTCTCCGACACAACCTCCAGCTGCACCACCAACACCTCCTGCATCTCCCCAAACTCAACCCCATCCATCCAAAACACAGTCACCTCTCTCTACCGCTCAATTCTCTCCTCCAAAAACCACATTCTCATCACTCTCACATGGACCAAGCACAACAACAACACCTTCTCCCAGGGACTCACCATCACTTTCGGCGACGACCCCTTAACCGCCATTAAGCTCAACACCAACTCCCGCCTCTTCCGCAAGCTCAAGGGCACCAAATCCCTCGACTACCAGTCCCACAAGGTCGAGGCCTTCTGGGATCTGTCCACGGCCCGCTACGAAACCGGCCCGGAGCCTGTAGACGGGTTTTACCTCTTTGTTATTATCGACTCGGAGCTTGGGTTGACTATCGGAGATTTAGCCGAGGAGGCCTTTTTGAAGAGGATGAAAGGGGAGAAATGTAAGACGGCCAAGATTTGTTCGGTTTCCAGGCAGGAGTATTTTTCGGGTAACACGGTTTATTCCACCCGGGCCAGGTTTTCCGAATCCGGGTCGGTTCATGACATTTTAATCCGGTGCTCCGGGGAGAATGAAGGGTTGAAGTACCCGGTTCTGTCGGTTACGATTGATAAGAAGACGGTGATTCGGGTGAAGAGGCTGCAGTGGAATTTCAGAGGGAACCAGACGATTTTCTTGGATGGGTTGCTGGTGGATCTAATGTGGGATGTTCATGACTGGTTCTATAATGGGTCAGGGTCTGGATCCGGGTATGCGGTTTTTATGTTTAGGACCCGGAGTGGGATGGATAGCAGGCTGTGGCTGGAAGAGAAGATGGTGCAACAACATAAGGATTGTGTTAATCAAGATAAAGTTGACTTCTCTCTCTTGATCTATGCTTGTAAGAATCAAAATAATTCTTCTTCTTGAAATATTTTCTCATTCTTTTCTGACTTTATTATTATTATTATTATTGCTCTAGGATCATGGTTTTTTTTTTCTATGTTCACTAATTCTTTTTCATTACCCTTGAAAGTGGTAGATGTTTTGTAAAATGACAGAAAATTGGTGGTGAAATCTTCTTCTCTGTTTTTTGTAATGTGCAACTGTAAGGTGTAGATTGAAGAACAATGCAACATATTTATTGTTCTTGTTGTTTTATTCATGTCTTTTAGTGGATAAATTTTGAATTTTGATTCTTTTCACATATTTGGTTTGGTTATAGGATATGTGGATGTAGTAAATAGTGAGTTCTTTTGATAGTGTATTTTTTGTGATAGCATTTATAAAAAGTTGAAGAAGAGATTATTTAACCAAAAAATATGATGATCATTCGGAATTTTGAAAGATTGTCATGAAGATATGGTGAATGTGACTTTGATGGGAGATGCATAGGTAATGAGCCCTGGAAAAAAGCTAGGATGAAAACCCAAGTGGAGAATCTACAGACAATGGCTTGATTTTGTTGGTCTGATTTGTTTTAACAACAGCAATATTCTCTCTTTTGTGCTAAAAAGATGTGTGTGATTTGATAACAATAGGAAGAGGAGCTCATGTTCTTTTGTTTTGATAGGACTTCAGGTGTGGACTAGTTTGAATGAGTTTTTCACCAAAACAGGGTTTTGTCTCAATAATGGAGGACTCTAGTGCTTTCTTTTGAAAAATCTCAGTTTAAATATGTTTTCAAGAATAAATGGTACTACTATTTCTTATTTAAAAAAAAATAAATGATGTTTCCGGGTCGGGTGGATATTCGTTAATAAGATTATTTTTGTAAAGATTTCTAGTCAGATTCGCGGTGATTATAAATTATGGTCCGAGTTAGAGCGTGACAACCCGCCATATCTAGGATCCGGACAGAGAGTTGTAGATTTGGGAACTTGATGAAGGCCGATTATGTAACGTTATATTTTATTTAACATGTACAAGATTCGAATCCCGACTAAGTTGTTTTTCCTTTGTTTTAAATTTTTGTCTATGCATTGATTGTATCCCATACTAGGTGAGTCATGAAAATGTCCTGCCAACAGAACCAACAATCGTTAGTTTAGGGTATCTGAAATCGGCAAAACAATAAGCAAGTACTAAAATTCAGTTAGATGGCACAAATCCATTGAATACAGGCTCCATAAATGCTCCAGAATACTGGAAAACCATACATTTCTGTTTTAACATCTAAAAAGCTTGTATGATAAAATCTCACTGAGACTCATAATTTCTTATTTTGTCATACAATGCATGGACCACATGTAAAGAACAGGGACCCCTGGAAATTGAGTGTAAGAGCATTTGAACTGGACAAACTATAAATTAAATTAATACTACTAGTTGTAGTAGTAGTAGTAATAGTTAGTAGAAATATAATAAAAGAGATGTAGACCCCCATGAATTGTGCATGTTCTATTGCTCTGCAACTTTTCTTTCAATTCAATGTTGCTGATGCTGCACAACTAACTGCTCCAAGTCTAGTACTCATAGTATTGCTGGTTATAATTAATTTTCACGATCTTTATCAGGTTAATTTATGGGATGGGGGTCTCCACCTTTTCAATTAACATAGCCAAAACCAAGTACAGTTTCTGGGTATTGGAATTTAATTAAGTTTGAGGTCTGGTCCAAGAATCTGAGAGCTATCTTTCAATGGCTGCAATTGCAGGTTGAATGGGATCTATCAATGCTTAAACTCTCAGTTCATTAGCAGCTGGTTAGTTCAATCTGGTCTGTTTTTATACTAACGGTTGGTTTGCATAGTGATTGTCCTTAGTCCTACTTAGATGCAATATTGTATAAAAAAGTTACGGTTGAGTTGAAATGGACCGGTACGTGAAAGTCCACGCTAATGATGTAGGGGTCAGCATTGAGTTCGAGTTACTCAAACCGGACCAAAACCCCACTTGAGGGTCCGAATGAAAAGCTCAAATTGTACTCCTATGATGGATCAGATGAGTATATGTCTCCGAAAAATTTATCTCCTGAATATTTGGTGTGGTGTTGTTTTCTACTCCTATGTTTTATCCTAAGAATTACCCTTTTTTTCTTCTGCCCTGAAGCAAAAAGGAAAAAAAAAATGTTTCAAGTATTCAACAGTTCAATTCTTCTTCTCAAATACGTGCTCAAAACATGAAGCACACGGACGTCTTTCCTTCTTCAAAAAAACTCCCCCCTCCCTCCTAAAAGCTCGATTTCGACCAAAATATCCACAAGGAAATATATGTGCCGCTTTGAAACATAAGCGTCTGTCAATTCTCACCTAGGAAAATTTTAAACTTTATAAAATATTATAAGGATCAGATTAATACATGACCCTTTAAACCATTACATTATGAATGACTAGGACACACACATTTTGATGATATGATTTTGTCCAATTTGAAATTGAAGTTTAATAAATTTAATTTTGTAATCACCTTATGTCCACATACATACAATACATGTACATATATCACAATGATCGTAAGGGTTGACTCAGCTGGTTAAAGAGAATACTATCCTCCTCTTGGAGAATTTGTGATTATGTTATTCGGGATCAGAGTAAATTGGAGAACACTATTACGATTTAACTTAGTTAACGTGATTTCTAGACTATTACGTGAACCCCGTAGACTTTACCCGATGTGCACCTAAAGGGTTGTGACTACTGATTCCCAATTTATTAAAATAAATATTGTAAAATATAATACTCCATTTTGTTTTCAATTTGTAAAGGCTAGAAATGATAATTCCCACCCATATATAATATGGTATGGCTCATTTAACTTATAAACTAGGATCTCGGGCCGGTCAAAGGTTCTTTCGTGTCATACCTTGAGTGATAACTCAATGACATCGCACGCAGCAGTTTCTAGCTCTTTTCCCAAAATCTCTTCTTCATTTTTAATTGTATTCTCAACTAAATCCTCTTCGTACTTCTCATGTAATTTTGTACTTCATATTTCATACTACCACTAGTACTAGTAATAATATAATTTTTATATGCAACAGTATATTTTGAAATTAAGGTAACTTTGTGAAGGTTTTGTTAGTCAAATGATACATGGACTGATCAAGGCCGGTCCAAGGAGTAGTACTATTAGTACTATTCACGTAACAATCAGCTGGGTTCGGTTGTAGACTACATGCACGTTGAGTACTGTAATGACATGGATTATACAGAACCTAGAATTAATGGATCACAAATCACACTCAGTGATCTGCTCGAAATGAACATGATTCTTTTGCAACTAGGATTCATAATAAAAGACACAGAGTGTGCTGCAAATTTAGGTGATCAAAAGTTAATGGCCAATTTGTTTCTGTCTCGTTCTCATTCTTGTCAACTCGTAATCTCCAAGAAAGATGATTATCACCCTTGAAATTACTTATCTGTACTCGTAATCAATGATGTGATCGATGTATCAAGAGGCAAGAACACATCCACGTCTAATCAATTCCAACTATTGATTCCTTCACAAAAACTTCAATGTAATTCAATAGCCGGATTCACTTGTATCCGGGGTGCCGACCCAAATCTTTCTCCAACCCTGGGATAAATGTCGATATCAAGTTTACTATACAGTGGCTGCAGGTGCAAACAACTCTATGTCGATATCAAATTTTACTATTTATCTTTTACTTACGACGTAAACTATATATTTACCATGATAGGTTACGTGCAACATTGTTATTCGCATAACCCGTACCCACTTGGAGAAATCTACCATGAGGCTACCCACTTACCCGCATCCAATATCGATGAGGAATGAAATGAGCGAGACTAAAAGCAAATGGAGGAAAATGTGGCGTTGTTTGCCTTTATCTTTCTCAATATTTTGAAAAGATGTGTAATTAGTCCTTATGTGTACATTTGATGCTTTTAGTTAAAAGTTAAAACCATGATTTTTTTAAATGGATAAAATTTTATTTTATTAAAAGAGAGCACATATAAGAAATGCTCGGAAAAATTATAAGAACAAAAACACTACCTCCCTAATAAACGGGGGTGCAAAGAACCGAAACCTCATAATCAACGTCTAAACAAACTTTTCCTACACTTTGCAACCTATCTAAAACAACAAAAGCCGAAGAGGACTTATAAACTTAACCAAAGCATCATGCCTCACCACAAAACCAAGGATACAACACGCCAAACTTTTAACGAAAACCGGGGGGGGGGGGGGGGGGAATATGAAGCACCAAAGTATAACCAAAACGCAGGTGTAAAGAGACATTGAGACCTCTGGTTGGTTGGTGATCCACTCCTTTACTCTATGCCAATACGTGTTCCGAAGTCAAGACTCAAGTGAGAGCACCCATTGACAAGTGGCAAGAAATTTAAAGTATAACAAAAAACGGAAAACAATAAGAACCATAGGCTAGGCAACAAAGAAGTGAAGAGGCACCGATCCCTCCCATTAGTGATCCACTCCTCCACCCAATGCCAATACATGTCCCGAAGGTAAGATTCAAGTTAGGCTTAAAACGATAGGTCTATTAAACGCCAAATAATTGTTCTTGATCAACGGAATAGCTACTATTAGCTATCCAAGCCTATCTTGTCCCCTCCTTAAGGGCACCCACCAACAAGTAGCAATCAATTTAAAGTGTAAAAAAAAATGAAAGGGGAAAAACCAAACTACCTTTCAACAAAACTTGAAGACACCAACATCCTCCCCATCTTTGCTCTCGGTGAAGAAGGAAGGGCACCTACAAAACAAATTAAAGAAGTTAGAAGAGTTTCCAAACACTCCAAGGGCAGCCCGCCTTCTTTGCCTACACCACCTCCCACCGCCTTTCCTACTCTCTTTTAACCCTTCAAATCCAAGCATTGGTGCGGTTCCATAAACCAAGGTCCTATCAAATCGTACTCCTTCAATCTCCTTCCCTTCAACCAAAACCAACAATTCAACTTCACTTTCTCCACTATTTGCCACGGATAAATATTTCTCTTTTTAAAACGAGACCATTTCTTGCTAACCAAAGATTTCAAATGGTGCAATGCCAAAACATTTGCCAAAGAGATTATTACTTTCTAGGGGCCTCTTGAGAGAGCATGTATCAAAATAGGCTCCATAGATCAACAATAACAAAATATGTCAAAAATCTGAATTTTGAGAGTTGACTATTACATATTTACCACATTGCCATTGGCCAAAACTTAACAAACCAAACAACCCTGAAGTTAAAAATAATAATTGCAATTTTTTTATTTTTCTTTTTATGCAGAATAAAAAATATTTTTTTTCTTTCCTTCTTCCGGAGCAGCTCCGGTTAATCAGAGCTGTTGAGCTCCAATTGGTCGGAGTATCTTTTTTCTATTTTCCAAAATTTCCTCTATTTTTCTTCGTTTCATGTTTAATAGGCTGGGCTAACTCACACCCCTACTTATGAATAGGCTAGATGATAGGCTGAGCCTACCAATTTGATATATGGATCTGATGGGCTCTCACGGCCCCGCCCACAAAATTCCAGTCTGACCCGGCCCAGCCCAAGACAGAAACTAGCAAAAGTAGGAGCTTCTAGTCCGTCGATCGGAGCGACACAATTCGAGAGGCTTGAACGAATTACTATATAATACGAAAGATTTGCTTTCCCTTCACTAAACCCTAGCCTAAAAACCCTGTCTTCTACACCTTTTCGTCTGGTATTCTTCACTTCTTCTTCTCACCAGTCAGTCACAGTCACTCCAATGGATTCAGCTCAACCAGGCCTCGTACTAATCCTAGATTTCGGCTCCCAATACACCCACCTCATTACCCGCCGAATTCGCTCCCTAAATGTCTTCTCCCTCTGCATCAACGGCACTTCTCCCTTGAAGTCCATCACCGACTTGAACCCACGTGTCATTATCCTTTCCGGCGGCCCTCACAGCGTCCACGCGCCCAACGCGCCTTGTTTCCCAGACGGGTTTGTTGACTATGTTGTTGCTAACAATGTGCATGTTTTGGGAATATGTTATGGGTTGCAGTTGATTGTGCAGCAGCTGGGCGGTGAAGTGAGGGTTGGGGCGAAGCAGGAGTATGGGAGGATGGAGATTGAGGTGCATAAGGCTGTTACTGGTGGGTTGTTTGGAGATAAAGTTGTTGGGGATAGGCAGAGTGTGTGGATGAGTCATGGTGATGAGGCGGTTAAGTTGCCGGAAGGGTTTGAAGTTGTTGCTAGGAGTAAACAGGGTGCTATGGCTGCTATTGAGAATAGGGAGAAGAGGTTTCATGGGTTGCAGTACCATCCTGAGGTATAATTTCTTACATTTTGCCTTTCAGTTTTAATTTGCTACCTCAACTTATAATTAGTACTAGTTGATTGAAGTCCTTGTGCTGATCAAGTGTAATAAGTTCTGGTTTTGTTCTCTGTCCAATTCTGACTTTCAGTCATCATATTGATAGTGAGTTGGTGACCTTAAACTACAATTTTGTTATATGCTGCTGATTGATTTCTCGTTTTGGTCGAACTATCCCCTAAGACAATTGTGTTCTGTATTCATGCTTTTGGTACTACTCTTAACAGCCACCTAGAGTGAAAAGGCTTGATTTTTAAGATACTCTTATTTCTTTCTTTCTTGCTTATTTTTTCTTCTGATAATATTCAATTGTTTTATTTAAGCAGCTAAAACGTTGTCCTGAATTTACCATTTTCTTTATGGGGTTTTGGATGAAGTTTGATTATGTGAATGGTGTCTAAAACATTGCACTATAGAATTTTTATTATACATTTATACCAACCGTGATTGCTCTGTACTTTAGACCTCAAATCCGTATTTCGTCTCGTGTATAGTAATGAATAATGTAGTGAGGCAGAGATTCTAATAGAATAGTTAGAATATTGATTGAGATGAATGCATGACTATCTGGATCTTGTATTTTTTATTAACATTTCATTTGCAAGACTGATCTTTTCAATCACGGATTCTTTGCAGGTGACGCATTCAACTGAAGGGATGAAGACACTGAAATATTTCCTGTTTGATGTTTGTGGACTAACTGCCAGCTGGACAATGGAGGATGTTTTAGATGAAGAACTAAAAACTATTAAAGAATCTGTCGGACCTGAAGACCATGTCATCTGTGCATTGTCTGGTGGTGTGGACTCCACTGTTGCTGGTACCCTTGTTCATAAGGCAATTGGTGATCGGCTTCATTGTATTTTTGTTGACAATGGTTTGTTAAGGTAAGACAACATGCATTTGATCTACTATATTGACATGTCAGCAGTACTGTCGAGCATTTTGCAGAAACTTAGAGATTCTAATGAATACAACTAACAGACTTCAAATTCAAATGCACATTGTAATTTATTTTATGTGTTGATTATTCTGCTTCATCCGTTTATATAGGTGGAAGGAAAGAGAAAGAGTGATGGAGACATTTGAAAAGGATCTTCATTTACCTGTTACCTGTGTTGATGCTAGTGAGCAATTTCTAAGCAAATTAAAAGGAGTTACAGACCCGGAAAAGAAAAGGAAAATCATTGGAAGTGAATTTATTGCCATCTTTGATGCTTTTGCCCATGATTTAGAAAAGAAATTAGGAAAAAAACCTGCTTATTTGGTCCAAGGAACATTGTATCCTGACGTGATCGAATCATGCCCACCACCTGGAAGTGGAAAGACTCACTCCCACACTATCAAAAGCCATCATAATGTTGGAGGGCTCCCAAAGGACATGAAATTGAAGCTCATTGAGCCACTCAAACTTCTATTTAAGGATGAGGTATGAGGTATCGAATTTCATTTTATCTGTCATTTTAGGTTTTGTTTCACCTGTTGCATCCATATTTTACTCCCTCTGATATGTATCATTGTTTAATCGTTATCTATTCTGAACTTATGGCAGGTTCGTGAACTTGGAAAGATCATGGGAGTCCCACAACCATTTCTGAAGCGTCACCCTTTCCCAGGGCCAGGCCTTGGAATACGCGTCCCTGGTGATGTTACTTTGGGAAATCACTTGGACACTCTTCGGAAGGTACGTGTCTTGTGCCCTTGAGTAGTATAATCTAGTTATTATTATCACATTATCTTGCTGGGTATGATTTATGCTGTGTTTTTATATTGATTAGCATATGGGTCATTTTCGTGCAATGTTCATTGAATTCTATATACGATGTGGCATGTCATGGTGCTTTGTATCTATATAATAAAAAAATAGGCTTGGTTCTGACCTTTTATATGATTAAAGGGGAGATGCATTCCTGCTCAGTTTAGTGCCCTATTTTTCAAAGAAACAACGCATATAGGTTTTTGTAGTTTCTTCTCTTTCTGAAAAATCAGCATGGGTTATTATTTTACAAACAACGGGTCAGACAATTACAAAAGACTGGTCGGGAAAGTTGGGAATGAGTTATGCAAAGGTTTGCACGGTCTTCTTTGAGTTTCACCTGATGAATGTTAATTGGCGCCTTTCGAGTGAAATCTAAGCATTGGCGCCTTTCAAGTGAAATCTAAGTGAATGATTAGGATCTAACCATTTGTCCTTGGGCAGGGCCTTTTGATTGCAAATCTAAAAATCACATCTCGTTATTCCCTTTGATTGATAAATCATGTTTTCCAATGATCTTAGAATGTGGAGGTTTTCTTTGTGAGGCAGCTCTAATGTTCTCCTTGAGCAATACTAGTATTTTTTATTTGGCTACATCTAGTAGGTTCAATTAAGCTTCTCTTGATCATTGTATTGAGCAAGTAATACACAATTGTTTTACATATCGTTGCTTCAATCTCATTTTTAGTTAGAGATTCTCATGTTCCTCTGATGCTATTACGTTGACAATCACATATCCTTGAATATAATCTTTTCGGCATCTTCTGTAAAACTTATCAGGCAGATGAAATCTTCATTCAAGCAATTAGAGATGCTGGGTTATATGACACTATATGGCAAGCTTTCGCCGTGTTCATGCCAGTACTAACTGTTGGCGTTCAAGGGGATCAAAGAACGCATAGTTATGCAATTGCACTTAGAGCTGTCACAAGTCAAGATGGAATGACTGCTGATTGGTAATTATTTTTTTTTTGTTTTTGTTTTCGTGAATCATTACTTGTTTTATTGCCATAATTCTATAATTCATCAGTGTCATCATCTTATTGTTATTACTTGGTCCCTGGATGAGTCTATAATTTGCTTTATCCATTACATTTGAGTTTTCTTCATATGATAGTACTTGGTAGCTCACTTTTCAAGTGCTTGAAGAGATGGATTAAATGCTTTTCTGATGTGGTTTCATGGGAATACTTATTTCTGTTGATAAAAACCAAACCTTCCAAATAATTTTTACTTGGCTCTTTTCTTAGTCTCTGCCTCTGTGACTTACTTTTATTTCTGTTTCAAAATATCCAGGTATTACTTTGACCAAAAGTTCCTGGCCGATGTATCCACCAGGATTTGCAATGAAGTAACCGGAGTAAACCGAGTTCTTCTAGACATTACATCTAAGCCACCTTCAACCATTGAGTGGGAATAATCTCATTCCAAAATCCATATGTATCAATTTCAGTAATTCTATTCGATTATAGGCTCCTGTCATTTTTTTTTCACTGATTGGGACAAGATTCAAGATGTGAACCAGTACCAGATACTGCAACAGGTTTTATCATTTGAATGTGATTTTGCTTGTGGAGGAAATGATAGTTTGACAAGTCAAATTAGAGTTATCACATTTCTGCCTTGCACGAGACTGTACAATTTTGTTTATGGCATTGACACGTGAAAAGCTTTGTTGAAAAATTAATTAGAGTCTAGTAGGATTTCTGTCAGAACAATTCTCTACTTCATGGAGTTCATTCATGTGTTTTCTTCATGCAGCAAATCGAACATGGATGTTGTTTACTGTTCTTTAACAACGATCTTTTACCTTAATTTCGGTGAGACGTTATGTAAAGAATGTGCTTGGTTAGTGATCATTATCTCTTGCAGTAGACGTGTTGAAGATGAATGGCCCCTACAAAAGATTGTACTGCATTCATCACAGGTCTATTTCTTGGCAATGTTTGAATCCTCTCTGTTAGGTAAAGAGTCTGGACCACTATACTCCGATTAAGATTTGTGTCCCAAAAGCACATGAACCATGTACACTATTATTAGTAGAACCATTATTCAAACACGATAATGTATGGTGATTCGAAAGAAAGAGTGGACCACAGACCATTGGTCTATTGTAAGAAGAAAACACAGAACCTGTCACAAGTTAAACCACCTTTTTATCTCAATTGATCCCTTCAAGAAACTTACGTGCATGTTTCTTTTTCCAGTCTAACAGTAGTACTACTAGTACTTTGCTACACAACTTGTCATCTAACCTTAACATATGGTATGCTAACAACAATGACTTGCTAATGTGTAACATCTTGCTATCTTGAATTCTTAATCTAGCGATAGTCATGGAAGAACCGCCTATCGTGCTCATAATTGGCATCTTCGGCTGTTTCAGATCAAAGAATCGCTGCGATGATGATGCCTTTAGATGAACTTTGCCACCAATATGAAGAAAATAAGATAGGAAAATATGTTCACACAAGGCTTGAGCACTGGACCATGTGAAATCACCTTATCCCCTGTAATGTAAAGAATCAAGTAAGTTAACATGGAACAATATTATGAATGAGTTGGTCACTCACTTCACTATAAGTTTGAGATCTGTTAGTTGACACTTGGTGACTTACTGCATAGTTTAGGATGGCAAACGCATCGTAACCCAACCCCACAATTTCCATCGCGCTTTTCGCATTCATCGCATGGATTCGGCACATGATCAGGAACATCGTAAGAAATCCTCGTTCCTAACACGAACTTTTCGACGTTTTTGTAAGCTCTGCTGTAGTGAGTGCAGTTTTGATCCTTGGGATGAAAACTCTTTTCTACCATCCCTGCATCATCAATGACTGAACAAGAACTGAACCCTTTAACCAACTCTTTCAAACCACTCAGTTCAGTTCTGTTACATGGGAAATGTAGCTTTGTCGAATCTTGTTTCGAGCAGTCGAAGAGAATCAACGAGTTAGGCTTGGAATGGGAAGGAAATCCAGCTGAGAGGTGGTTAGGTGACACAAAAGCAGAAGCAGATGAAACATGGTGAGAAACTGTGAGCAGTTTGTTCTTGTAATCGATGGATGAGATCCCGAAAAGGCCGATAGAGGTTCTGAAATAGAGCTTCTCTGATTTACAGAGAAGCAAGTGATTTAGAAGCAAAGAATTTGGATCTGTGAAAGGGGGTTTTAGTGTTATGTTCCCACAAGACTTTTCTGGGATTTGTTGGGATTTGGATGCAACAATTTTCAGCAAGACAAGAACTTGAACAAGATACAGTTTCTTGATCATGCAATGCATTTTGTTAGTACTAATATTTTGTAGAAAGTTGAGAGTGATGTAGAAAGCTGAATTGAGTGACTCAAATATGCTTACTTTCTGCTGCTGATGCTTTATTCTTTCTGATACTTCTTGATCTATGAGTGTGAAAAAGGAAGCAGCTTTTCTTAATCTGAACTGTTAACAATGTAGAAAAAACTTCAAATTCCTGCAAATAGCATGTACAGAATCTCTCCAAATGTCAAAAAGTGGCAGACAAGATTGCCAATCAGTAACCTTAGTTTAAGACTTTATGGTAATTTATCTCATAGATGAAGCCACATTGTCAAAAAGTAACCTCGCCTTTTTTTCTCTTTTTAAGTCATTCACTCATGATCATAGATCAAAATCTTGTTTTAGTAAATAGTAGCATGTCATTATAATTGAGCAAGTATTGATAATATAATTATCAGTTTATTGATCAGAGAATAACATGCCACATTAAGTTCTGGTACAACAATAATAGTCCAATGGAACTTTTAGGAAATCATAACAAAATTAATAAGCTAGTAGTAAGTAAAAGACATGATCTAACACATAGAACACAAATATTAGCTCCTTATTTCTCAGCAGTTTCCTGAGCATCTTTAGGAGCAGCAGGTTTGACAGTAACAGCTGGGAAATCAAGTAGAACAGCCTTCTCAATCGCAGTCGAAAATGTTGATGAGAACTCGACATGATTCGGGTGGCTAGCGAAGGCCGTGAAATCATCTTTGCTTGCGAATGTCATCAGGAACGCGTGCGTGAATCCCTGCCTTAGCATTTCGTGACTCTCAATGTCCTCTCCCCTGTAAACGAATATCGAAAATTTAATCATGTATCCGAATATGTACAAGAAGTAAGAAAAATGGATTTGCACATACCAAACAAAAGACTTGACAATGTCCATTTCAGAAACAAGTTTCTCCATTCCTTTGAGAACATCTTCAACTGCCACACCCTCCTTGAACTTGACTAGCACCATATGGTTAAACTCAGCCATGATTGAGATCTCCGCCAGTTTGTGATGAAGCAGAAGCTGAATAAAGCATTCAATTTATAGGCAAAGAGGCATACAAAAATTATTACTGCAAGCAAAAACCTTAGTCAATTCCAACAGTAACTCCTGTCACACACACCTTTTGTACCATGAGGACAGTTTTTAAGTATTTACAAGACATCATCTGCAAAACCAAATATTTGAAAGTGTAGTGTTTTTTCTTTATTGGGACCTATTCCAACCAGGGGCCAAACTAAGGGCAAGCGTACCCATTGTTGGGGAGGACCAAACCGACCTCACCAAAATTTTACTGTATAAAAAGAAGTTTTTATAGATAATATTATTCACATTTCAAAATTTGCCCCCCATGAATTTGTGAAAACCTCAAATTTCAAATTCCGGATTTGCCTCCAAATAGGCCTTAAATTTCCATTTTTGTTTTGTGTTACTTTAACTTTTTTGTTGAGAAACTGAGTAATTTAAGTACTTCTGAAATGGATTGGGTCCCAAGTCCAAGTGATCACACAATCTTTTGTTGAAATATGAAGAGATTTGCAAAGTGACTGTTGATCATCAAAATCAAAGTGTAGCTATAAGGAATATAAGCGAGCATTAATCTGTGGCTATTGCTGGTCCTGTCTCTCTGTGTATGGCCATTGGCCATCCCCATGTGCTGAAAAGTTGTAGGAAGTGTGTGTACCCATTACTACTGCTACATGTTTTAGAATTATGATGATGATGATATAACATCACTTGCCTGCCGCTGAAGATATGATATAGTATAAGTTCATAACGTTACTGTGTTTACACAAGTGATGAAGTAGTATTGAATAACTAATCGGCAAACAAACTCACCGTGTATTGAGTAATTGTAGTATACAACAATTCGGTAATTCCTATGTGCTCGTATTTTGTAGTATACAAAATTGATTGGAATAAAATAATGGATAGTAGGAGATTGTCATGTTACTCATGTTAAATTAGTTTAATTTTAATTAATTATTTTCTTTTTCTGTTTAGTGGGCAAGGGATGGGTTGAGTTGGTGAAATGATGATGCCATGCCATGCCAAAAAAAGATTGAGATTAAATCTTGTGGGTGTTGGTGTGGTGGATATTGATGGAGTTTGTTTAGAGTCTAATTTCACAAATATTGTTACTTACTGCACCTTGGGATATACTACCATTAATCACAACATAAAACATAAAGATAAAATCGTGCCCAAGACTTGTACCCGTTGAAAACTAACCAATCATCGCCAAAAACATTTACACAAATTAGTTGAGAATGCAATACCCCCATACTCATTACGGACGGAACAAATCTTAACCACCCAGCTCGTCTAGTATATCTTATAGCTAGGGAGAATAAAAGAGTTAGAGGGTGACGAATTGACCAAGCAACTCTAGTTAAGACCGTAAAAGCGAAATACCCTTCAAAGCAAGTTTAGGTGACTTAACAAACGAATATTGACATTCCTCTATGGGTACGGATACCATTGCCAAGTTCCAAATACACATATACCAACTTTATCCCTCCGCTGGGGTTCGAACCCCAACCACTTCTTGTTGCTCCGGCCCTAACCACTAGACCACCTTATATCTCCCTAAATCACCATACAAGAATGTTTACACATTCACACCTTAACCAATACCCCCAAATCAAGGCCAACCAAAAGTAATCAGAACTATGACCATAACACCAAACACAATCCGACTTGTGTCCGCAAACGATCCCACGCAAGCTTCCAAGTAAAACTGTTAATCTTGAGAGGCACAACGTTAACCCATACTTTCTTCAACCAATCCAACTGCACCACTCCGTCAACATCTCCACCTTGCCGCCTGACATCCGATTGCCGCATATACCCCTGTTTTGCAGTATACTCCACCCCCGTCCCCGACCCACCGCACCATTGCCACCCATCTGGAGAGACACCGACATACTTACAATTATTACATAGGGACTTTAACTCCTCACATAACTTCAATTCCCAATCAAACAAGTTTCTACGCCAGTTCCACCTAAATCCATTAACCACACGATAAAAAATCGAACAATCTTTATTTTCCTCAATACTAAGAAAGAACCCTCTCAATCTATCCCCAATAACTCAAGTAAATGCATTTTCACCCAAGTCAATTACATTATAGTATGGAAAAATAAAATAATATGTTAAAACTAAGAATAAAACAAAGCAAATCAACATTTTAAATGATAAAGTTATCAAATGATAACAAAAGTCAAATATAAACAATTTAAGATATACTGATTGGCTTAAAAATATGAAATATATTAGGAAGGATATGGAGGTGTGACGAGCAGGGGCGGCTGAAGGCATGTGCGGTCAGCCCGACCGCACAAGGCCTCCAGAAATTGAGGGCCTCAAATCAAATTTTATTTATTTTGGTTATATATATATATATATATATATATATATATATATATATATATATATATATATATATATATATATATATATATATATATATATATATTTGTTTATGTAAAAAGGTTAAAAAGTTGCATTGGCTCACTTGGTATGGAGTGCTTAGTATAAGTGTTATGCTATTCCAGAGGTCCCTGCGACTCTTGATGTTAACAATTTTATCCCTTTTTTCATTTCACTTTTTTTTTTTTTATAACATTATTTTTTGGGTCTATCTTACGGGATTGAACAGGGCTCCTAAAACCTAGGGCCTCCCCTGATGACGAGCCTTACAAAACTCCGAGTCTCAAGTATTTATTGAGCTGAGTCGAATTGAGCTCGAAAACCTTATAATCAAGTCAAATACTCGATCGGATGGTACAATGGTAAGGTGAATATAGGACTAGTGTGACTGTGTTTGTAGGCATTGCCGACATAATATGCCAACCCCTCGTGCACGTAAAGTTATAAACTTTTCAGTACTATATATCTATCTATCTGTCCACAGAAATAGTGAAAAACTATGGAATTGCATAAATTCAAAAATTTAAATAGAACATTATTTGGAGAATATTATTGCAGCCAATATATCCAAATGTTATAGGCCCGATACATGGAACGAAAGGGATATATCACTAGCCAAATCATATACCGAGATATAGTATACAATTAATGGATCCAAACAGCAATATCAATAACCATGATCAAAACCAACCTAGCTACCCGTCTGAACTTATTGCTATTAATATTGGGCTTGAACTGGCAAAGAAAAATGAATTGTGGAACATCACTGTCTAAACTCCAAATCGACTCAAACTATGCTATTAATTGTATTTGCCGGATGCTGGTAACTGATATCCAAGAGCTTAGCAGGCAAGTTGAAGTCAAACAGTTCTCTGTATGTGCTTGGATAAGAACCCATAGTCGTAAATTAGGTGGTCTTTGTAACTGTAAATTCCATTTGCTCACAGTCGTAAATTAGGTGGTCAACCTTAATCTTCTTATCTTAAAATAAAAGACCAACATACTCGTTATTTGGTATTATAGGAGTATATAGTATTACACTATTACAACCTTTATGTGTCTATACGGCCTTTGTAACGGTGAATTCCATTTACTAAGACCATCTCCATCGGAGCGTCTGGGTCTTGATGTTATCCAGACGTCTTGTTCCCCTCCAACAACCGTTGCGTCTGGGTCTGAATGATTTCCATCCAGACCCGTCATATACTATAGTATATGACGGGTCTGGATGGAATTTAATATTTTTTTTATTTTCCTTTTTATTTCTATTTACTTTTATTCCTTTTCTTTTCTTATTTCCTTAAAAAAACACTTACTTAAAAAAAATACACTTACATAAAAAAAAATACACTTACATAAAATAAAATAATTAAAAAAAATAAAAACACACTTGCACTTAAATTAATTTGAAACTTCAACTTCGATTCACACGTGCCCACGTATGATAAAATGTAAATGTAATTTTAAAGAAAATGAGAAAAGAAATGAAAATGTGAGTCTGATGAATCTGAACGGATGGAGTGCAGAGTATGTTAGAGTCTGGTAGCTAATAAAATAATCTGAAATGCTGATGTGGCAGGTCGATGAGTCTGATGGGTCTGAAGGGATGAAGATAGTCTAAGGTTGCTGAGTATGAAGTTTCAAAGGAACTCGACAGACTAGAGATAGAAATACACTCTCCCAAAAGTTTGAACTGATGGGAGGAAGATAATCTAGTCATTTATATTAATTTTTCAACAATCCCCTGCACTCGTGGCCAATTTCAACCTCTTTGGGGAAGTAGATTGAGTGGAAATTTAGTATGTGGCGGAGTTTTTCTTCAAAGAGATTCGAACTCAGGTGGGCTTGAGCTAGATGACTCCGATACCATGATATACATCTAACTCTCCCAAAGTTCGAACGGATGGGGAGGAATATAATTTAGTTATTTATATTAATTCTCCAACACTAAGGTCAGGTCAGGTGGCAAGCCACCCTGGTTCGAATTGGAGGAACATGACGCTGATGAAATGGATTCATTCCTTCCGTGGTGGGCAATTAGCTAGATCTCTTTGCAAACTCACAATTTGTGATGGTGATGATAGTTAGATTACTGGTTATTACAGTTCTAGAGATCGCACGAGCTTAAGAACTGAAACAAGGGAACACGTACTCAGTTTAGATTTTTGTTTTATAAGTGTCTGTCGATTGATTTCATTTTATGCTTGTATGTTAATTGTTAAAGAGAAACAGAGATGAAACTTAGATTACTTGTGAATGTGGTGTACTTTTGTAACAATGTGCTACACGCCTAGAAGAAATGAAACAATCTTGACAACTAGTAGTAAATATTAGTAGTACTGTCAAGCTACAACACAGCAAGAAGCAGAATAGATGAAGCAGGATGAAGAACAGAGAAAGTCATGTTTATAAAAACACGATTTTAGTTATAACGTGTTGTGTTGAGTCAACGAGCTATTTTTATCAAGTAATTCCAATTCCATGATATTTTCTTTCAATCATGCTAAACTTAATAAAAGAATACCAAGTGCAGTTTAAACAAGCTAGAGGAACTAAAATTAAAACTTTTATGAATGAATCATACACTAACTTGTGTAGAGAGATACATTAATAGTAGGCCTTGGATTCTGTTAATATCTTATCTCTACCTGTCACACAATTGATAGGCATTTGATATAAAAAAGCTACTTTAACTAAAAGATTGTTTGAATGAAATTCCCTTCTGTGAGAAAATGCATGGCAAGTTCTTTCATTTATGGGCCAGAGCCACCAGTGCATGTGTTTCTTGCATGGTACTATTATTGGGGTAGCCAGTGAAAAAATACTCCAATTTAACTTTATGAATCAATGTCAGAGAAAATAATATTGCTATTACTTGACTTCTTAGTTCTTAGTCAATATTCAATAACTAGTCCACTTCTACATATAGCATAAGTGTACTTGTAACTTACAAAGCAGCAAGACATTGTTATAGACAATACCTCTGCATTGAAACTGATTATTTCTGCATATATAGGCCAAGAAACAAGCATGATTACCATAAAATTTCATGTCCTTTTGATAGTATTTTTCTTAGCATTTGTAGCTGCAGGTACAACACCATTACCAGATTTCCCTATAGCCAAACCAGGCTGCACTAGTCTCTGCGGCAATGTAACCATCCCTTACCCGTTCGGAACCACTGAGAGTTGCTACGGAAACTACAGTTTCTTAGTCACTTGCAATCAATCTTCCAATCCACCGAAGCTCTTCATGCAAGGGTCCCAAATAGAGGTGTTGGACATATCACTGAGTGGTCAGGTTAGACTGATGCAGTTTATTGTCAAGACCTGCTATTCTCAAAATGGCGTTTGGATATACCGTAAAAGCGCCTATATAGATCTCCCTGCGCTTATCACAGTCAACAACACGGCTAATAAGTTCACTGTCATCGGTTGTGACACATTCGGAAACATATCTGGTTGGCGTCGGGATGACAGATATTACAGCACCGGTTGTATCGCAACATGCCGTGGGATGGAGGATTTAGAAGAAGGGTCTTGTGAAGGGCTTGGTTGCTGTCAGATTACTAGTATTCCTAAACAAGTTTGGTCAGTGCACATGGGTATTGGGAGTTTTAAGAACCATAGTGAAGTTGTGGTGTTTAATAATTGCAGCTATGGTTTTTTTGTTGAGGAAAGTTCTTTCAGATTTTCTCCTCAAAATCTTACCAATTTGGGAGATGTTGAAAAGCTTCCCATGGTGGTTGACTGGGCTATAGGCTGGAACGAGACGTGCGAATCTGCTCAGAAGAACTTCACTAGTTATGCTTGTAAGAGCTTGCATTCGGAGTGTTATGTGCCTGATAATGGTTTGGGATATCGGTGTAGATGTAATACCGGTTATCAGGGAAATCCTTATCTCGACAGTAATGGTTGCATAGGTATGTTTTCTGAGGAATATATGATAGGAAAGAGTTAGTTGGCATACTTATCTCAGACAGTAATGGTTGTATTTGGCATCCTTATATATTTAATGATCCTTGTTTTGCAGATATAGATGAATGTAAAAGTCCAGAGCTGAATAATTGCGTAAAGCAATGCCAGAATACGATGGGAGGTTTCAAATGCCCTTGCCCGAAAGGTTACCATGGCGATGGATTAAAAGGTTCACGAGGTTGTACACCAGGCGAAAAACTTGTATTCCGATGGATTGCAGGTTAGCAGAACAGTTCCATTGATTGTTTCTCTATATATGATGTCATTTCTTTATGTTCTATTGAAATATAGTTCATGAATTTTCAGAAAATGAGAAAAGGTACTAATGGTCATGGAAGCTAATATCAGTTCCATCTCTGCTTTTCAAAATATAAAACAGGTATTCTACTGGGGATTGTTATCTTGATGTTGACGACATGCTTGTTCTACATCGAAATCAACAAAAGAAGATTGAAGAAGATGAAAGAGAAGTGCTTCATTCGAAATGGTGGCATGTTGTTGGAAGAAAAACTTCACAGAAAAGGTAGATCACCTGATGTTGCAAAGATTTTCAAATCTGTACAACTCCAAAGGGCGACGAATAACTTCCATAGCAGCAAGATCATCGGTAAAGGGGGCTTTGGAGTTGTGTACGAAGGATTTATAGCAGAAGATAACAGGTTAGTTGCCATCAAGAAGTCTAAAGAAGTAGATCCGAACCAAATTGAACAATTCATCAACGAGGTCATTGTACTTTCTCAAATCAACCACAGGAACGTAGTGAAGCTCCTCGGTTGTTGCTTAGAGACGCAAGTTCCTCTTCTAGTATACGAATTCATCGACAATGGCACCCTATTTGAGCACTTGCACATTGAGTCAAAGAAGCGTTTTCTTACTTGGAACTTACGTTTAAAGATAGCAATAGAAACTGCAAATGTGCTTTCATATTTACACTCAGCAGCTTCGCCGCCTATCGTTCATAGAGATGTCAAGTCCGCTAATATCCTCTTAGACCATGACTACATGGCCAAGGTTTCTGACTTTGGAGCTTCAAGACTGGTTCCAATGGATGAAACTCTATTGGCTACTATGGTGCAAGGAACCCATGGATACCTAGATCCTGAGTACATGCAAACGCAACAGTTGACCGAGAAAAGTGATGTTTATAGTTTTGGAGTAGTTCTATTGGAGCTTATGACTTGTTTGAGGGTAATAAGCAATGATAGGCCAGAAGACGATAGGACTTTAGCAATTCTTTTCCTTCGCAGGCTAAAGCAGGGGAAGTTATTTGAAATCATCGATAAGGCAATTATGTGCGATGAGAATCATGGTCAGTTGATCAAAGTTGCGGATATTGCAAAAGAGTGTTTAAATGTGAAAGGGGAAGATAGACCGAGTATGAGAGAAGTGGCCAAAGAACTTGAGGGTCTAATAGGAAGAAAACACTCAGAGGCGAAACACGATCAACAAGCAGCAGCTGAGGAGATGAAATCCTTCCCTGATCATAAGGGGTTTGATGGCATTGTGAGTGTTGATGGTTACAGCACTGGTACAAGTACTGGATATGACAGCCTCAAGGATCATACTGAATTTACAGGTGGTGGGAGATGATACTACTTTGGAGTACTAGTAAGTACTGAATGTTAGAACGTTACCAGATGAATTTCAAGTGTTCCCTATGTAGCTACTTTGAACTTCTTATGTGATTTTTCTGCCTATTTTCGACTTTCGAATTGCATGCTTGGTTTCTGGTTGATAGTGTGATGTAGTACTTTTTGCATGTATGTTTATGAAGAACATTTTTTATCACTAGCTTTCAAACTCTTTCCTGATCTTGTGGATTGCTCATAGTCATTTTCATATCAATTAGCAAACTCTAGAAAGTATCTAGTGATCACTTGTGGATTGTCTACCTTTTTATTTTCAAGAACAATCTATATGGGCATCTCTGTTCTTGTACTCTGTGTAGGGTTACAGGCTTGGTTATTAGCCTTAAAGTCCACATCTTTTCGTATTCACCAAAATCCTATTAGTATAAGACTTTTCTGTATTCCAGCTCAAGCAACAAGCTTTAGGAAACAGTCTTATACTAAGGCAGAACTGTGTAGCTGATTCAATGCGGAAAATAAGAAGTATAGCAATGACAAGCAAAAGGTAAACTTTTGATACATCACACTCAAAACAGAGAAACAAGAAACATATCTGCTAAATTGTTCTACTATATCTCAACGATCTTGCTTGAGATTTTGTCAATCTTAATTCTTAATTCCTCGAATCAACAACACCAATCAGTAAGCTAAGGCAAATACGAAACAAACAAACAATTGAATTCCATGTTAATCACAGCATGATAAAAAAAAAAAAAAAAACCTTCTTCAGAAATTGCCTTCAAACATACATTAATGGAGTGCTTCAACATTCTTGCAAAGCTCCTCTAGCTTCTTCATTCTCAATTTCTCGCTTTCGCTTACCAACTGCAGAAATCATCAATCCGAACACCGAACAATCAGAAACTAGAGAACTGAAATTTCTAAAGAATTAGTATGTATATTATGTAAAATCAAGACTTTACCTCTACTAGTTTGGCAATCAGCTGACCTTTCTCTCTGTTCTTCTCATTGAAAGCCTCTAATGCTTCTTTATACTCTTTCTCCTATACATATGAATAGTCGGATCACAAAATAGTTGGGTTAAATACGGGTCATTGCTCCACATTTCGTTTTCTAAGACTAAAAGCAATTAACCACTTTGCAGTTAACCTAACATGGTAGTCTCTACCTTCTTCAGGCATGTCAATCGCATTGGCTTCAAGTCTCGGTTGACAGTATCGACCTTCTTGCAGAGAATCGAAACTTCCTTCCTCATCGGGTCAGTCAGTGCCTCAAGTTCCTACAAGGCAATCATTCGTACAATTTAAGCATCATTTTATATATTAGTGACAAAGTAATATTGCTGCCACGAGCTGCTGAGATTCAGGCCCATCAGAAAAAAAGAAACCGAAACATAATAAAATGTTAGATATGTTTCAAGTACATTACCTCTCGGATTTCTGCTAAGCGCTTGGTTTCTTCCTCAACACGGCCTATCTGAGCCTGAACTTTCTCCTTCACCTCACTCTTCCTCCTCTCGATCTCTTCCTCCTTGGCACGAAATGCCGCTAAAGCAGACCGTGTCATCTCCTCATCTCTTTCTTCAGAGATCAAAGGGCTGCTGCCATAATTTGTGATCATTCCTGAATTCTTCATCACTTGTTGCTTCTGTGTTGTCATGCTCTGGAAACTATAATAAACTTTTCTTTCTTTCTCTTGTAATACTTACACTTGTATTCAACTAATCTTCCTTTTTTTTTTTTTTTCCTTTGCTTTTGGGATTTCTAATGATGTCTCTCTTTTCCCCTGTAGAGAGATGCTTAAGAAGCAATGTTGGGTTTCTTTTGGAACAAAATCTTACAATGATGCAATGACCATGTTGTTCAATGGACTACTTTATATGGGAAACCTAAGAAAAGTTCAGTTTAACAACTTGGATATAAGAATGATTTGCTTTTCCATCACTTGGATGTTTAAATGCTTGTAATTAAAGTTACTAGGATATCATCTTTGTATAAATAAAAATGTGGGATGAGAATTTTAATTGTTTATAGAGCCTTTTCTGGTAGAGTAATTCGATGGAGACCCCTGTGATTTTAATAATTAATACTTCATCCTTGACTAAGTTGTCCGTTTCTTTTTTATTGATCTTTTTAAGGGTAGTTCGACTACAAATTCTCCAAAGGTATTTAACTATTTATCATTGTTTACAATCTAAGTGAGAGTTGCAATTTTTTCAAATTATAAAGAAGTAAATTATTTATTAAAATTGAAAAGATATAGAGAAGATTAACAATACGTTGAGCAAGTATGTCATGCTCGAATCGGGAAGATGATATCAAAAAGTGCATCCGGAATTACACGATCAAAGTTGCATGGATGGTTGATCCAGGGGCACAACTATCCCGTCCAGCAGGTCTAACGAGGACGTTTAACATTTAAGAGGGCAAAATATGATGTCCTCACATTTCACATCGATTTCTAAAGTAACTTTTTATTAATTTCAGTTAAAATCAAACTATATCGTACTATGGGCTCAAATATTGGTAATTGCATCTAACAAAACGGTTGTCGAGTCTCGGCCCAAACTAGCGGCCCGGGCCATTACAGGATTGGTGTAAATTTTGTAAAGGCATTCATGTGGAATTATAAAAATTAAAAAATATAAATGTCTCAGTTTCTCAACCTTTACTCCTGTAGTTACTTGAAGAAACCTATATAATTTTATTTTTTCCAAAAAAAAGGTATCTTTAGTTACAAGTGTGTAGTACCATGTAAGAGTTGCAAGTATGGAGTATGAGTATGACTGAGTTGTTGAGGGGTCTTCATTGGTAATATAATTATCTTTATCCAAGAGATTGGGTGCTTGGGATACAAGTCACTTAGCTTTGTAGACAGTAAGATTTCACCAACTGGAATATAAAGAGTTAAAATATGGAAATACTTAAGAGCCAAGACAAAGCAAATGAAATCTACAAGAAAAAACAAACAACATATCCATTTAAAAAAAAAACAAAAAACTATGGAATCTTTATGCAGTTAATTCAAGATTCATGAGAATTTTTATTACATCCTTTAAATTGACATGCCAAGAATTAATCAAAATTACTTACATCTGCGCGCCGGACGTGTTGACAAAGTAAGAAATTCTATTTCTTTTCTTCAAATACGTACACCAAGATTAAGAATGAGTATTTACCCACATAATAACTTAGACCCCGACCTAAGTCAGAGGGAACAACTTACCAAGATGCACCAGTCAAAACAGCAAGAAAACTTGAAATTTGATCATACATAACTCAAATTTGAACTATATTCTACGTACCAATGTAGGTATAGAATATAGATCAAAGTAAAAGATCAAACATCCTTGTACCAATCTGGCCGGCTTTTAATTTCTTTTCAAGGTTCAACAGTTAAAGCCAGAATCCAAAAATATAACGTCAAACTATCTTTGATTGAGTAATGATACTTACGGTATTAATTAGTTTAGAATATAGAAGTACTTTGTAATAGTAATATATCGTATATAATATATCTCTTGCGTAAAGCAAAGATTTAGAGGCTTTATTCTCCCTAGATTACAGCAAAATATTCGTGGAATATATTATTAATCATTATCAATTGCCCCCACAACATATACACAGGATATTGGATTGATTGCACATATATCTTCTGGCATTTCAGTTTTTAACAAAATACAGTACCAATAAGTGTTCTCCCAAAAAAAAAAAAAGAAACCGCTTTACTACCGATAAAGATTTGTACCATGATGGGATTTTGGTAGTTTGGACCGCAAGAACCAAGCCTCAATATGACTTAATTAGTAGGCAAGGGAGTAAGTCGCATGCTCGGTTCCTGCGGTCCAAAATACCGAAATCTACATCAAGAGTCACCAAGAAAGCATGAATCTGCTAAATTGGTTAGACTGAGATATCATGACACTAGAGGTCATAGGTTCAATTATCGCCAAATGCGGGATTATTTATAGTTAATTACTAGCAATGTAATTTATTTATTAAAAAAAGAAAGCATGAATCTGCACGAGGAGGTAAAAGTCACTCAACATACAGTGGTGTTCGATAGTTATATTGCATTTTGCACAACTATCATGTAATAAGTAATTTCAAACGCTCCACACTTGCATACCATACAGGTGCGAAACTAATTTGTTTATTATACTAACCAATTTTCTAACATTTAAAGTGATGTAAAATTCTTCTAAAGTCATTTACTCAATAATACATAGTAGGAGGGCTAAGACCGGAAATATGAACGTGTGTACTTTATTTGACGCGCTCTTAATGAGGATACTTGTAGGTAGGGGCACATGCCATTGGGTTCAAATTATACTCACGCGTTAGGAAACTAAAAGTTGCAAATATACTAATTAGCAGCAACTCTGTATCTAACCTTATGGCAATTATTGATTAGGTAATACAATAACAACGGTTTCGTTTGAAAAGCTAAGAAACAATTAATTAGATTAGTAGGTTGGTTAGTTTGCTAACCTGTAGCCAACAAGACATGACGTACCATGCAACTTTTTAACGCTACTTTGTTTCTTGTCCAGATAATGCAGCATAATAGAAGTACGAGTATATGATTGTTGCAACAGTATTAACAATATCCACCAATTAATTGAAGTTCTGTGTAAAGTACACATTGACAGCCTTAGGTTTACTATTGTAATTAGGACTGGGTTAGTGGTTGTTCCTTAATTAATTGTAGGGGCAACCACCACGTTCAAGGTTCTTTTTTTAGGCCCCATCATCATGTACTCTGTGGTTAAGAGTTGGGAGGTATTGGAATTTCAAAAGCAATATGGAGTCTCCGGAAATTGGTGGTTCGAATTTAAAACAATTTGGACTTCTCTTATAGAAATACTATGGTAATGAAAACTCAGCAAATAATTTACCAGTACCGTATTTTACCTTTGCAAATCATCTATCACAAATTGTGCATGTTCAATGTTCGCATATGACATAGCTATTTATCTTTTTTCCAGTGCTCAATCAATAACACCAATCTAGGTTCTGTTTTGATGTCAGGGTAGTATCTCATGAGGCTTCTTTAAAGACTATGCGCCCTCACACCCCCTTCTCACTGTAGCTTACGGTGAGGACTGAGGAGGCTATACCAATGGGCGAGGTCCATGGTCTAATTTTCCATAACATGGTAGGATTATATGCGTATATTTGGGATTTGGTGTCATAGAATTGATTACATGAGACATAACTTGTGTTAAGTCTAATTGTTAGGCGGTACAAATTAGAGTCACACACAATTAGTCATGATTCCAAAGGAGCAGCGTATAGTCAGATTTATTACTTGACTTGCTATAATGCTCAAAATATTCTTCACAGAATCAAATCATCCTGTATTAGTGTGGCATAAGGGGAAAGTACAATCTACCTACTACCAACCTGTAGCACAGCTAAATCTCACCAAGATGTGCCTTTTTTCCACAGGTGATTGTGAGTAGCTACAATTGAAACATAAAATATGTTACAATTATAATCTACCCATACTTTCCTACGCATCTCACATTGGATGATTGCTATAAAAACAGACACAGATTGTAAAAGACACAATCTAACAGTATGTAAAGACACAGGCCGTTCATTCAGTTAAGGAGGTTCATTCTACATTTTTCCTTGATTATCAGTAAGCCTTCATGAAATCCGAATCTTAGTGAGCCTTCAGTTTATAAATTATGGTTGAAGACTTGAACTTGAAGCACCTTCATTCTAACAAGGAAACAAGTTTATTCATGACCATGACATTGTGATGCTACCGGTGCAAATCAATGGCTTTCAGAGAATTTTATGAAAAACATTGAGAATAAGATGAAACATGAAACCAGTATGTATAGAGCATTTAATATATTTGGTTTTTCAAAACCATAATCAGTGAAAAACAGCACATCGTTACTGCATAAACATTCGTTTTGTGAGATGTTTTCTAGCCTTATTCAGGAAAAACTAAGTTCATTTATGGAAGACCTTAATTCGACCTTGGACATGAAAGAGAGAACATGTACAGAAAATAGTTGTTTGGACTCGTAGAAGCAATAAATAACCAAGCCCCCAAGCCCAAGAAAGCTCAAAGGGGAATGGGATGCAAATATTGATGAACTTTGTTTACATGGCATGATCTGTTTATCCAAATTCCAGTCGTATGGTCAAGAAAAAGAAAAATATAATAATTCAATCATGTATTTTAGCAGCATATACGATCGATGGTTTGAAAATGTAAGGTGAAATGAGAATACCTCTTTCCAGAAGTACATGGGTATTCTGTAAGGGGATTCAGTATGCCTTCTGTGAACCTGGGTAGAAGAATTAGCAGGGGCTTAATCTCTAACTTTCTGGATCATGTAAAAGAAAAAAATGTCAGTTGCAGGAAAAAAGTTGTAGCATTATAACTCACAGAGGTAGAATGTATGCATGGAAAAGAATCAGATATTCATACTCCAGAGATACATACAAGAAGCGACTTCTGATCATTCATAAAAAGAGACTTCTACATAAATCATGAATTTACCTCATTCGGCATAACATTTTGTTTCATTTCATCAGTGTAAGATTTAGAAAAACAGGATATCTTATCCAATGGATGATCCCTAAGTTTTTATTCTAACTGAACCACTAGCATAGGCTGAATTTAAAGATACATGAAAGCATTGAGAAATCACATATCGAAAGATTAAGGAAAAAAAAAAAAACTCATAATAGACCAGAAATGGTTTGAACTTTGAAGAGCAACCAAAATAAGAATTTCCATGACTGGTGTACACATGAACTTACCTGGATAACATCTTTGGCAGTCATACAACAGCAGTGGCTGTCTGGTATGCAAACATCCGTTTCAGATCTATGTTCTGGCGTGGTTCCAAGCTCTTGTATCTTGGTTCCTACAATGCGAATGATTTGACCAAGTTAATTGTGTATTCAAAATTGGAACCTGATCAACTACTTTTTATTACACAGCACATCATGTAAATTGTATCTATGTAAGTATTTAGCCAGAAGATTTATTGGCTATATATGAACCTCTGACCTCAAACAAGACTACACCATTTATTCTCTTTCTCTTTGTGATTCTTCTACAATTCTGTATCTCAATCTCACACTCAAGGTGCGTCGCATATTCATACGAAAAGCTTACTTGAAGAGACAGATGACTAGTTATAGGTCTGTCTAACAGACTACTCTAATCTTCGGCGTCCAAAATCAACTGAATCTCATATTTTTCAACGAGTCTTTGATTTAGGCAATCGAGTACATAAAGAAATTATGTGATTGGCCCATGTCCGCACAAATTAGCACTGCTATGCTTAGACATAACCTTCCTCAACGAAGCCGGATCTGGTCTTCTCATTACTCTCGGGTAAGGTGAATCCTAGATAACTAAAACCATTGAAATTCACATATGTGGAGCAACAGCAGAACATAAGTATTTGTGTTACTTGAGAGATGACTTTTTTCAACTATCGTGTTGTTGTCCAGAGTATGCTGGATTTTTTTTCCACCACTGGAGATTATCTTACTTGATGAAATACCGTGCTGTGTGTATATTGTGTGGTAAATATTGAGTTCATGAAAGTTCTCAAGTTTCTCAACAGCAGCACGTAAAGCCCACTACACCTATGGTAATATAATAACAACTTATTAATTACACACTTGCTATACGGTACTATGAGAAGATTCATTGTTTTCGTGGAGAACATTTCAAAGTTGACATATGTTTGCAAACAACCTGTTTAAGTACCAATTTACAAAATCTGTACAGTTTGAAAACTACAGGAGAGACATCTTAAAATGCAACAAATTAGAAATACCTTGGCCTTTTGATTGTCCAATTCTTCCTGCAGCCTTCTGCATTTGTCTTCATGCTCACATCTCAAAGCGCTTAATTGAGCTTCATGTTCTGACCTGAGTGGTATTAATTTCTACACAACATATGACACTGTTAATAAACGACATTATTAACACTACAAATAATACTATCATTTTTAACTTACATGGTGTAGCTCACCTTTCTCAACTCATTTTTAGCACGACACTCTAAGCATTTTGTCTCTTCTTTGTGCTTATATATGAGGCTCATCTCTTTCTTAACGAGGTCCTGTTGGTTGTGGATAATCAGAATAGAAAATGTTAATGTCTTAGATACCAAGTGCAGAAAAAGTCCTTGTATAACTGAAATTCAGATATTTTGTCAACAGAAAGATCCTAACACCGTGTATGTAGGTAAATAAACACATTTTTCATTACTCTTTAATGCTAAATAAGAACAGAATCTATGATCCAAATACTAGCTTGATCAAATTCCATAAAAATCAATTTCATGATCAAGAAATAGGGAGAAAGTTCCTGGACTTGTGAGCCTTCCATGAGAGAATCAAAGAGATTACCTGATCATTTTTCTTAGATATTTCATTCGAATGCTTTGATAATTCCAATTCTTGACCTTTTAACATCTGAGCACAGTGATTTTCAGCTTCTTCAAGCTTATTTTCTTTATCAGCCAGTGATTTCATAATCTAAAATAAAAGAGCAAAGTAATTATGATAAATATAAGAGGATCATTCGGCATAAATTCAACTTGAGAGTGATGAGAAAACCTCTTTCTTCTGAGCTTCATACAGTTTTTCTCTGGCCTGCAGTTCCAAAATAAGACCTTCATTCTTTTTTTCCATCTCAGATGATTTCAACATTAAGTATTGCTGCACAGGACCATACCAAAAATGTCAATCAGTGCCCATACAGGTTTATTTATTTATTTATTTATTAGAATCATAAACCATACAGCTAAGAACATAATAAGTTAATGAGCTTTCACCATCTTCTCATCTGATAATCTCAAGATTTCCAGTGAAGACCGGCAACTATCTTCCAGCACAGATATTAATGCTTCCATGTTGTTACGCGTAGAACGAAGAGTTTCTAGCTCAGATTCTAATTGCCTAATTTTCATTTCAGCTATGCGACACTCATCAGCATGCTGAGCCATCACAAAGTTTTGTTCTTTTTCAAGTTCAAGAACTTTATTGTGCAGTTCCTGATTATGAAACTGTAATGAATTTTTCTCAGATGTAACACTCAAACACTGACAATGCATCTCATCAAGTTTTTGTTTTGCACACAGTGCAGCAAGGTCTTTCTCCTGCTGAACCAACTTAAGGCACGAATCAAATGAACCAAGAAATTGAATGACTATCTCTGAAAAGGCAACGCTTTCACTATCCAATTCTGTTAACTTCGCAATCAGCATATTTATAAAATCTTCAAGCCTCTTGATCTCCTTAAATGCTATTTCTAACTTGTTACCAAGACAGGCGTTACTAGAAATTAGATCCATGTTTTCTCTCTCCAACATTTCAATGGTGTCTCTCATTTTCAGCAAGTCCGGCTCTTTTACTCTACTTCCGTGCAATTCTTCCATCTTTGAAGCCAAACCATCCAAATTCATTTTATTAACAGCTACTACATCTTCTTTCAACTCTTCTAAAGTGCCATCTGCTTGGAAACAACAAACAACACGAATAAGAATCCATTTCAAAGTGAAGCAGTTTTATAGGCATACAGAACTGTCCAAATAAATCTGGTAATGGCAGTGTTATATGGAATAGACCATGAATCCATTAAATCACATTTACCTTTCTCTTCAATCAAGCTGGAAGCCTTTTCCTCTTCATCCCTCAGACATTCCGTTCTTTCATTCGCAAGGCAAAGTTCCACGAGCTCCTTATTGCCTTCATCTATATGTGAATATATCATACGAATATCAAAAGGAAATCATGAAAGAATATGGCATGTAATATTTCAAAATGTAAGTGCATGAGCCAATGGAAGATTACTCACAAATTTTAACTGTTTTTTCAGAATGGTACAGCCTCAAGGACACTGACTTCATCATATCTACGCGCAATGATTCTCCAAACAATTTATCTATGGAATTATCTTTCTCAGTTGTGAAAGTCAAGATTCAGTAACAAGAGCCGAAAATATCTCTGAAGATGCAAACGGCATGCTATTTATTTGAAGAGCACATACGATACGTGACATACCTTCTAGAACCTGAGCATTTGACTGCTGGAGAGCTTCAATAAGTTGGCTACATAGACTCTTTGACAAACAGAAATTAGATTCAAGTTCTTCAAACAACTTCTCATTTTCGCTCCTCTTAACTTCTAGGTTTGCATTTTTATTTGATGAATCGTCCAATTTCTCTTCCAGTAACTGAACCCGTTCCATCAGTTTCTTTAGCTTAGACTTCTGCAAAAATAAAATTACAGAGAAGGCAGAGTTCAGTACTTTGGTTTAGGATATCTGTAATTTCTCCAAAGAAACACACCTTGTCCCCAGAAAGAAACTGAAACAACACAATACAATATCCAAAGTAGAGATGGACTCATGGAAGTAATATTTCCACATACAAATCTGTGAGGATATAAAATGTATGCTCACGTGCAAATGCCGTAGCAGTTTTATGCAACTATATGCAGATTTACATACATTAGTCTGTTTCTGAACCATTTTAGGTACAAAAACATTTTAATAGGAGGAAGTACTATTACTACTACTCCTGTCTAAAGAGCGAATATGAACAGCAAAAGTTTCAATTTACCGCTCTTTGTAGTTCCTTTCTCACATAAGCTTGCTCTTTAACCAATTCCTCTGTGTCAATAAAAATAAGTCAAATTAGCACAATAGCTTCTCTAAAAGTAAAACCACTCAAGCACAGTAAAATAATACGCACCAGCAGCAAGTATTAGGTACACGAAGCTGGAAACCGGCTCGGAAGACGAAGACGGCGAAAGTGTCTTCACAGTAAAAGCTCTTGAATTGTAACCTGCTGCAAGAGACCTATACTGTTCCAAAGCTTTGATGCCAGGAGAATACGATCCTAATACTGTTTTCATCTTCTCAATCAGGAACCGCAAGCCCTAGAATTGCAACGGAAACACAAATAAACTCTGGAATTAGAAAAAACATTGCTTGAAATTGAGATTCGGTTCCGCCATAATCGGCTGGAATAAAGGTATAGAAGTGAATTGGGGGTGAGTTATCAGAAGTATTACCTGAACGGAGGTCTGAGAGTGTAGCTTGCAATCCATAACAATGGAGGAATGATGAAACCCTAGGTAATCTAAATTTAGCAAGATGCGATATTTTCTGAGCAGTTACTAGTGAGACTGTTTTTTCGACAGAAGAGAGGAAAGTTTGAAATGAAATAACCGCCAACCTGATGACTATTTTATAGTAATCCGGTGGTTAAGCAAGCACCAGATTGATTTTCTATTTTCCCTTTTTGTTCCTGTTTCCTCTTATTAGAATGTGAACAGTTGAGCTGCTTTACAAGAAATCTGTACAATAGAATAGATAAGCACCAGTGATCCAGGTCAGTGGGTGACGATAATTCGTTTGGAAAATTCATTTCTGACTGAAAGCGACGTTTTCAGTAATGAGATATGGGACAATAGGACCTGACTATTCCTATTTTCACCCTCAATGTTGTATCTTGTCCTATATCAAGTATCAAGGCTCATGACTCATGAGTAGAGAAAGGAGCTCAAATTGTTAACTTGTGACAAAGATGACCAAGTTTATGAGATATATACACCATGTTTGAAGATAAGGTGACATGATCTTAAAAAAAAATATATATGATAAGGTTACATAATATATTCCTTTTAAATTATAAATTTTATACTAACACGAATTTCCTTATAATTTGTATAAATGTAGGTGGAATAAGTGGATACGAGTTTCCCTTATAATTTGTATAAATATAGATGGAATAAGTGGATACGAGTTTATTTCTTACAAAATATCCAAATTTGCCATTTGTTACGATCGATTTGCAATGCATTTATGCAAGATTATTCAAAATTTGTGATATTTCAATTGCTTATTTTATTTTTACCATTTCTAGCTGAGACTCGACGAGTCATTAGCTAGTACTTATAAAATCCGAGGAGGTGTAAGGGTTTGGCCTCTTTCATCTGGATTGTCGTCAAAATGTTAGGATTAGATTGTGCCACCCAAGTGTATGTGAAGTTAATAGAAGTTCTAATGGGCTCGTTGTCAGACCCTTTTAGGAGAGTTGGGCCTATCATACATTCATTCGGAGTCTTCATTTGATCATTCCAGTCAAGTTTTAACCCATTGCTAGTGGGGAGTATGATATTCGACTACTCCTTTCTTGATTTCATCTTGGTTGTCCAGACCGTGGTCTCTTGGATCCACTATGGTGCTGATTAGGAGTGATGATGTTGAGTGACCTTGTTGATCGATCCGAACTTAGTTGTTGAAAATTAGTGTTGGTACCACTGAGCTACCTTTGTCCCAACTTCCAAGTATGACTTAATGAGTGTTTGTAAATGTTTAATTGAAGTGATTATCTTCTTTTCTAACTCAATAAGCAAATTTTGGTGTTTGGTTTCTTGCTTATGCGTTTGCTCATCTATAATTAAGTGACTAACTGATGTAAGCTAAAAACATCTAGAGTGATGCTTTTGGAGCTTTAAAGAACTAAGAAAATAGGAAATAATAAGATAACAAAACGATAAATAAAATAAATTATTAATGTTTAAGTGATTATTTTTATAATCAAACAATGGAATATTGTTTAACTTTAACTTTTAATATGTACTACCTGCGTTTCATTAATAAGTTCCTAAGGAGACTATTCATCGCGACTTTTGACCACGTATAGCTTTTAAATTAAACTGTATCAATATAAATTAAAAGTTGTGTATGAAAATATACTCCATTTAATTTGATAATATAATTTTATTATATTTTTCTCTAATGTAATTTAGGAGTTATACATGGTCAAAGTTCGCGATAAATAGTTCTCTTATGAACTTATTAATGAAACGGAGAAAGTATAATAAGTACTCATATCTTTTATTATAATCAGATTTTTTAATTTTAAACAAAATCATGTAAAAATATTATAATAAGAATTTGCAAACGCTTTTACTTTACTTTGGGAGGTCAGGTCACTAACTACTTAACTAGTTCGTCATAGTTTGGACTTTGGACTTGCAGCTTTCGACATATTTTTAGATAATTTTGGGCATCTAATGCAATTATGCAAATAATCAAGTTCATAAGCACGGTATAGCGATAAATTATCACAAACCGGTGAACAAATTCCCCCCTGGCTCGGATTCAGAGAGACGAGCACATCTTGGTTTCCCCTCGCAAGATTCTTACCTTGTTTCCTCCATTAATCGGTCGTTGATGCCAAAGGTTCGATTTTTACGTTCAATTAGGTATGACTCCTCTAAACATAGCTTACAGTTTACTTTTCTTGATAGTGCCTGGTTATTGGGTTTCTGGGATTTGTGTTATAATCCTCAATTTCAATCTTTCCAATTTATTAGCATCTTTTTCCAGGTCTTAAATTCAGGGTTTTTGGCATGTGATTGATTCGTATGATTTCTGATTTTGGCACTTTACTTTTGTGCATCAGTTGGTAGGAAAACGAGATAGAATTTCTAGGCTTTCTTGTTTTTTGTCGATAGAATGAGGGAGAGGAGGTATAGAGGTGGTGGTACTAGAAATGGTCAATCAATGTCGAGGTCTTCTCGCGGTTATAGTCCCCTGAGGCACAGGGAATATGCCACCCATGATGATGGCCGTGGGGTGGAAACATATGCAAGGGAGGCTGAAGGATCAAGGAGGTTCCGAAACGATGATCGTCTTGATAGGGGTTTCGACTCACGATCTGTCAAACTCTCTGATTACGACGATTGTAGAGACCGAGACAGGTTTGGTTTTCGTGTTGGGAGTCCGAGGCGGATTGACAAAAGGGGTCGTTTTGATAGATATAGAGATGAGCCTCCTGTCGGGTATTCGAGGAGATTGCATGATGAGGATCAGCGTCACATTGATGCATTTTCCCCTGACTTTGGGGATTTTCGTGCAGGTGGATTGAGAAGATCCAACCGTGATCATGTTGAAGATTATGGCCGCACTAGTTTTGATGGGGCTGGTGATGCTGATAGGAATAGGGATAGTGCAGGAAGGGACTATTATCCGCAAATGCCAATGGCACAGTATTTGGATGGGGCAAGACAGGTTTCTGTGGAATATGAAAGGGAAGGAAGGAGACGACCTGGTTCATACACATTGGATGATGGTAGTAGAGGCGGTGTAACCAGAAATAAGTTGGAAATAGATGAATTTGGCAGAGACGTGTCATCTGTGGAATTGGGATACTTTCATTTGCAGCATGAACTTCTTTTGAAGAAAAGGGATGATGCCTTTCGTGATAAAGAAAAGAATCATTTAGAAGTAACTGAATTTGATCATTTCCATGATGAGCCTTATCAGGATGAAGTACAAAGAGAAACATCTAGATACATGAAGGAAGAAAATCTATTGTCATCAAGAGATTATGTCAAGAATGACTCTGACTTCTTTTGTTCATTATCTCGTTCTGAGGAGTATGCTTCCTCATCAGGCGTTTTGAGGGAGAACTTTCCAGGTAGCTCATCCGCACGTGGCATTCACATTCACTCAGGTGTGATTTCGCGAGGGAGTGAATTGACTTCCGAACTGCCTACGTTTAATGGATATAGTCAGAAGCAGCTTCATGTGTCCCCAAGAAGGCCTGGAGATCGAAGAGAGGATATAAGCTCTTCAAGACCATACCTTTTGCCTGAGGAAAAGCATGAAGATCACTTTTATGCAGAATATGGTAGAAGTGAAATTGACCATATAAGTACAAGACCCAGGGAAGAGGAAGAATATAGACATCGTCATATTTCAAGTATGGGTGATGATAGACCATGGGACCCATATCCTTCGCGTGCACGGTCAACCCCAGATAAGTTTCATGAACATAGATCATTGCACGGCAGAAAGAGAGATCATAATATGTTCGGTTATGGAAGTTCACACCTCGAATATGGAAATGAAGTAACTCATGAGTTTGGAAACATGAAACATGGGGAGTATCCTGCTGAAGTGGTTGGTGCTCCATTATCTCCACGGTCAAGAGGATACGATCCTTCCTTTGATAGACTTTATGATAGCCCCAGAAAAAGGTTGGCTCTACGAGAGAGGAGCTTGGGTGAACCTTCTGAGAGGAGGCTAGAATACAAACATTTTAGCGATGATGCATTTATTCCCTGCGGTAGCGTTAAGACAGCAGAGGATGGAAATAATGCACGTAAACCTTACAGCCAGGTTGCTGGAAGAGATGAAATTGATCATGTAAGTTTGCGGAAGAGGCATAGGTCAGGCAACCTTAACAATGAGAGGAGGATGCCATTTCAGAGGAATAATCATCTGCCGCTCCCTGCAAAGTTGATTAAAAGTCGTTCGAGCAACCCCCTTAGGTCTGATTCTAGAAACATGAATAGGCCTCTGGGACAAGTTCCTCGAAAGCTTAATCTTTCGCAACGTTTAGTTAAGAGATATAGAGTTTCAGCCAAGAAGCGACTGGGACCTGCTTCTAAATGAGCCATTTTTCCATGGCTGATTAAGAATCTGATGTTTGACCGAGTCCAATCACTAAAGATTCCGATAGGTTTAATCATACTCTAGATTGATGCCTTCTAAGAAAATGCCGTGGTCCAAGGACATCAGCATGTTGGTTCAGCTGCGTTTTCAAGTTTCTCGAACAAATTAATAAGTTGCAGACAAGAAGGAAATACATGAACTAGAAAGAGCTGGTAGTTTAAGGTAGTGTTTTTCTACATTTGCTATAATACGTGAAACTATTTATTTTCCCGTACTTTGTTAATACTTAATAGGATGATTCATACTGCAAGCAGTACGTACTTTGTTAATTATATTTTCCTTAATCCATCAAATATCATTTGGGTAAGCTTTGTGCCAGATTATTTGCTTCACTGCCTGCGTTTGATGGAACTTTAAATTCTCCTGAAATGGCTCTTGTCGAAAGACTTAAAAGTAGTTTCAAACAGTTAAGTTCTTTTGTCATGGCTGGAAATTCAGAGTTAACCATCGCAACATAAACTATCAGGCATTTGGCGTTGGCTTGTCAATAAGACGTATACTGGTCTTATTCCTCCACTGTTAGAACTTAGAATACTATTGCTGACCATAAGCCAAATGTTGTTTTAGATACTTGATTACTTGAGTAATTTTTTAATCACTTTAAGCGACCATTATATTTACTCGTGCATTCATCTTGTATGAAAGAGTTGGGAAGATGTATGAGAAAGAATATGAACAGGTTCTGGCAGTAGGTGCATCTCCAAAAAGGATCTTGTCATCTTATCTATAATGTTGTGAGGTAGGGCTTATCCTGTACTGGTTCAATAAGTTGCAACCCTGAATTTGGTCCATATATGTTTAAGTAAGAAGGAATGCATAGGGGGGAAGTATATGTAACCGTGGTGGTTAAGCTGATAAAAAGCATCTGATATGAAGTTCAACTTACAATTTGTGGGTACCAGCCCTAAAGAGGATGCTGTTCCAGAGGTCTAAACTGAGCAGATTGATTTGTGTATTCAATTCGGTGTGAATAATAATGTTTTGTGTAGCCTAACCAATATGACACGCATGGAATTTTTTCGGTATTTTTGTTTGTTGCTAACTTGCTGTAGTGGTTACCTATTTGGTGTTGGTGGAACCTATATATCTGAGTAAGGTTCCTTCTGCATGAATCTTTTTGTCACATTTGAATCATTCGTAGAGGAATATCTATGATGTGTGGTGGCTCTTTGTCGACAACCGGATAGGCAAAATTGATTCAACTGGTGGTGGGAGGGATAACAGAACTCCTCCGGTGGGTGGAAAGGGAGCAGGAAGATTAGAGCGGAGGGGAACTGTGGTAGACCCAGGGGCGGCTGAAGGCCCGTGCGGTCAGCCCGACCGCACAGGGCCTCCAGAAATTAAGGGTCTCAAATTTTATTTATAGTTATTATATATATATGTACTTTTATAGAAAAGAATTAAAAACTGCATTGACTCAGTTGGCAGGAAAGCTAGTCTAAGTGTAATTCTATTTGAAATGTCTCTGGTTCAATTACTGATGTTAACAATTTTTGTCCCCTTTTTTCATTTCATTCTTTTTTTCTTTTTTTTTGTTATAACATTGTTTTTTTTGGCCTATCATACGAGATCGAACAGGGCCCCTAAAATCTAGAGCCGCCCCTGGGTAGACCATAATGAGCTACTATACTGCTTTTGTTTTTTGTAGTCACTGTGGAATCATAGATCTTCCTTTTTGCAGTTGCCTCAAGAAACTGAGAGCAATTATGCAAGTTCCTCTCTCTCTCTTTCTTTTTCGTAATCATATCCTCAGATTTCAACTCCTGTATCATGCTTAAAACGAAGACTGGTTGAAGTTACAGTATAGTCCCAGATGCATTTGATCGTAAATTGTGTCAAATGAGGCAAAGCAGTGACCCTGAATGTTATGGAGCCTTTAGATGCAATGCTGCAAATTGATATTCTTTATCTCAGCTATCAGGCGATGCTATAATGCATGGCGATTAGGCTGAAAGGCGCTATTGATGGTACTGGCAACATGTACAGTTGCACGAACTTTCTGCTGAAGTTTTCGCTCTTCTCACATGAATGTTGTTTAATTCTGAAAAAATTGTAAATTCTACTGTATATGCTTACTGATATGAATCTGAGTTTGGAGTATTCTTTTTCAAATTGACAAACAAGAGTATGAAGAAAATCCAGGAAAGAATATTATTTTTTCATTGAAATACATAGTATGGTAAAAATAAAGGCTCATTATACACTTTACAAATCTCTCTGACAAAACAAACCAAACCAAGTACAAAGCAAGCAATTCAATTAAGCTACAAATAGTATACACATAGCCTATAATGTATGTATCATTCTAATTTCTAAAATAAACAAATAATGAACCTAACAGAGTCTTGCTTGCCTATGCAACCCAGAAATCTTCTATCTCCTTTGGAAGTTGAGGTACTTGATGCCATATGCGAAAACGAAGAAGAAGAGAAGAACCCAACCAATGTGCGCGAAAACAACAGCGATAAGGAAGTCGTAATCATAGCCCAAACTCTGCTCAAGGAAATCGTTCACTCTCATTCTTCCTATGTTCCCACTGAGTTCAAGTTCACCCGTCTCATCACCAAACTGTGATGCGAAAATGCCATAGATTGTCCAAGCAACTGGGGATGCCCAGTAGTACCACCTCCACCAGATTGGAATAAGCTACACAAAGAGACACAAATGAGCATTCAGTTAGTCCACAGCATGAGCAACAGCCTATTCGGAAAATCATTTAAGCATCTTATGAGAATCAGAACAAGTATACTTACTGGACGAGGGACGAGGAAGCCAGAGAACAAGTTCCAGAAGCTGAGGAAGAAAGACATGACAATGGCAGCAATCTGGTAGCCAGGAGTTAACGCGACAACCATCATTCCATACATTGAGAAGTATGCAAAGCACATGAATATGAAGTAGTAGAAGTAGAAAAACTTTGGTGCTGTCCATTCAAACCCAATCATTGAGTAGAGAAGCACACAATAAATAAATGTCTGAATCGCTGTATAAATCGTCTCTATCGCCACCTGCATATGGAAATACAGACATGAGAAACAGTCTCACTCACAAGTATAAATGGACGTTGCAAAACCATTCTCTGAATTACCTGTGAAAATGCATATGGCAACTCTGAATACATTCCTGCAGCCCTTTCACGATAGAAAACCGTTCTTTCAATTGCCACAACAGATTGAACAGATGAAGCATTGGAGGCTCCTAAGAATAGAACAGCAGCGTATGCTGCTCCCAGTAGATTGATCAAGTCTTGTTGCCTAGTTCTGTTATTGAAAGAGTAAAAATGTTAATTTGATGATGTTGTAATAATTTAAAGATATGATGAAAATGGAGATATTTGGCTTACATGTTGCGCCCGCTTTGCCAGAAGATAACGCCAAACAGAATCCCAATGATGATTGTGTTGAAGAAACGAATAGCATTGTACTGCGAATTTCTCCAGTACGACCAGTGTTGCTTCCAGAAACAAGCTTTGCACTGAGTTAAAAAGGATTGTGAATATTTGGTGGGGAAATACAGGTCCTGCGATTCTGGTGGTGGAGTGCTCAGTTCCTTTATTAGTTCCTGGTTTCTCCTGAAGATGACAAGAATCACGAAACAGATTAAACACATTTGTGCTGAATTCTTCAAACAGATGTGATCTGTGAAGCGTTTATCACTTACCGATGAAGGCCAGAGTTGGCGTAAATTTCAGCAAAGTCGATATCTAATTGAACTTCAGCAGCTGCTGAGCTGACATCCAACATCCAAGTAGCTGGATTGTATCCATCTGAAATTTTGGGAACCCCTGGTACAGCCTCGAAGTATTCGACAAGTTTGTGAGATTGGCGACCAAGAGGTCCAGCATATATTACTTGTCCACCTCGCTTCATCAGAAGTAGCTGCAAGATGAATCCTAAATGATTAGATCATGTAAATCCATACGAAAATGTATATGAATGATGTTCTGAGTATATACATACCTCATCGAAAGCTTCAAAGATGTCAATACTAGGCTGGTGAATTGTACAGACAACTGTTCTACCAGTATCCACTGTATTTCTCACTGTCCTCATGACAATCGCAGCAGCTCTAGCGTCAAGTCCTGAAGTTGGTTCGTCCATGAAGATAATAGAAGGGTTTGCAACTAGTTCAACAGCAATAGTGAGCCTCTTCCTCTGTTCAGTCGAAAGACCATCTACTCCTGGAAGTCCAACGAGTGCGTTCCTTATCGGATTAAGCTCAACTAAGTCCATAACCTCTTCCACAAACATCTGAATAAAATTTTGCAGTTTTATTAAAACAGAAATTAGAAAGACAGAAAAGGGAGTACTAGTGAGCCACTTGGTTTGTTTTTGCTTGTATTAGTTACTTGCCTTTCGTGTTGCTGTATCGACATCAGCAGCAAGACGTAGCCAGGCGGAGTAAAGGAGCGACTCATATACAGTGACATAAGGCGAATGGATATCATTCTGTTCACAATATCCACTAACTCGAGCAAATGTTGATTGGTTCTTTGGGTAACCCGAAATGTTTATGCTCCCTTCAATATAACCGCCAGTCTTTCTACCAGCCAAAACATCCATCAACGTTGTTTTCCCAGCTCCACTTACACCTACCAATGCAGTAAGAACACCAGGCCTAAAAGCACCGCTTACATCCCGCAGTAACTGAAGTCTTTCATCGTTAACTCCTTGAGTCTTCATTTCCTGAATCATTCAGTTTCTCAAATTAGCAACTGCTAAAATTTGTGCGAGCATATGCTTACTCGCCTCAATATTGAACTGATGAAAACTATAAGAGATTTAGGAGATCTATGTAGACTTACTGCAGGCATATCGACGTAGTAATTCACATGGTTAAACACAAGAGAGAGTGGTTTGAACGGCAAAACCATGCCTTTTCTTGGCTCGTCATTTCCAGCTGAGCTAGCACCTGTGATATTGTTCCTAATGACCATCTGAGCACCTTCAGCATGTGTAATTCTCTTCTTCTTTCTTTCCGCATTTTCATCCGGTAATACAGCCTTATTATCACCCAGAGCTGAGATGAGGGTACAGAACAGAGTTAGAAAAACATGCTCAATGCAACTTTTACGAGGTGATGTGCAAATATTACTTACGATTCAAGAATGTCAGTGCTCCAATGAAGAGAACGTTGAATAGAAGAGAGTACGCGAGGAGAGCAATGATAGATATCCAGTACCACGACTCGGTAGTGAATAGGCCTCTTTCCCTAAGAAGTGTCCTTCCAACTGTATTCTCGGTGCCGTTTGTTGGCTGAATCAAAATAACAACACACCTAATGTTAAGTGTCATGAATCATGATAAAACTTTCATAACTTGACAGTGACACTAAAAAACTTGTCTCATGACTAAGTATGAAACTTACCGAACTCCATCTGTCGGAGAGGAATTCATTAATTGCAATTGCATTTTGGCCATACATCATGGGAGAAATGTAGTATCCCCATATCATCCAGTCTTGAATGTTATCTGCAGGATGAGAAGTACTGAACTAGTAAGTACCTTTGAAATATTACTAACGTGAGATACTAACAGAAAAATATGTATTTTCGATGTATATAGTCCGATCAACTAACCTCTTGAAACAACAAAGCCTCCCAGGACAAACACTATCAGCAACACGAATGTACCGAGTGTGTTTGCAACAACTTGAGTTCTTCCAGCTGCAGCAATAAAACGGAACAAAGATAGTGCCATCTGGTGCACCCCCACGAAGGCCAACAGCTGCTTGAAAAATCTGCAAATTGTAACAAGAAAAAGGATTACAAAATACACAACCAAAATTGCAACTTAGGCCTTGTTCAGTATGATTTGCGCTTACCTATCTGCAGAAGGTGCAAATCCAATGGTGTAGTAGGTGAGACCAATCCACAGTGCAGATTCCACCAAAGAAATTGGTATGCGAAGCACCCAAATAGGCAATGCAAAAGCCCAAGCCGGATAAAATAAACTGTCCCGCTGTTTGAAGAACACTGGAAGCCTAAAAACAGTCATTGCAAGCTCTTGCATTCCGTTAAACATAACGTTGATGAGACTGAAGAACAATGCCCCCCAAAACTTTGAAGCATCCTGTATTCTACCAGCTGGCATTTCCGTTCTTAAGAAAACTGTGAACGCAATTGTCGCCATTATTGTTATTTGAGTAGTCTTAAAGATATACACAAATGAGCTCCGCTTCATGAGGAGCCATTCTCTGGCGAAGCAAGCCCTAAAAAGTTCCCAATTGGAGATACCGTACTTCTCTTTCACCAGAGCAGCAGGATGAGCACTCGCCTTATCGTATGGGACTCTAAGTTCCTCTGTAATTTGTTGGCCAATGTGGAATGAATTGAAGGCCTGTGAGAAATCTTGTACGGAGATATAACGGTAAGGTTGGTTCCTTTTACACCAATACTGTCCTTGATCCTTCTTGGAGGTGACTTCTTGCAGAAAGTCTGCAACTCCCTTCCTTTCAGGACATTTGAATCCCATGTGCTCGAAGAATTCAAGAACGCTCTCACGTGGGCCCTGATAGACAATCTGACCATCTGAAAGCAGGATTACATCATCGAAAAGATCAAACGTCTCAGGAGCTGGCTGTAAGAGAGAGATGACCATTGTTATGTCATTAATATGAACCATCTGTCTCATGAACTTCACAATTTGGAAAGTAGTTGAACTGTCCAGCCCGGTTGATATCTCGTCCATGAAGAACGCTTTTGCCGGTCCCACCAACATTTCACCTGCAGTTAGCATAGACAAAATCTCATTGAGAATGAAATTCGATTACATTTCGGAAAAACACTTGATTTTGAAACACATACCAGTGGTAACACGCTTTTTCTGTCCACCCGAAATGCCCCTTCTCATATCGTCTCCGACCATAATATCAGCACAAATATCCAATCCAAGAATCTGTTCAAGTTCACAAATACGTTAGGCTAATCAATAGTTTGATCAGAACAGCCTAAAAAGCATAAGCAAATGTATGTAAACAGACCTTGAGGACATAATCAGTGATCAAACTCGTCTCTTGTCCCACCACGGCTGTGGCTTTCATGAACGCATCAATTTCAGGATCAGGCTTGATACCCGATTCTTTCTCCCTCCTCGACAACTCTGACAACATATCATACCTAGTCCCGACCCCCAAGCATCTGCCAGAGAAATCTAATGTCTCACGAACCGTCATTTCACCATAGTGAAGATCGTGCTGACTTATATAAGCACATGTCCTTTGCGGAACAAATTCATGAAACTCATGGCCACAGTAGGTCACTTTCCCGGTCACCTGCACAGTCATTCAAGAATCAATATCAGCTACATAACAATCAATAATGCCTTCCGGTTATACACCAAGAAGCAGGACAAGTATGTATATACAAACCTTCATATCATCATCAGGCTTTCCGGTTAGTGCTTTTAGCAAGGTTGTTTTACCGGAACCTGGCGGTCCAAGAAGCAGAGTCAACCTTGATGGCCTTATAATACCGCTAACATCTTGAAGTATCTTTACAATTCTTTTCTTTGATGGAGATAGATGAATCATTCCAAGAGCACTCTGTCACATATTCATACCGATTCCATTAGCTGATTTGCTTGCGAAACCAAATATAGATAATCTCCAAGGGACTGGTTGCAACTAATTTTATAAAACAGCTTAGTGATTCTTTGAGCCTAAGCAAACAATGAGTGTTTGCAGAAATCATATGAAAACAGTCACTAAGTAACAAACATCAAAGAAATTCGAAATGAGTAAAAATAACATACCTCAATTGTATTGAGGGTAGAATTAAGCAGAGTTGGTAGCGCTCGTGTTCCGAGATATGCATCTCCCTCGACAGACAGATTCTGGAACCTTACTTCAATCTTTGGGATATCAATACCGACCCTGTCGAAAAAAACACCATCCAATCCAATCAGTGAACCTCATTAACATATTCAATGCATTTCTATCCAAAAGGAAACCTTGATTCGTAAATCGTGTAACCAAGATCACAGAATGCATCTACATATATGAAGCTAACCTGTCAGTTCTGTTTCTGAGCCTCTGAAGAAACTTCTCATTATCATCCTCCACAACCTTAAGAATATTCTCCATCAACTGCTTCTTATCCTGCTCCCCGAGGTTCGTAACATCAACCTCGGAATGCACCATCCTCCCATTGCTGAGCACCTGCTTCAGCATGCCTTTCCTCATCCGATCATACGTCGGAAGCCGCTCAATCGCAGCCCATTTGAGCTCCTCCTCATCGTCTACGACCTGCCTTCCGGTGCTGTTCCTCGAGAACACGTCCGGCTGGGCCTGCCACACTTCCCGTATGCTCGAAGATCTCCAGCTCCGCCTACTACTCGACGACAGAGCGTCGCCGACTAATGCGGCAGCCATGTTTGAACTTCAAGTTATGATGCAACTGCAGAGAAATGTAAGTGTAAATGGAGTTTGTTGAGTTTCTCTGTGTTTGAAAAATGTGAGAGAAACTTGATAGTAGCAGTAGTTTTTTTTTTTTTTTTTTGATAGTAGCAGTAGTTGTTTACAAATATAGTATATATATTTCAAGATTTGTGAAGATTGTATGAATGTAATATATAGTCCATTGGATTCTCTAACAGCATGAAGGAAAGGTCTTCTAGATGGTCAAAATGAGGCTGTTTAATGCGTGTGACTACTAAAGGACATGTGGGAAATGACATTATTAATCAGTTCTACTTAATCTAAATATTGGTTTAATGTATAATATAATTAGTACTCGACGTTTATTAAGAAAAAGATTCTCATCTGTGGGCCTGATCAACACGTGGAAAGTCGTGGTTGGTGCCTGGTGGTGAGTTTATCTCACGATTAAATATTATGCTTAATGCATGCTCCCTCTTGCTTTTGAAGAAATTAAGTTTAAGAAAAGATTCTCATCTGTGGGCCTGATCAACACGTGGAAAGTCGTGGTTGGTGCCTGGTGGTGAGTTTATCTCACGATTAAATATTATGCTTAATGCATGCTCCCTCTTGCTTTTGAAGAAATTAAGTTTTTGAAGTATAATAGCAGTAAAAAACGATCTAGTTGTAAGTTGTAAGGTACTCTCAAACATGTTCATTTTACATTATAAATTACAAATAAACTATTGATGGTAAAATGTTTATCAACTTGCTGAAAGGCAAAAATACACGACTTTTAAATATATTTCATAAACTTTTCGGAGTATTTCACTAAATTTTTCTTAAGAAACCGATATGGACTTTCTATTCTCAGGTCGGCTTCGTACCAACCTAAACGTAGATCTTTATTATATATTTCATTCTAATTTATTAAATTTTGATAAAATATATAAATGTGCAGTTATACCCCTACTTTCAAAAAATTTATTTAAATAATTTAAATAAATTCTTACTATTTTATAAGTATTAAATTAAAAATAAAATTTATTTAACTAAAATTAAAATTAACCAATATATATCAAATTAATTCCAACAATAATTCAATGGAATATTCGTTTTCCATAATCTAATTGCACTAGCTATCAACATTTGTAGAGGACAATAACAAAGGCTTATTTTTTTAGCTACGAAATATATTATTTAGAAGTGTTCGATAGTTTATGTATCACTAAAATGGATAAATTAATTGTGATCAATTAACTTTGGTTTGTGATTAAGATTAATTAATAAGGTTTACGTATATGTAATCATATAAATTGAAATTAAGGACATTATAGTTAATTTGTATTTTTATGGTAATTTTTAATGTTAAAGAAAATTAATTATAATCCATCGTACCAAAAATGACTTTGAACCGAAATGAATGGATGAGATTAAATTAAGCGCCACATGGCAACTATTGAATGAATACCTGACTTTGTTTAGAAAGCCCCATATTACTTAGGTACAAAGATAATAAACTATGTTTCTTATTTGGTCACATAATCTATCATCAAAACTGATTATTAGATCTAAAATTAGAAAGTAGTAGCAAATTAATAAGTAAAAACATGCACTAAAACTTACATCAATTAAAGATGATAATTGTGGCCGTGTTGTGATCACTTTTCTCTTCAAAGGGTCATTGTCGTATGATGATTGTAAACCTTGAGATGATTTTGAGTAAAGGAGTGAATTGGTTGGTTCTGAGAGAGAAGTTACACGACAATGGTGATCATTTTGGCATGGGAAATTTAAGGTAGTGGAAGGGGTTTTTATTTAGCTGATGTGTTTTTAAAATGTTTTAAGAACATAATTTCAATTAATTTTGGAAATTAGTTTCCCCAAGAAACATTATGGAATTTACTTTTTTCTAAAGTTATATTCTGAAAATTCATTCGATAAAGACTACAGTTTTTTTATAATATATCATAACCCTCTTGCTCACTTTTGAATTAATAAAAAACAGTAGTATATTTCATTTATTTTTAACAGAATGAGATCGTTTAAAGATATTGGAAGAGGATTTATTTATTTAGAGTTTGAGTTGAATGACGTAATATAAAAAAAAAAAGAGCGGATATTATTAGGATATAGGAACAATAATGTTTGTAACTCTTGCAATACCAAAAAAAAAAAAGTTTGTAAGTCTTAGGTAATTTATTATATGAAGCATATATGAGTTAAAAATAAAAAAAGAGTGGATATTGGCTGGAAGGCCATATCTGAACAGAACAGGCTGGTTGAAATTGGAGGAAACTTCACTTTACTTCTTTTGCTTCCTGCCTACTTTCATCTTTTCAACGCTCACGGTGCGTTTTTTGCGCGGTGTGCCGAACTTTTTCAATTCCCCCTTTTACATGTGCTATCTTCCAACTCTAATAATAGGAGGACCAAACCAACTAATTACTCTAATTAACACCCAAATCAACATTAAATTATTGTTTACTTGGCCATTTTACAAACTCCGAATGGAACTTTCCTAACGTCAAATGGAATATTGAATGGAGGAATAATTATCAATTATATACTATAAGTGGATATATACTTAAAATGCTTTCAAAGAAAGACACGAGTGGAATGGAATTCATATATATATGGCCATGGGTCCATGTTATGGCAGATATTTGTTGAAAGAATTTTTTGTAACTTTATCAAATCATTATTGGACGGGAATGTAAAGAGGAATAATGGTTTGCATAATGACATATTAACTTATTATTATTAAAGATAGAATAAAACTACACTCGAGAAAATGTGACATGACTGACATCAACCTAACCCTGACCCTTTACCAATTCGATCTGGATTAGATAGAAATCTGAACTTTCGGTTACTAATTCAGCTGTCATTCACCTGATTCGGAATTAAACTCATCTATGCATGCTAATTGCGCTAGATACCTAGTGTAGTAGTAGTAAAAACGACAATATCAATCATCCAAGTATTTGTGATATCTTGTAATTTACACTAATACGAGTATATAATAATATAATTCGATTCTGTTAAAAGTAACGTATGGTAGTATGGTAGGCCTAAAATTTCAACATCTTCCCAGAAAAGGGGTGATTTGATTTCTCCACATGTGAATATGTGATCGAGATTCTGCTTAATTCTGAACTTAATAATAATACTAGCTAGGGTCCTAGTAGCAATTAAGACTTCAATTAATTTTATTGGGAAAATTGTATCGTGGATGGTCATAACTCAAAGGAAATGGTAGTGCGATTCTAGAAGGTGTAGTAGCGTAATGCATAGTGTCAGTAATATAAACCACAAAATCTTTTGATAAGAAGAGAAATTTTCCAAAGATTACGGTACTTGCCTTGTCTTGCCTCTCAACACATTTTACTCGTACTATTTTCAACGCCTTCTAGATGCCACACCACAGCTAGGCATAATCCATTAGTTATCAGGTCGACGCATGTATGAAATGAAGAACTCCTCTCCAAAGTGTCACAGGCCAAAATGTCCCGGTGTAAATACAATATCACGGATCCATATAAAGTCTAGTTTACATAACGACTCTTAGGAATTGACAAATGATTTTTGCCCGGAATATTATATTACTCCATTGGTCGGTATAAGTAATAATATTAGCTACTCAACCTTCAATAGTAATGGGTACGGTAATAGTTCAAAGGACTTTGACACCAACCTTCAATGATTGGGTAGACCTTAAATGAAGACTAGTAAATGTTATGCCGGAAAAAGAAAAAAAATTAGAAAATAGGTTACCTCGTGCGTCAATCCTAACGGGTATGGTTCTCTGGGACAGAGATGCTAATCCATGAAGTTGGTCATTACCAGCAAATACAAAAGGTTTGATATACCAATAGGCAATAGGATAGGATTCAGGAAAATGATGGCACTAAAAGTAGGCAGCCATACATTGTATATGGAAAAGTTCTCACCAGAAATACAAGTGAAATACGGCCAACTCTGCACTTCTAAGTACTACTACTGTACTGTGTTTTAATTCAAGCTATCTGAAACTACACACTTTTTGTATATGGATCGTTGAAGTTGATAATTATCCAGTCACAGATGCACTTTTCCTAATCCCAGGACCCACATCAACCAGTCAATGTCTAAACATGAAAAATATCTACTAGTAATACGTAAGTAACTAAATAAATGGAGAAAGTAACATATATTGACTACATACGAACGTATAAGTATGATATATTAGGGGATTTCTCAAAAGCTTAAATCACTATATTATGCATGCATTACTTTTATTTGGTGAGTCTTAACTATGGAGTTATAAACAGTTGAGATCTCGTGAAAAGTCCAGTCACATGTGGTGTTTCAAAAATCATAGGGAACCATATTGGATCACGAGTCATAACAGAGGATACTTGAAGAACATTTATGTCAACTCCCAAGTAGCAATGTACTGTGTACTACATAACCCCCATCCCCCCCCCCCCCCCCCCACACCCACACCCACACAGAGAAAGGAGAAATGATTAAATATGATTAAAGCATGCCTACTTATACGGTGATTGATTTGCAGGAAGAGGAACAACACATTATACTTGACCAAAACAACAGAGCAGGTGACTCCGACCAAAACAATACATTGTATACTTGATTTGCAGGAAGAGCTAGGAACACATTATACTTGACCAAAACAACAGTCAACAGAGCAGGTGATTTCGATTTGTCCGTTAGTTACCAATTACCAAACCTGCATCCTAAGTCCTAACAGAACAAACAGCATGTAATAACATGGCATCATATGAATTTAAGTCTATAAACACAAGCACACAACCAGACATGAATTTGGATAGTGTATTTAGTTCTCAAAAGTTGCCGTATTAGCGTAACATTCAGAAACATTATACAGAATGGTCAATTACGGTGCCATATTTTCATAAACATGCAGGTCTAGCAATGTTACTCTTGATTAACAACTGGATATTTGATGATGTGAATACCAATCAGAAAAATTGACTATGTTCTTGGAAAAAGCAACAAATTTCCGGAGTATTTGAAAAGGTCACTAACAGACATGTCAGAAGGCGTCCCAAGTATAAAAGACTAATTAGAAGTTAAAAGCAAAACACAACAGAGGTGATTAGTGTGTAATATTGGACACCATCACATAAATCATATGCTCATAGTAATTATTATGGCATTGTGAAACACTTATGACTAATTCTTTCATAACTTAATGGCGGTGCGCTTTCATTGACTTTAAGGTTCAAGCTGCCTAATATGGAAATTTACATTTCTTAGCAGGCAGATTTGATATTTTTGACTTTCCATCTCAGTTTTGTCTCATGTGACCTAACATGCTCTATCATGGAATTGATATTTTTCTTACTATTAATTTCAAACAGCAACCACAAGAAATATCTCCCGGTGATCAGCGAACTGCCAAAGAAGTAACAGGGATGTAAAGGAAAAATTCCAATAGTTTTCTTGTCATTGATATTAAACATAGTGGTCGGAGGCATGTAGTTTTACTGCGTTATCCTTTTTTTTTTTTTTTTTTTAACTTCTATTCAAAATTTGACAACAAGAACCAGTTAATCAGTTTGAGCGACACAAATCTTCAAATTAAGAGATTACGTCGTCTAACTCTAACTGCAGCCGAGGGATTGCTTTGCACGATGATCAGAAGTCCTGACGCTTACTCTTTAAGCATCAGTTTAGACTAGCAAAGTCTTCATCTTATCCAGGGATTCAAATTCTCCACAAATACTAAATGACATAAACAGGCAGGTTACATTCTAATAGGTACTCATTAACATGATACATTCACATCCTCAAAATAAGGACTAGCCCCAAGCCCAAAAATGGGGTACAAAGAACTCACATGTGCCATCACATAAATGTGTCTTTCACAGGCCTTTACCATGAATGTAAATCAACTTAAGTCGATAAGGGTAGCATGATCTCATAAAGTTCACAAGCAAGTGAATAAGCTATAGCCATAGATGGTAGCTGAGTGGTTTAGGAACTTACCAGGCTACTCAGATACCTATTCTTCAAAAGCGCTTGTTCTGAAATAGCTAGTCTCCACTTGCACAGCCTCTGCATCCACAATGCACGCATTCCACAACATCCGCCTCCCTCACCTGCTTTGGAACTCGGCAGATGCAAGTTGTAGCAAAATTGTGATCCCGGTGTTGGAGGCATTGTAGGCAACAGAGACGTTCATATCCAGGCTGCACATCACATAGAAAGAACTTAATAATTATACGACCAACTTTCATCTTTCAGGTAATGAGATATTAGTTTATCCTTATCAAACAAGTTCACCTAAACACCCACAATTAGTTCACTGTTGCTTCAGCATAATACGTTCTACTATTTGCAGAACAGCACTTGCCCCTAAACATTATCAGTTCAAGATACTCAGCACTCGAGCTCACATGTGTAGGAGTCAACCATTTCAAGTCCATGCTCTATCTATATGGATTAAGAGCAACATCCATATCCATTTCTCATGATCTGTCGGTATTAGGTAACTTCAATTATAACCTAGGCAGTTTCAAATGCCTGTATTAGGTAACTTCAATTATAACCTAGGCAGTTTCAAATGCCTATCCATCAGAAACATTCAAAGCTAACAACTTAGTGCAAGATAAAACTTGTAACGAGCTCATAACTTGGTCCATGAGGTTTCTGCTATGGGAGTAAACTTTAAAAGAAAGTGATTTTCGTTTCCAAAGTGCTGTCATCTTTCCCCATAAACTCAGGGAGATATTTGTACCGAGCATACATAATTTATAGAAGGGAAACATTACTTGGTACATTTTGAACGGCAGGGCTATAGCTTATAAGAAACTTTTAGAGGTTAAAATCTCCGGATTAGTAAATTGTTTTCCCGTATACCTACAGAAGTTAGGATTACACAAATCACAATGCATTTGAGGCTCACCTTCTTCCACTTTGCAATCAGGTAGCGGTCCGCATAACCTTGATCCAAGCAAAACTCATACAGCTCTTTAGAAATCTGTTTCCTCTCATAATAGAGGTCATAAATGTAGCGACTCTTCTGATGAGCAATCCTGAATATAGGCCATAGCGCTTCACACTTCCTTTTACCATCATGAGGGTCATTTTCAGCTGTCAGCGTACAGATTGACACAGGTGTTACACATTAGTAGTAATATTTCATAATGATAAACACAAATAGTATATGGATGTTTTTCTCAAATTTAGGCAGTAGACCTTGTCTCATATTAGCATCAAGCTCACGAAGAGTGGGTTCAATCAACCCCCATCCATCCGGATAGTTAGTACGGTTTGTTTTGACCTTAGGCATTCTCACTCACCTGTATATTGGAAATCAGTTAACAATAGAATAAGACACACAAGTCACAAAATCTTCAACCAGTTGGAGTGTATTATTGTATAATGCATAATTCATTTTGGACATTTGATCATTCTCTATAATTATAATTTGTATGTTCAAGTTCAAAAACAGCGGCATCCAGTGAGAAACCCAAAATGAACACATAAATTGAAGATATACATTAAGTTACACTAGTTGAACTGCGAAATATCATCCACATTGCTAAATCAAACACCATAGAACGAACTGAACTATACATTGCCACATCGAATAACTGTCAAGCAGTGTTGTTTAATTAATACCGCAGACAGTAGGAAGTAGATTTAGTGCATCACATTTTTCTAATTTTCATGGACGGTGTTGAACTTGAAGAAGTTAGGTATAGGATTAATGGAAGTTGAAATTCGGAGAGAAATAGAAGCGGCTTACTGTGATTTGCCGGCGAAGTGAACCGGTGAGTGTATTCCCGCCGTCGATAACTTCTCTGCTCGGCTGCTCCCAAACTCCAGCTAGTCCCGCTTCACTTCAGTCTCTTGGTTGTACGCACAGCTTAGGGGGATGTTTTCTTAATTTAATTTTTATAAAATTTTCAAATCCAAATTACGCCGAAAATATAATTAGGTGGGTGTTTGCCAATTGATTTGGTATGGGAATTTGGAAAATTACAAAAATGAGCTAATAATAAGTAATAACCCTTCTCTTCTTTTTTTTTTTTTTTTTTTTGTCATTAAGCTTTAGTTTTATTTTTCGCACTTACTTATAATGGTCACTATATTGTGCGGAGGACTTTGGTGTTGATTTGTGTAGTATGTACTATGTAGTTGTTCGCCTTGATTATTTGAAGAATGAAAATCATATCTTATTTCTCTAAGAAAAGAAAAAACAAAAAAGGTTTAAAATTAGCTGATTTAAATTTAGGTTTGGACTTTGGACCAATTAACACACGTACCATATGATGATTTATGACCCAACGAAATGAGGAAGTATGTTGTATAATATAATGGAGACTCCAACTCTGGTGCTATTTACAATCTTGGGATTAATGGCAAACAATGAAATTTTTGTGATTACAAGTGCAGGCATATATGGATCAATGGATGACTGCAGAATTGATTGCTGACAAGCAGGTCGCAACAATAGTCGAAAATCCAGAAAGCGAAGAAGATGGGAAGGACAGGAAGCTCGAAACCTTAACTACGACTGACCACAATACTTTCCAATAGTGTCTCGCATGCATCTTCCAGTAAATCCAGAACCTGGCAGAATGCAAAGAATATTTCACTCTTAGTACATGTCAAAATCCCAAAGCATACTGTAAAGCAACTATATGGTGGAGTATATGAATTTAGCCTTTCTCATGTTTTAAACAATGTGTATTCATCATCTAGCTCATAAAGTTGCATCAGGGCAGATACAACGGCAGTAAAATGGCTATACTTCAAGGCTAAGGCCATGCTGAAAGCATAAACATTAAGAACATAGATGCATTTGTATACTTGCTCAACTATCTTGCACTGACCAATAAGCCTTTGCGGACACAGAGGTTCATGTCAGCAGTCAGACCACATAGCTCAGAACAATAATACTAAAGCCTATTTCTCCTCAGCTCTGGCTCAAACTAGATTGGACAAGCAGAAAAATGGTCATCTCCCTCAGTAATTGGTCACCTTTTCTTCATATACTCATTGTTATAATTTACACCATGAAATCATCTGCAACACTACAACACGGCTTAAGTTTAGCCCTCCTAGAAAATAATTACTCGCTGCTCTGTCTTGGAGTCTAATTGATATATACATTCGTGGACATGCAAATTAGAAGGTCTCGAGCTCAATTATACAGATTGTAGGTGGTGGTTAAGAAAAGGGAATGTCTTTTCGAGAAGAATAATTCCTCAACGCCTTCAACTGACTAAACAGAGATCTCATCGCATCAAAGGTTGTAAAATAGTCAGATGGGTATCATGTTACGACCCATATTTTGCTACTCTCCCTGTTGAGCCCCAATTAACTAAAGTGCTTGGGGTAAAGTTGACAAGTACTGCACCTCTTATTCAAAATCTTTGATGTTTTAACAAATGAGTTTGCAAAAAGTATTAGATGTTTTAGTTAATTTTAGCTCTATCTTTCCGATACTACAGCCCTCCCCTTTTTCATTTTCCAGTGCAAATATTTCTTTGACTAGGAGATTTCATTAACAATTATTAGGTGCATATATGGAAAGAAAATTTCTCCTTAATATGTGTAAACACCTAAAACATACTATTTCAGTTATGCAAGTATTATATGTAAATCATACCTCCCAGTCTCCAACACCTACCTAATGTGGAATATGGGTGTTATACCCCTCCTTAAACTATCCCAGGACCAACCCATGCAGGAATATAGAGGTGGTTCATACAGGGATCCGAGAGGTAGTTTGCCAAACATGCATCCCCATTACAAATATTGTTTAACTGAGTTCTGTCCTCTAAAATGATCATGAAAGCTTAAATTCAATTCTGCATCCCCAAGAAGACTGGGCCAACTTGAGATAGGTTCTTTCTAAAGGTTCTACCAGGAGATTGATTAGGTTCAATAATCACCACAACTACACACGCAATAACTAATTTGTCAACTAATTACACAACCAGCTTTATCTTATGGAATTTTCATTCCATCAAACTCAATTATAATACCTTCTCAAAACCTTGTGGTCCACCATAGTAGGGGTCAGGCACCTCAGTTTCATTATGCCTCTTGCAGTAGGAGCACATTAAACGAACCTGCATTTTGATAAACGATTATTACAACAAGCAAAAGACATTTTTCAACCATTTAAGAAACAAACACATGGATTATACAGTATACCTTCTCATGAGCATCAGCAGGTAATGGTTCCCTGTGCCTCCACCTTTCAAATGCCCCGAGTATGTCCTCTTTATCCAACGAAATTATCATAAACATTAGGGCACGATATCTCAAGTAATGCAGCATGTTTTAAACAAATACAGCAGGCAATTTAAAGAACCAAACAGCAGGATAGGATAACTCTTCTATTCATCGACAAGAATAGTATAACAAAAGGAGGAGCAACTCTCACTCAACTACTAAAGTTTACAAATGCTGCAAAGAGTCCTACACAAGTTTGTTTCAAGAATGGTGGTTGTAACTTGAAACTAGCATAAATGTTAGAGGTAACTTGGTTCCGAAATGGTGGTTTACGAAGTAATGTTTCCGAAAAATGGAAGCTGGAAACACCTACAATTACCATGTCCTGTAAATGTAATCATTATTAACATAATTAGGTTCTACCTCTATTTTGCTTATCCATTGCAATAATAAGGTCAAAATCCCTGAAATCAGAGGGCTTAATCGGCCTCGAAATCGAAGTTATCTCAACCCCACGCCTTTTGGAAGCTGCCCTCATCCTTGGATCCGCTTGATTACCCTTCAATTTTCACACAAGCATAAGATAACCTGATTAGTCCAAGAATGACAAAAACTCACAATCCTAAAACAAGAAACTAACTTTTTCCACCAATAAACCAAAATGAACACACCCAGTAAAATTAACCTCATGATAATTGATGGTTCCGGCAGAATCAATCAAGAAGTTGGAATCAAGCCCCTTTTGCTTGATAAGGTGAGTGAACACACCTTCAGCAGCTGGGCTTCTACAAATGTTGCCGAGACAAACAAACAAAACAGAGAATGGTTTGTTGGTCTGTGAGTTTTCATCCACAGAGGAAGCCATTGATGATGCCTTAATTGGTACTCTTGCGGATTGTTTTAGGTGTTTATTAGGACAAGAGTGTTTCTGTAAATGTTGGAGAAATGGTGATGAGGGTTGTTTTAGTGAGAGAAGAAGAGGAGGAGAGTGGTGAGGGTAAAGTGGTAATTTGGGGCTTAGCACTGGTGCAGTAGTTATGTGCAAGGCCCTCATCATTGGGATTATGGACTTCCTTCTTGCAAAGAGGTTCAAGTTCTGTGAGCCAATGAATGTGGTTTTCTAGCCATTTTTATATTATGTTTCTTTTTGTTTCTTCCTAAAAAGATATTTTGTTTTCATCTTCTCTGATATTCTTTGTTTTTTTAAGCATGAAATATCATATATTGCATTATCAGAGACCAGAGAGTCTGGGGGTTAACAAAAGGGAACAAAGACATCCCTTTAGGATTTAAGATTTTGTATAATAATGTAAGAGTAGTAGTAATATTTCTCGTTTAAAGAAGAAAAAAAACTCAAAAATTATGGAGTTCTAAGTTATTAATAACATTTCATACACCAACTAATTCAATAATCGTAATGGACTACTAAGTGAATACACATACAAATAATACACAATTAATTCGTTTTATGGGGAAAATTTGAACGTATAATACCATTAAATAAATGTACAATTTGATAAATAAATTTGTCAACAACAATAGCATCCGGACATGTCGTGTCATTATATTGAAATAAACAATCGACTATTGTATAATATCTATTCTTTCCTTATCATTTTTTCACAACAAACTCAGTCATTATTGTTATAATCGTTAAATGGCGGTTGAATGTAAAAGTAAGAGGTTGGATACGTTTTAACTGGTCTAACTGATCTTTTAAGGCGATAAAGTTTTACCCATGAAACCCAATCATTAGGGAACGAAACACTAGTTGGCCATATTTTTTAAATCGATAAACAGTAAATACGTGTAAGAAATAATTAGGTGTACTTTGCTCGTTGGCAACTAAAACGGATGAATAACAGAGACACTACAACATCTTTAACTTTGTATTTCCATGTAAGACCTTCCTTGTCGGTGTCCTTGATTTTACATTACATTATACATATAAATCATGTTATATATACATATATATATATATATATACATATATATATACATACATATATATATATATATCTATATATATACATACATATATATATATAGTATGTATATACATATATATATATGTATATACATACATACATATATATATATATATATATATATATATATATATATATAAATATATATATATATTATATTATATATATATATATATGTATATACATATATATATATCTATATATAGATATATATATATGTATGTATATACATATATATATATATATATATATATATATATACAAGATTGGAAAGATCATAAAGAAAAGGCTACATTACTATTCTCCACATTTTCATGAACACCAACTTTATCACCCACGTGTTATCATGATTATAGATTAAATGCTAGTGCTTTAAATGAATTAATCTACCATGGTAGTTCATCACCGAATAGTAAATCTTGTCGTATCCTGGATCGTATCACACATGTTCCCGTTTGAACATAACTAGGCAATCCAAATAAGCAAGACTTGATACACACACTGGTGAACACTCCTTGCATCTCAAAGTTACCTAGCTAAACACATTAGTACGTTGGTTAAGATTTGTCACACATGTTCATCGGTGATGATACTTGAACATATCAACTGACATTGATCTAACAACGTTTGTAGTGAATTTTCACATCTCGACGTGTCCTAGTACCCATATGGTTTCTCTTATCCATACGAATGGTTTCATATATAATCACACTCGATCAGCTAACTTGAATAAGTCAACCCACCCATCATAGTATAGGATGACAACCTCATGTCCCAATGCTAAAGTCATGATCATCGTTGATTAATTCTACAGACATCTACTTTCAAAGTTCAATCCTATTGTACACATCCCATGCAAACAACAAAACAAACTAGAGGTTATAAGACGATTGACCGGATTTCTAAATAATTATTTAATGAAATAATTTTGTTTTCAACTTCTATGAGATTTAGGATATCAGTATACAAAGAAGAAAATGATGAAATTCTATGTTATATATATATGTGCACATGTCACTTGCCAATACGGTAATCAATCTTCTCTAATTGTATTTTTACAACAATCTAGTCATTATTATACTCGTTGGGTGATTAAATGTAAACCTAAGAGGTTGGATACATTCGAAATAGCCTGGCCAAGATACTTTTATGATTTTTAAGGTAAACTAATGTTTTTCCCATGAAGCTTAACCATCTTGTGCGATGCCCCTAACTTTGTAGTCTACTATTTTATTTTATTTTGGTAAAAAAATAAAATAAATAAATAAATAAAATATGATGTCAAATGTTTAAGAAAGTCAAAAACAAGGAATGACAATAGGAAAGATTTGCAAACATGTAAAAGATTTCACTCAAAATCAACAACCATATGGGGAAGTAGTGAACCACTACTCATGTCCCATTTTTTTTTAATAATCGAACCATTACAATTTCACAAGTAGCATTACAAAGCTAGTAATAAACTATAAATAATCTCGCACTTGGCGAGAATTGAACCTATGACCTCTAGTGTCATGACACCTCAGTCTAACCAATTGATAAATAATCTCGCACTACTCATGTCCCATTGCTAAGGACATGATCATCGTTGACCGATTCTACAAACATCTACTTCCAAAGCCCAATCCTACTCTACACATCACGTGCATACTAAATTTGATGATAACGGAGATATTCTGCTTGATAAACCCAACCCGCTTACGTACATCTGAAACTGTTGTCACTCCTGTTAAACCACCAACTTCCCAAGAAGAAGATAACAACGACAATGCTCATGTTAACCATCACGATGACAGGCCAGAGAAGAAGAAAAATCAAGAAAAACAATAAGAAGAAGATGATGAATTCCCAAGATATCGAGGACGAAACCATTGATGATGTTGCTACTGTTGTGGCCAACAAGGAACCTAAGGAACAAGATAATATGTGATATAATTCCTTTAACTTTTATTTGAGTTTTAATCATTTATTTATACAGTTATAGACTGATCGTTATAATATTTTTGCTAGTATAGCGGACATAAGTCCCCCTAGAAGCCAATCGGCGAATGTGTCAATGCTCATGTAACCCACTATTCTGATCGATTAGACTCATCGTCTGAAATCAATATGTCCTGAAGAATGTATAGGGCTTTTTCCTCTATAATGGTACCTCAACACCATAACGAGGTCGGAGCTCATTCAAACGCTTGATGGCTTGTATTGACAGTATTTTCCGAAGCTCTCCCCATTGATCATATGAGACTTTTTGACGTCCATCCTGGTTCAATATCATCAGGAAGATCATTCAATACGTTATTTCGATTGAACAATTATTTCGAGTGGACAATTAAATGCGCTATTTCGGGTGAACAATTGTACTGAATTGGGATGGACATCAAATTAATTAACTTCAAATAGCTTTGGTAACAGTCACCCTGAAATAACGACGATTCGATATCTTTGTAAAATAACGACGATTCAATAGCTTTGGTAACAATCACCCTGAAATATGTATTTCAGGTGAACAATTATTCACAACTTTTATTGTAATAAGATAGAAGACAACTTTATTAAAGTATGAACGCAACTCTCGGGTGCAACTAGGAGATTTAAAAATTAACTTGATATAAAATTTAGGTTTAACATAAAAACATGTTATCACATGTTTATTTTATAATAAATATTGTCTTAAATTTTAAAATTTATGAGAGAATAACATATATATTGCACATTGTTTTCACATGTTTATTTATTTTATAATAAATATTGTCCTAAAATTTATGAGAGAATAACCTATACTCCCTTCGTTCCTTCTAAACCTACATGTTTACTATTACCAGAATAATTTTAAAAAATTAATTAAGAATAGTAAAGAGCTCAAAAAAAGTTTAAAATGGTTATAAATTTCAACTTTAAGTAATTATGCATGTAAAATCACCATTTATAAGTTTATTCTAAATTCTTATCTAATTTTAATTATTTTTTAAAAATTATTTTGACAATAGTAAATAGGAAACTTTAGAGTTAACGGAGGGAGTATTACATGAGTAACTATAGTAAATACTTTCTATAATTGTTTAAATATTGTCACCGAAGTAAGACAATCAACAAATTCAATCTAAACAAGACAAGCAACGATAAATAAATAAAGGGGTTGTTAAATGTCGTAGCTATTTTACTAAACGTTGAAAATTTATTTGTTATTTGTAAAAACAAATTATTTTATAAATATTACAAATGAATTCCAAACTTATTAAATTCATACAAATTATCATAAACAATTGCAAGTATAATAAAAATTCATTAATTATACTTTACCACAAACACTCAATAAAATAAATACTATCATAAATATAAATTATTAACATGAAATGGCCACTTGAACAAAAAATGGTTGAATTATAGTTCCGAACTTAAAAAAATTGATAATTTGGTACCAAATTCAAGTGTTCCAAAACTTGATGTTCAAATCCGAACATATTAAAAAAAAAAAAAAAAAGTCGGACAGTTGTTGGTATGCTACCTTCAAATTTTTATATAAAATATATTTATTCATAATACCGATGGTTGATCTTCAAGTGATACTTTCAATTTTTTATATCAAATTAATGTGACCTAATTTATTTATTACAAATTAGTGAAAACTTATCTACAAATTAGTGATTTTCCTAATTATAGTATTACGATAATTCTCTTCACTCCTAAATTTCCTCCATAATTTAATTCATCTCACACTCTCAAGTCTCAATATCAAACTACATTCAATCAAGTATCACGTATATATATCAAAATTGATCACTTCCGGACTATGAATGTTAGTTGTTTTTAGTCATCGTATTTGTTGGACTCTCATGCCTTTAAATTCATGCCTGTCTAATTTTCCAGTATCAACTTTAATGTTTGGCTTTCCTAAACTCATTTTACAAGTAACCTCTTTATCTATTTTTTTATTCTCCATATTTCATGCTTTTGTGTTGCTTGATTTCCTTGGTTCCATTTCATTGTCCTTAGAGGTTGTTTGGTTCATTAGGAAAAGGAAATATTTTGCTCAAATTCTCAACATTTATTTGATTGGTTGATAGAAAATCTGCCTAGAAAATGTGTTAAACCAGTCAGACCAAAATTTTACCTACTCCTAACCGAAAATCATATTTGATGATTTTTGTGCTTCAAAATCAAAAACATTTCCTAGTAACAATACGGGAGGGTATATATTATGTTTTGGAAATGTTGTTATTTGTCCGTTCCTTTTTTGCCCTCACAAACAATTCATTTCTTCCTTCTCTCAGCATCTCTATTCACATTACTCCTCGATCTATCCCAAATGCAATTCTCTTTTTCCCATCTCCATCTCATTTTGGATTTTAAGATCCATCTATCACCATCATTCATCATCGTTATTCATCATCTTCTTCACACCCATCCACCATTATCATCAAAGAACATCATCGATTCCGGGGATACGCTTGCCATAGCTTGTAGCTGCCAGGTAAGGCTTTGAGCGGTGTTCGTAGATGATTGAACGCCTGTTGAAAGGGGAATCCCTGCGAGCAATGAGGTATCGCCACCGGTGCTTCAGATTATTGGATTTAGTTATTCTTCTCGTATTCGGTTGGGTAAAGCTCAAGAGATATCACCATTGTTAAGGATGATTTGTCGTCTGTGAGTGAAGATGATTGATGGAGTTGTAGTTTATGGTATGATTTGGGTTATTGAAGAAGGGGGATATAAACCCATGGGATTATGGGATTTGGGTAATTGAAAGGGGGAGGGGGGTGATAAACCAATGGATTCTGGGATACGTGGTCTGTAATTATTATTATTATTTTTTTAATTTCATAATGGTGAGTTGCAGCAAAATGAAGAAGAAAAATTGAAGAAGAAAGGGGTATAAGAGGAATTGTAATTTTGAATAATAAAGTTTCAATTTGCCGGTTTTAATGATTGCTTATAAGCAACCAAACAAGAAAATGTAGAGTTTTCCTAATTCAATTTCCTGCTTTTGCTTTTTAGTTCAACTAGATTTCCTAGGAAAATAGTTCAACTAGATTTTCTAGTAAAAGTCGGTTTTACATTTCCTACTTCAAACCAAACGGGCTCTTAGTTTAGTATAATTTGATACTTACTTCTTGAAAGATGGATAGACCAGAAAGATGATTCCATGTATCACCGTGTTGCTTGACAAGTGAGATGCTTGTGAACGATCCTAAATGATGCTTGTGAAATTAAAATCCTCCCCGAAATAAAGAGTCGTTTAATGTATGAATTTCAAGGATCACAATTCATTTAAGATGCTTGTTAAAAGGTTGTTTAATTTTGATGCTTCCGCACGCTGCTAACGGATGCTTGAGAAGCTTTTCTCCACTCTAAAACAAACCGTTCTTGGCTTCTTGAATAATATAGTCTGAAACAAGAGCATATGAGTTTGAAGATTGCATATGCCGTCAGCCTAAATATAGTAAAGAAAGGGAAGAATGATTCTTATATTTAATAAAAGAAATAAAGAGAAAATTAATTATAATATTATTTATTAGATTAATTGATAAAATCTAGTAAGGTTAATATAGGCAATATTACTATTTAAACACTATTTTGTAATAAACTTACCATGTATCACTAATTTGTAAGAAATTATTAGGAGCATAACTGATTTGTAATTTACCCAATTATAATTATGCGGCAATAGTATTTTATTTTAAATTCATTAGTCGAAAAGTTATATAAAATTTATAATTATATACAAACAATAAAAAATTTATATACATGTTCCGTTTATGAATTCATTTATTATTGATTATTCAACCTAATCCCTATATATACTAAAGTGCAGTTTTTATTTGAGCAAAGAGAGGTGTCAAGTGTAAAAAATATGACATGGAATATTAGGGTGGTAAGTTTAAATTCAACACAAATCTTAGGTGAATTAAGCTAATTCCCTACTGAACCAAAAATAGTTCCGGACAGCCCAGCCCACGATAAATTCTGGTGCACGTTTCAGGTTTGGTAGAAAGAAAAGGCAATACAATTCACTGAACTTTTATATTTATTTATGATAATTAGTTATTTGTTCCAGTACATTAATCAATGTTCATATGAAAGTTGTAGGAAAAGGAAGTTTTAAATTTAAGCACCTCTTGTGATTTGCCTAGACGGGATCAAACTTATAAAATTCATAAAAGAAACATATAAAATGAATTATGAAATGATATGATAAAATATAACTATGTCCGTTAAAAATGATACTTCCTCCATAATAAGAAAAAAAAATGGACGGAGTAATAATTAAAGAAGAAAATACTACTCCACCTGTTACCTCATAAGCTTCCAGTGTTTTTTTTTTTTTTTTGGCAATGTACCAGTTTGTTGTTAGCAGAATAGTTTTTTAAAAATAACTAAAAATAGAAAAAAATAAAAAAATATACGATAGTCATAAACTTAAAATTGTTTTTTTAGAAAAAACGACTTCATATATCAGATCAGCAAAACATCACGGTACAGTATCAGCAAAACCAGCTGGGAGATGAAAGCCTGAGCTATCCGCAAAACAACTACGGGCTAGCGTATGAGCTAAAGCATTACAGTTCGTCTAACAAAATGAAAAGAAATTCCTTGAAATAAAGAAAACAAAAGCCTGGTCTCAGCCAAAATATTCCCAGCATCAGAAAAAGATTCAGCGGTGGCTTGAAGCTGCTGTATAATTGCAAGGCAGTCTCCTTCAACTACCACTCGTGGCATGGCCAATTCAACTCCCAGCTGCACCGCCTCCAACGCAGCAAAAGCCTATGCGACTGCCGGATCTTGGACACCAGGTATGAACCTATGCTTCCATGCCACCACCTCACCACTGCTCGTTCTTGCAACAACACCAAGACCCACACCTATCCGCGACGAATGCACATCAGCATTACAATTTATTTTGATGTACTCAGCGGCTGGAGGTGACCAGCTTTCTTGTTGAACTTCTGGAGGTCGAGGACACGCAAACAGCTTTCCGGCCTCCAAGTATTTAAATAAATATTGCTGGACAAATTGAACAGAACGCATCACATCAAAAGACTCCCGCCGGTACACAATCTGATTTCTATTAGTCCATATTGACCAACATGACGCCAGGAAAAAGAGCAATGCATCCCCCCTGCAAATTGATTCGTACCTTCTCAATCCACTCCAGCAGCGTACCAGTATCCAATGCCATCTGTTCCTGCGGGATATGGGATACTGCCCAGTATAAACGGGCATATGAGCGATCACGAATTACATGAATAACGGACTCGACATCCATTTTACAAATATGACACAAAACATCATCAATGGGAACATGCCGTCGTGCAAGATTATCATTATCAGGAAGCAGATTTCTAAATATGCGCCAACAACACATCTTGACTTTAGGAGGCAATTTAAGTTTCCATAACCACTCCCAATTATTGCCACTGACAGTACTAGTACTCCCCACACGGTTCTGAACAGCCTGCTTCTTTAATCTCCTAGCAAGAAAATATCCAAACTTCACAGAATAAAGCCCACTCTTCTCAAAGTGCCAAATTCGACGATCAAGAAAATTAACACGAGTTAAGGGAATTTTCTTAATAATTTAGGCGTCACACCCCAGAAAATCGCATCAATCAACTCAACATCCCACACCCCTCCCTCATTCATCAACTCACTCACTATCAAATCCGGCCTACCAAAACTTTAAGTCAATATAAATTTTTTCAAGACTATTTTCTATTTTTATATAGTTTTTAAAAATTATTCTGACAATAATAAATAATAAATGAGAAATTTTAGAGGGAACAAAGGGAATAGCTTGCAATATGAGGGGGTAAGGGGTAATGTATAAATTATAATACTCCAACCGTCCCCTATATTGGATTATGTATAGATATATAGTATATTGTAGTCTTAAATTAGTATTTCGGAGGCTCTCAATAACTATGGAATAAAGTAGAATATTGGGATGTATAGGTACATGTGGTGGTCGTCGAGATAAAATATTAACGAAAAAGGAAAGTAATTGTGAGCTTTAATATTATTAAAAAAAAAAAAAGATAAAATTTGATGAAATTTGTGTTACATAAACGGATTTGTGTAAAAAGATGCAATATACAAACCTCAATTTCATGAAGTAGTACATTGTTTTTACTACAAATTATTTCTAAACTATACTAACACATGCAAATATAATAAAAAATTATACATATTTTAAAACTAATTCAAGTATGTTTAGTGTAACTTCATTATATATTTATCCCGAAATATTATTTAGGAGTCAGATTAGTTGTCATATCCTATTGGGGGGTTGAGTGCGCAGATGAGCGATTGTTGGAATATTTACACTATCGGGAAAGTATATGTATATGAAGGAAAACTGGAAACATAGAGTGTATATGTAGGTGTAAGTAATGCTGCAGAATAACGGGATAGTTCGAGTTCTTTGAGATAATATTTGTCCTGCACCAGTGCTCACAGTACAACAAATATATCCCCAAGATAAGACTGCAGGAAATTCAGTAGGTAGCACGCCAAACTAGATTGGAACTGGTATGTCAATAAGGGAGAACAGAATATTAGTAGAGAAGAAGAGAGAAGAATGAATGTTAATAGACAGACATGACTTCTGGAAGAAAGCTTCTCGAAAAGAACACATCTTTTCGATTCATGTCTGTTCATTCAATGAACACATCATTTCGGAAAAGGAAGCTGTTCATTCAACAAAATTTTCAGGAAGGACACACCTTTTCGGAAAAGGAAAATTTTGTCCAGAATTTTTCCTACAGTCCGATCCGATAAGTTTTTCTGAGCCAGGCGGGTGCGTGTGAGTGACCGTGAAGCAATCTAGGTCCTCTCCCGTCTAAAATCATGGGTACCCTTGGGGCCCCAACCCCTCTTGCAAACTAGATACTTATGTCTTGCTCATACTCTTCCCATTTTAGCTATGTGGGATAACTCCCGATTCCAACTCTTGAGCTTCCTAGCTAAATTCTCAACCAACACACTTTGAGCATTAATTACTCTTTCATGACCAAGAGAATTTTAGTAATTCTTTCTCAAGTGTTTTCTACTATCATAGTAGATTATGCACATTCAATAAAATACAAGTTTTTGAATGTGTGAGCGCTCTTTGGTTAAGCCACAAAGTCATATAAAAACCCACTTGGATTTAGCTAAAATTCCTACAACGTTCACATATTTCGGTGAAAATAATAATTTTTGGGTCTAAGAGAGGATTGTGGTTTGGGAGTGGGCAACTAATGGAGTAGATAGAGTCGTGTGGTATATGATTGTTGGGTTCAAGTTTTCTGCAAACGGTACATAATGGGTTCGGGTTTGTATCCAAATCCGTATACAATTATTTTAAATTTTTAATGACACAATCATTCATTCATCTTATTGGGGAATGTGGCGGGTGTTCAAAATTTTTGCCGAGATAATTATTTCTTTCCCTTTTCCTGGACGGGTTTGGGGGGTAGGGAGCGTGGGGAAGGAGTGGTTGGTGCTTCGGTGAAAATTTCATTTCGTATGCCCGAGGACCGTTAAGACATGCTTACATGCATGTTGGTGAAATAATAAAATTTTAAGCTATTAATTAACAGTCCAGAATGAAAAATGATTGTCGGGTTCATGTATTCATTGACATGTATAGAACGGGAACAAATACAACTATATCAAGTGGATTGAGGCGAACATTACCTATTTAGAAATCTACGAGTGACATAAGCGGTAATATGGGGTACATAGAAGTGCTTTGCAAATTGTGAGACGTGTTTATTTTAATGAAGTGCTTTTCTTTTTCAATTTTTATGCTCCCCCTCCCCCAAACAAAGGGTGTAAGACGTGTTCACGTGTTTTGTTGAAACACTTTTTTAGGCAATTAATTAACGGGATAGTTTCTAGTATTCAGTCACAAGCTTAGTAAGATTGTAGTGAGCTTTTACATGTATATAAATCTACGAGTGATAGCACATTAGCACTGCTAATATAACGTGCACATGGTAATAGTGCAACATGTTGGTATTATACGGGGGAGGGTATTCAATTTATTAACATGTTAGATCGGGTTGTGTTGATATATTATTCTTTGGTTCGGATCTTCACACACGGCTTCGAATTTATACCAAACTTGAAGATAATTATTTTAAGCAGGTTATGATCGGGCACAATCATATTTTTTTACTCCTGCAGGGGGCAGGTGTGTTGTGTTTGTTAGGGGGGTGGGGGTTCCTATATTTTGGCGAAATAAATTTTTTAGTTACATAATTAACAAGACGAGAAATGATTGTCGGGTTCGGGTGTTAATTTCTATATTGGGAGTACTAATTGTATATAGTACTTTTTAGGGTCCATAACTTTTTAGTACTCTCTAATTAGCACTTCGATCTAATAATGGATTAATGCTTCATATAGATCAACACTATTGGAAAAGTCCCTATTAGAGTATAGATAGTTTTCAATATTATATCCAAGAAAAAAAATAACACAGAATTAGTTCGGGTATTCACCCGTAAATATAGATCGTTTCGATATTATATCCAAGAAAAAAAATAACACACACTTATTGTAATTGTAAGCGAGTTAGCATCAAACAAAATCATTTTCTTATTCTTTCGGGGGTGGGTAGCGGGGTGGATGGCGGATTGGCGTTACGCAGGTTTAGTGAAATAACTAATTTTAAGTGAGTTGGGGGAGGGGTGGTGTTTGGTGATATTCACAAGTTATTGGATAGATGTTCACTTTTTTTATTGAAAGAATCATTTTTTAAGTGATATCACATATTTTGATGAAAACAATTTCTTTGAAAATTAATTAACGGAGTGGATTGTCGGATTTTGATCTTCACTCACGTAAATAAAATTGATTAACGGGTTGGATCGTGTCGATTGGTATATGATTGTTGTGCTTGGGTTTCCACTTAGATGAATTTGAGCACAATAGTTTAAATGTGCCAAATCCTACCAACCACTAATGTGGTATACAAAATAAATCAAGAACTGAAAGTATGAAAAAATATAATAAAGTGTCATTGGTTAGAGAGGAGAGAGATGAAAGAGAGTTTGGAAGGAATGAAAATGAGTATGGTGAGATAAAACCCTTATATGGCTAGAAATAGAGAAAACCAATTGATTAAACCTATTTTGCAAATTGAGAGTGGACTATATCGATTTTGAAATTGTTGTGAACATGTGTTGGTGATTTTTTGGTTCTTAAATCAAACCCTAATGAGAGTGGTGTACATATATTTTGGTGTTGTAATTGTTTGGTTTTGATTGAGGTGGGGTGGGGGAGGTTGTGCACATATGTTGGCGAATTTGTTTTCGGGGTGGGGAGGAAGGGTGGGCACATGTTTTGTGAAAAAATTAAGTAATGGGTTAGGTTGTGTTAGATTTGTATATGAATTGCGTTAAGGTCTTCACTCATGGATGTACAACGAACTTAGGACCGATTTGAATTTGAATACAACAATTGAAACAGGTTTGGGTAGGGATGAACCTCAAATGACACAACCGCTTAGAATCCTACAAATGACACAACCGCTAATTAATATTGTGTACGATGACCGTAGCTATTAAGAAATTAAAAAGCATATATAAAAGAAAATTGAAAAATGCTAAGCAAAATGTTAAGGCCATATTTGGTTGGAAATTAAATGAATAGTGTCAAATAAGTTGGTGAATGAAATTTTTTGACCTAGATGTAATTGTTGTCTTAAGGAGGATGCGACCATGGATGTGGTAATCTAACGGGCGCGGGGGAAGAGGGGGGGGGGGGTTATGAAGTTATCTCTATAGAGTATGACAAAATATATTAAGTTTTACACATTGCGAACTAATCTTTTTTTTCTTTATTATTTTTCAACATTATTGATGTGTTTTTATTTACTTGGACTTTTCACCTCTTTTTTCTATTTATTCATTTTATTTGACATCATATATGATCATTTAATAAAAATTTTATCAAACTTTTGAACCGTATCGATTGTCTTTTTCTATAAACTTTTATTGTTTTTCAACTACTTATAATACATGATAGAAATCATGCCACGTAATTACTAGTGATTATGGTGATGGAGATGATGATAAGGATTATGACAATGACTCATGGATAATCTTCTAATTTTCTACTTGTAGTTGTGTTTCTTAAATTAACTTAACAAAGAACCATTAGGATATTATTGAGTTATTTAAATACTAGGAGTTTTGTGTTAATTTTAAAAGTTTATGGTTGACTTTTTAAATTATAAAATTCAAGAACTTTCTATGGAGTATAATTTACAAATAATTTCCCACATTTAATAAATTGGTGTTCCAACATTTAACATTTTCCAAAATAAATAGCAGTATGTTAATCTCATCCAGGAGGGAATACTTCTGTATCCCCGAGTAAGACCTTCATTGTTGATGTCCTACACTCCTACATGCCTTTTACATTACATTACACATACACTATGCTACATATATGTATACATAACAATTACAAGACACCAAAGATCAAGAAGAAAGAGCCTACATTCCTGTTCCCCACATTGTTACTCTTTTAAAACATCTCAAACTCTATTCCTTTTCCTCTACACTCCAACTCAATAACCCCCTTTTTAATATTCTCAGGTATAAGATTCGCTAATTCAAAGAATCTGGGCACCTCCGGAGGCGTCTCACATCGTATCAGAGCAAAATTCAGCCCATCAAAGAACGGATGTTCCTTAATTTCAACCGCGCCCTTTACATAACCCAGCCTATTCTCCGGTTCCTTTGTCAACAGCCTCCTGATCAAATCACGGGCCTGAAAGCTCACAATGGGACATTCTGGAAACTTGAGACACTGGGACACCACGTTTGATACAGTATCCTCGTTGCTCGATCCTTTGAATGGCGTCTTACCATATATAAGCTCGTACAAGAAGATCCCAAGCGTCCACCAATCCACTGCACTGCCATGGCCTTCTCCTTTGATAATCTCTGGAGCCAAATACTCGTGTGTTCCAACAAAGGAGTTGGAACGAGCATTTACAGGCTCAAAGACTAGCTGTGGCAGTGGAATTATTTGTGAAGCCAGTTCGGATTTTAGTTTCGTGTTTTGGAGTCGGTGGATAAATGTCTTGGACTGAAGCAGGGGAGATTCCACGAAGGTTGGAGGCAGAATGGGTCTATGCAGCTAGGCTCGAAGCAGGGACTAGAAATCTTCTCTGGGGGCTCAGGTGCAGGAGAAGATGACTTGACAAATGTGGGATTAGCGGAACATCTAAAAGACAAGTCGAAATCAGTGAGCATGATGTGGCCATCTTCTCTGACCAATATGTTTTCCGGTTTTAAGTCTCGGTACACCACTCCAAGCATGTGAAGATACTCCAGTGCAAGAAGAACTTCGGCAACATAAAACCTGTTACATTCAGAAACCAAAAATTTCACATTGTTCTGCATAATTATACACACAAATTTAAATGTAGCATGCACTCAGTAACCCACAAATATATCATTTGTAATTATATAAAGTACGTAGACAATTGAAGTACTAATAATGTGAGAATTCAGTCACAACCAACTTAATTTTTCCAGAACAAAACGGGAAGGGGGAAGAAAGGCAATGTAGTCAATCTTTTCTCTGTGTAAATAAATATGTTTCCACACAGTTTGCAAATTTTTTATGTGTTGGAAACCTACAATAATAAATCTGCTTCATTTAAAATTTTGCTCATCGACAAAACGAATAATGATTGATACCCTCCCCCCCCCCCAAAAAAAAAAAAAAAAAAAAAAGAATATAGCTCGAAAAGATTCTATGTACAACTTATAAATATACCTGGCTGCATGCTCGGAGAAACTATTAGTAGGCTGCCGCTGACGAAGCACATGAAGATCCCCACCAGGACAATACTCCATTACCAAACAAGTAAACTTACTTGTAGCAAAATGGGCATATAGAGTAGGAAGGAATGGGTGGTCCAAAATCTCAAGTATCTCTTTTTCAGTTTGAGCCCTCAACAATTTCTTTTTGCTGACCAACAAGTCATTATTCATTACTTTCACGGCAAATAAGCAGCTCGTGCCAATAAGCTCCGAAAGGTAAACTGTGCCAATGTCCCCGCCTCCAACCTTCCTCAATAGCTTGAAGTGTCTCATGCCCAAGATTCCCTGTTGATTTCGAACACAACTTATGGCTTCCCATCTCAAGTCCCTTGACATGTGAGGCCTATAACCATTGCGGTTAGATCCACTGCCATAGCTTTCTTCACTGTGACTTGTTGTGGTGCTGCTGTGCTCCCCCATACTACTTTTCGAGCTTTGTGAAAACTCCCCTCTTTCCTTTGATCTTGATCTTTCGTCGCATTTACTGATTACACTCTTTCCTCTGCTTTTGGTCATGTTGATATCTTTAGAAACTGAGCTTGCTGCCAAGCCAGCGTTGCTCCTTGATGCTGGCGATACCTTTTCCAATTCCTCACATTCCTTGATACAGTCAGGTGATTGGCAGATCAATTCTGTAGGGGTATCGCCACTAGCCATTTTTTTAAGTTGACTGCGACTTTTCATAGCAGACGTCTTTTGCACAATCTTCTTCTTCAGAATATTTTGTGTTCTTAGACTTTTTTTGCTTGAACCAAAACCTAATATCGGAGTTTTAGATGGCTTTCTCTGGAGACTGAAGTTTGAGGGTGCAGGCTGTAACTCATCCAAACGCTGCTTGCCCGGTACATCTGCTGTTATTGAATTCTCATCCGTTTCAGGACATACCTCATCTAACACAGGGAGTTTCTCAACAAATGCAGCACTAACGGATGAATGTGCTAATTCCATCTTATTATGCTCCTTTCCTGATACTGAGAGTTCAAAGCGCACGCTACTTTGAAGAGGAGCAACACCTAACTCTGTCTTGGTCTCGCTTAACTTAGAAGCTACAGGTTCATGTCCCTTGACTGAAAACTCAGATGAACTTTCTTCTGGTACTAACAGTATCTCCACCAAATTCTCTTTGAACAACCTCTTGGTAGCTACTATTTCGGAAATCCCAGGCGAAGCAGATAGTCTTGACATTCGCTTCTTAACTGCAGCCATCTCCGATGCTTGAGAGATGCATAATCCTCTCAGTGCCTGTTTCAAGCTCACTGGTTCAGAAACTCCAATACCAGCCACTTGAGACGGACCAAATGCCATTGGTCTTTTCATGGCACTTTTGGAGGAATCACCTTTAAGACGCCTTTGTGGTTTTCCAACAACCCTATGTGAGCTCCGAATTTCAATCGCTTCGAAAAGCTTGTTAATCTCATCCCCGAGGGAATACTTCTTCAAAGTTCCCCCCACATGTTGCTTCCCAGGATTTGCAATAATTTTACATTCAGAATCATCTTCTTGCTCTGTCAACTCCACTATTTCACAATCTCCCCCCAGAACTCCCATCACTTAAATACTTGAAAGATGAAACTAATAAAAGAAATTAACCCATCTTAGACTATGCACTCACAAGACACAAATGCTCACAGCGTGGAAAAGTGAAGTGGAGAACCAGTCATCATGCAGAGTAATATCATGCTTAAACTCGGCTGCATTATCAATATATAAGATCTGTAAGTGTTTGAAACTCCACAATGATTAACAAAACAAGAATCAACTCAACTAGACCAGGTATTATTATTATCTACTTTTTATGCGTAGTTATAGATGGCTTACAAAATGATATCAATATGAACTCAATTCTGTAACAAGTTATGCTACCAACGATATTAAGATGAAAGCACACGCCACGATCACTAATTCACCTCATAACTTGGACAATGAATGCAAACAACTTCACATCACTAAAGCACAAACTAAACAGCCATCAGCCCATGTCTTAACCTGAAATAAACAACCCTAGAAAGTAGAAATAATAACAGAAAGGAAATCTTTCTACAGACTGAGCTAGATGAAACCAGTCACTAATATGGGAACAAAAGCAAGGGTCCTAAAAGCAATAGACCCAGGTAAACAAACTAGTTTATCTTCATGAGAAGGCAAACCCCACAAATATAAATTACACAAAAGTGGGAGAAATATAAACTCCACATCTCATTTATTGGTGGTTTGTCTCCTTCATTTACAGATCAGTAACAACTAACAAGGACAGTCAATCAAGAGAAAGTGGACCACTATGCATGATGCCAGTACTATCCAAAGCATTTCAAGAAAGTAGCTTACAACATGAAAAAAAACAAACAAACATAGAAACTGATAAGAATCCAGCAAAGAAACAGGGACAAAATTGACAACATAAAGAAAGAAGGTACCTTGTTTGGATGAGAGCAGGCAAGAATCAACAGGGACAAAATTGACAAAATCACAAAACAAGAAAGGCTCTGCAGTTGTTTCCGTACTAGTAGAATTCAGAAACCCATATGGAAAGCAAATAGTTAAAACGAAGAGGAGACGAAAAACCAGAAACGGTGGAAAAGGGGGGTTTTGAAAAGATAGTGATATAGTAGTGGAGCAATTAGGTAGTAGTAGTAATTTTGGTTTAAGAACACGAGAAAGTGAAGGTGAAATTAAATGGGGAAACCAAATCAAATTTTTTAAAAATGGAGTAAGGAGTGAAAACTGTAAAGTGGAGAGGGTGAAAGAGTAAAGGGAGAGGGGAAATTTTGCTAAATTGATTGATGCAGATCACGAGAAAGAACAGTGAAGCTATTTTCTTTCTAGGCAGGCTCCTATGATCAAGGGTAGATGATGATCATGATTATTACTATGATCAAGAGAAGAAGAATCAAATATCGTCAAATAAATATCAAGACTAAGGTCTTGTGTTTTGGGCGCCTTTCATTATTAATTCATCACCCGTCCATCTCCACACCCGCGCCACTCACCCCTTTGCCTGTTTGCCATGGACCATGCCAATGTTACCGCGCGCCGACTTATTGTACTCGGTAGTAGATACTACTAGTAACTAGTAAGCTTGAAATCCAGTGGTAAATTGATGGATATGGGTTCTCTACTTAAAAACCATTATAATTCGAATTCAATTTTGTCACGTCAAAAACGATCACAAAATTATCTCAGATAAAACGATCAACTATACATTTATACCTTAGAGGCTCAAACAACGATTGACCTCACTTTTTACTCACCTTTCCGATCGACTTCAATACTTTATTAAGCTTCCACATTCAAATTGATCCCCGCGTCTAGTTGAACTTTCAAATTCCAATCATTATAGATCGAGTCTTTCCAATCGATTAGTAATGTATTTTTCACTAAAAAAGATCCTCATTTTTACCTTGTTAGTGGGCCTCAAAGCCCAAATTTCACATAGAGTCATTTTTTATAACTCACGAAACTCCATGTGAACTATCTGATGTTTTGCCAATGTTTCACTTCGTTTATTCATATTTCCAGTTGGTTGTTTCTATTTTTCTAACCAGGTCGGGTCATGGATCTCATATTTGGGTGGGTGTGCTTTGTTGGACGCGCGTGCTGGAGTTTTGGTCCAAGTCGGGTCGGGTAAGGTTTGGATCTATTGGGTACGGATTTAAAATGGGTTCGAGTTTAAACCCTATTCATATTCAACTACTATCATTATAGATGGGGATCGAGTTGGGTAGCGTAAAACCCTTTAGAAGTCTAATTAGGATTACATTGTGGTGAACGGAGATTATAATGCTAGGTTGAGGCATGGACAATGTTTTTGCTCCCCTCGCGTTGATCTCTATTCCCCCATAAGGCCATAATACAACATCTCAATCACACAGTATTATAATTTCTCTTGTAGATCCACTCTAGAAGAAATAGAAAGAAATATGAATTTTGTCTCGACATTTTGCTATTTCCTCAATGTAAAAACATAAGATATAATACAATATTATCTACTACATAATAGCTTGGTCCATATCTTCGTCTCACAAGACAAACTTCCACTTGTGGAATGTGTATTTACATGAAATATGAATATCATAAACATGACATGAAAGTGGTAAGATACCATTACCCCCCAACCCCCCTCGCCCCCCCCTCCCCACACCCAACCCCACCCGCACACTAATTAATGACACATTATGTAACTATTCAAAAATTCGTTATATGATCTTCACACAAACATGAGTGTTGGGTCATCGTCTCTCAAAGCCTAAATCTTTGGCCCATTTCTTTCACCTTTCTAATCTTACCTAGTAGGCTGGTGCATTCCTTTACCAACTCAGTCCCTAATTATTCCACTAGCTAAAACTATACTGTTGCAATTTGCAAACTCCCCTACGTTGATAGAAGCTAGATTTAGCTTAAATGCAAATGTTTCGGATGCTAGGGGCCCGAGTAATAAGGATAGATAATTAGGAGTGTAATGCAATTTGGTAATTGCCAGTTGAGACAAATTGGGTAAATTTGTCATGCGATTTTATCACAGCCGTCAGATTGGATAATATTCCAGATTTGATCCAAGTATCTAACGCGCGGTTCCTGGCATCCTTCTCTCTTCTTAATTCTTAATTCTGTTACCTGTTGTAAATCAGTTCATTATCTTAGATCTCTTTGTGTACTATGTCAGTGAGTGTGAGAGAAAACAGTTGAGAGTTGATTAGTGTTGACTGTTAATTAGTAAGAGATTTTTGTGATTGAGATCATATATATTGAAAGTTGAAACACTTGTGATTAGTGAAAGCAGCGCATCTCCGACGTACAAATCTTGTGTCCTTATTTGCACTTGTACGTATTGCACTTTGTTCGTCTATAGACTATAACAAAAATTGTATGCAAGTATAAAATAATAATAGTAATAATAAGAAGCGTATCTCATTCCTGATATGTGTTTTGTCCCGTCCTTGAACTAAATTTGGTTTTCTGATGAAGTTCAAGGACAGGACAAAAAAAACATCAGAAGTGAAATACGATTATTATTATTACTAATATTAATTTATTATTACGTACAATTTTTGTTATAGTCTATACATTGTGCTTATTTAGGCTTGGAGTTTGTTTCTACTTGGAAGTTTTGTTGTCGGAAATCACATTGGGACTAAATAAGCACTTCTCTGTTGAAAATCCAGCTGAACTTCACTCCCTTGGACTCTACCTTCTTGGCTCGTTCATCAGCTCGCTCGTGTAGCTTCCTAATCCTACTCGGTAAGCTACACACAAACTCTTGTGCACACCTCCCATCGCCTTTCAATCCTTCAATCTTCTCCAACCTCCACCGCGCAATCAAGAACTCCAAAATATCCGCGTAATCACCTGCCGTGTAAACTCCAAGACGTTGGGCTACAGCTGAGAAATGACCGAATAGATTCCGGTCCTCGCCATCATGCATTAGGTGAGCAGGCATTGTAATTTTTTTCCGCATCATGTCTCCTACAGCCAGGATTGCTCCATTGGGGTCCACTTCCAGTAGTTTTTCAACAATTCTTTCATATGCTCTCTCATGGCGCTTCTCGTCAGCCGCTATGGTCCCACATATGCGTGCAAGGACCGGATCACCATTCTCCTTGGCTAGACGAGCCGTGTTTCCATGGGACACGAATGTGGCTCGTTCTTGGAAAGATGTGTACACGTAGCCTAAGTACGGATCCTTTTCAAATCCTGGGTCCTGTGTGAAAAGTTAATTTGTACAAGATGTGTTAGCTCATCAATTTTATTCGATCATATGTACAATTTAATTTTGTGATTGTTAGCAATCCTTTTTTAGATGTTATAGAGTAACTATCGCGACACCTTCTAATAGAGATGGTGGGCTCCATGTGTGGATCCAACATCCTCTATTAGAGGTGTCGCAGTGGTTACGCGCCTACCAACATCTAAAAACAAGTGATATTTTGAAAACTGCTTAAGTTTTTTATAATAACTTAAAAATCAGAAAACTTGCCATTCCAGCTCCGATCAAGTATTGCACAGTCCTCTCGACCATCAACATATTGACCCGACCCGAAAGATAAAGATAACGCCTGAGCAAATCACCATGCCGGTTCTCCTCGGCAGTCCAGGCCCGAGTCCAACAGGCCCACGGGGTTTGGCTTGCCCCTGTCTCATCCCGGACATCGTCTAGAGTGTTCAACATACTCTGGTAAGTAGGCAATGCATCCTCGGTGATCATATCACCTACCAACACCACCAAAAACTCATCTGGAAGCCCAGAAGCTCGATCACGCAGGGCCGAAACTTCATCCATGAAGTCATCACTATCCGGCCTTGCGGAGTAGGGAAGGAAATCGCTTGGCTGCCAGCATTTGTCCACGGGCTGGAGGAGTGGGAGAAGTCGTTCGGAGGCCCAAGATTCGAGTGACCGGAACACTTCTGATTTATCCACCGGCATCGAGTGGCTGTTGACTCGGTGGCGTGTAGGTGCGGCAACGGCTAAGGTCCGAGGAAGGCGGTGGAACGTGGTGGAGCCATTAGTGCACATGTAGGAGAATGCTACAGTATGCATCTTGCTAGAATTGAAAAAGAGATTTTTCTAGTGTGAAGTTAGGTGTTACTGGAAATCCTTATTTATAAGAGAATGATCATAAATGTTGTGAAACATTTGCCAAGAAGTTCAAAATTATAAATACAGCAGGAAAAGCCAATAGAGAATATATGCAACGTACGTAACAAGAATACAAGATATAGCTAGTGCCAGAACTGTATATAGTATTTCTCATATCGTTTATTAGTTTTTTTTTTTTTAAACGGCTAAAATTTATTAATATAACTACGAGTATAAGAAATACTCGTATGAGAGCACTCAAAAGCGAGTGATAAATCCAACACGTACACGGAAAAGACAATAAATCAAACGTAAAAAAGACAACAAGAGGGGCCCACAATTTACAACAGTGAGCTAAACGCTAACGATAACCCAAAGTAGCATCCAAAAGCTTTGGCCAAATAAACCACTGAGCTCCTTGATAGTGACCTTCGCCGGCCTATAAGGGAAGAGGAAGTACTCCAGAGGCAAGTTCTCATCTCACGTAGCAGTAGGTACGTAGCAGTAGGTGAGGCAATTGAGTAAGCACCGGTGACCGATATGAATGGTACTATTACCTGCATTTAATAACCACAAGAAAGGAACAAGAACATTAAAAGGCCTGAGTTCAGAAATAAATGGACTCTACCTGTCACGGTTACAAGATTAAAAAATCCCATAATACCAACATCATGTCCAGCAAGCTTCCAAACTCACACACGTCTCAAAATGCCAAGAACCTCCAAAACTCTCCTTCACAATAAACCTTCTTTACAAAGTACATAAACTCGACTCCACTGCCTCTTTGAAAAACAGTGCTCACTGCAGATAGGAACACTCGCCACCCCCGGTAGCCTTCAACACCAAACACCTCAATTCAAACAAAGTTGAGGTTCTAAGAACCAAGAGCTAATCGAGTCATGGATCTTAAGTTTATTTCTTCCTTTTAACCACCACCAAGAGTTCAACTTAATCTTCTCGACGACTTGCCAAGGGTTTAGATCTTCCCCGGTGAAAAGTAGACCATTTCTAGCTATCCAAAGGTTCCAAATGGTTCCATGCCAAAGCAATTGCCAAGTTTCCTTCAACCCTCTTGGAGCACTCCCCACATGATTCTCCAAGGTTTCGATTAAGTTATTGCCCAACGGGTCGTTTATTAGTAATACATTGCGATGTTTATAGTCACATAAAGATATACTCCGTAATCTCGTTTTTGAGTTTATACTCCGTAATCTCGTTTTTGAGTTTTAGGTGGCCCTGTGAAAACTTTTAAATAAGCCCTAATAATAAAAAAATAAAAAATACATAACATTTTATAGAAGCAAAAATATTGTCAAAAATCATCACATTCAAGTTATTGATGGAGATTAATGGAGTTTGAGAAAAAAGAGAGATAAAGGAAGAAGAAGTAAATTCGTAGATACAAGAGAGAAAGGCATTAGGAGTTATAAGGTGGTCCAGCAAAAAGTAGTTGAGATAGTGAAGAAGCGGTGTAGAGTTCGATCCCAGCGAAGACATAAGGCAATTTCGGTGTGGAGATTTAAGGCGGTATAGGATATTGTATAGTAGTAGTGCAGGAGAGTAGTTATAATATTTGTCGTTTCATAAAAAAACATATATTGATCTGGAGAATGGAGAAAATTAATTGAGGAAGAAAGAAAGCTTCTGGCGTCTGCTGCCTTATTGGATGACTCATCAGCAGACGGCAAAAAGATATATCAAATGGTAGATTTCCAGCCCATTTGTGCAAGGTTCCATTTGAATTTGTATATTTTTTTTTTAAAGTTCGGTTTGACCACATATATTATTTTCAAACATAGTAAATATAATGAACGAAATTAATTATATTATGAAAATATAATTCTTATATACTCTATGATTTTATAATTTCATCAACTATTTTTTCGATATGATTTGAAAATAATATAAAGTCAAATTGGACTTTAAGAAAATCAACAAATTCAAATGGCTACCTTACAAATACGAGGAAGTAACAAGAGTTTTGTATGAAAGTTAGAAAATTTTGACTTAAAATCTACAACGACAAACAAATTTAGGGGTGACGAAACGTAAGTTTTTACAAAAATATCATAATTACAAAAGAAGTTTGGTAGTGACGGTCGTCCCCTATCTCCACCCCTATGGAATATGCTATCTTTTTTTAAGGTGTTGATTCAATTCCGGTGGCAGTATCCATCTTAGATTCCGGAGGTTTACTCTGAACAACATAATGTTGAGGAGCACTTTTTATGTTCTCTATTAATAAATTTTTTTTTGTCGAATAAAGAGGATACTTTGAAATTTAAAAGATATATATAACAACAAATAACATGAGTAACTTGTTAGGCAAGGCGCCAAGGCTTACTGAGAAGTGACCTCAGTGGAATGATCCAAACAGAATAGGGAAGGACCCTACTTATTAGTTGTGATTCTTTGTATTGAAGTTGGGCCAATAACACCTTAAAAGGCCTTGTTAAGGTGATAAGGTTATCCAACTTATATATGTGCTAATTATAGCTCTCACAAGTGATGTGGGATATTCTAACACGCCCCCTCACGAGTAGGCCGCGGTTAGTCGGCTCTACACGTGGAATCATAAATGCCATCATTGGGCAAGCCGGAATTAGCATCGGCTGGGGCACCCATCATCAACCTTGGCTCCGATACCATATTGAAGTTGGGCCAATAACACCTTAAAAGGCCTTGTTAAGGTGATAAGGTTATCCAACTTATATATGTGCTAATTATAGCTCTCACAAGTGATGTGGGATATTCTAACACTTTGTGCAGAAAGTGATACGAGGTTAGTAGTAATTACTCTTTCTGATTTTGAATTCAAAATCATATCAGAAAAATTTATATTATAAAAGTAAAAATCTTATATTTTCATAATATAGTTTTTAAAATTATTTGTTCAATATGAATTATAATTAGTTCGAAGTCAAACAAAGACTAAAAAAATCAAAAAACAAATGAAAACTTATACAAGGAGGGAGTAATTACTTATCACTTTCTATCGGTAGAGAGTTACGATATTAGTAATATTTCATATTCTCATATTCCCGTGCGTTAAAATTCATAGCTATTTCTTAAAAATTGTTCTTTTCGTTTGAACATAACTGAACAGAATTGAACTGAACAGAACTTAATGAAGTTTAAGTGAAAGGTAAAATAGTAGGTGTTAGCCCGACCATCATGGTAAACCGAATTATCATATTGCCAAGGTCGACCAAGCAAGAGATGACACGCATCCATATGAACCACATCACAATAGATAGCATCACGATAAGACGAACCAATGGAAAAATTAACAAGCACGCGGCGAGAAACATTAACATCCGTACCTTGACTAAGCCAAGAAAGGCGATACGGCTTAGGGTGTGGGTGTGGTTCAGTAGAGAGGTTGAGCTTGGTGACTGCAACTTCGGCAATAACATTCTCACAACTACCTGCGTCAATGATGAAAGAGCAAACTTTGCCGCCAATGGTGCAAGTGGAGTGAAATAGATTGTTGCGTAACCACTCGGTATCCGACGCACGAGGAGTGAGACAAGAATGTCGAAGCACTAGCAGGGGTCCCACATCACCGGAGACATACTTTTCATCGTCGGCAGCATCATAATCATCATATGTTGGAGGTGTATCAGCCAGAAGAGCAGACTCAGAGGACAGGGCGTCATTGGCCTCATTAAAGAGACCACGAGTGGCAGATTTTGGGTTGCGACAATCTGCAATGCGGTGGCCAATTTCGCCACAGTTGAAACAGCGAATACCACATGTTCGTCCATGTGCTTGAGCAGGAGGAGCACGATTGGACGGAGTGGGGGCTTGGACGGAATCAAAACCAGTTTGGGAAGAACCTGCAGCACTTGTCGATGCAGTAGGCTGGCGGTATCCACATGTACCGCGTCTGGCGAGCTGCTTCTCGGCTTGGCAGGCACGCTGGTGGGCTTCTGCCACTGTGAACGGATCAAACATATTTAAAACGTCCTGTAGTTGGAGGCGCAAACCAATGAAGCGGGAAACCAGCTGCTGGGGTGACTCATTGATATCAACACGAGCCAGATAAGAATAAAATTCAGCGGAGTAGTCATCCACCGATCGAGGGCCTTGACGAAGATTATGAAACTTGGTGTAAAGTTCTCTGTCGAAGTTATAGGGCAAAAATTCTGCCCTAATATGTTTCTTAAACTTACCCCAATTTGCAATCTTCTCCTTACCGTGACGAATACGCGTCTGCTTCAGCTATTGCCACCAGGCTTGCGCACGACCATACAAACGAATGGTGACCAGGGGCACACGATGATCGTCAGGGACTTCCTTAAAGTCCAGAATTTCTTCAACCTGTGATAACCAATCCACAAACTCTTCAGGTTTGAGACTGCCATCGAAAGTAGGACCTCCACCTTAAAGCCCTGTTCCCAGCGAGGGCGCGTGGGTGAATGATTCCGGGATCCGCCGAATGGGTTTTCATCTATGATCGTAACATCGTCGTCATCGCGACTGCGTAGGTGGACAGATTCATCCATTCTCTGCGTCAACAACTCAATCTGGCGCTTCAAGTCATCGTTTTCACGACGAAGATCATCAATGTCGGCAATGTCAACACGTCGGCGGGGCGGCATGGTGCAGGACCGGCTGGAACGTGATACCAACTGATGAAGCAGCTACATGACAAAAAGGGTTGTTATTCGAAAGTTCGTTGATTCTACCTAAGAATACCGAAAACCGACAATTGTGAGGAAACCTCATTTTTTTTATTAATCAAACAATATTGAATGTAACGACGACAGACATGGTATTTAAATAGCAAAAATATAACTTGGCGGAAAGGAAAAGAACTCCTAACTAGAACCGACATCTAATAACTAACTACGAATTGGAAAATGACTCTAACTAACTAACTAGGAACCTAACCCTGTTGCAGCTCCTTTGGACGCGCCAACTTAGATAGGAAATTGTCTTCGACTTGTATTGCATCATTAAGTGAACTGAATTTATTTGTAGCATAAAATACAACTAAGCAAGTTTGAACAAAACTGAATAAAATTGAACAAAATTGAATTGAACTGAAAATAATAATAATGAATTTTCAAACAAAAATAACAAATCCTTAATCTATACTCCTTAGTTTGCCGTAATAATCCTCAAATTCCTTAAGTGTTAATGATTAGACCTCAAAGCCAGTTTGCGTTGGCAAATTAAAGCCGGTGAATAGCTTTACAGATTGAAAGTTGTTACGGAGGAGTTGATATTTAAGCTTTAAGTATGAGATTGGTATATTAAGTAAATAAATGTCCTACATATACCATTATCATAGAAGAAAATGTGTCATATTCATCTCCAGTTGTTGGTGGGTGCCTAGGTCCATTGGGCTTGTCAGAATACTTTGATAAGCCCACAGGGTTTTCTTTTAGATCACTCCTTGGGAGTCTTTTTTCGGCTTTTATTAAGTCAAAAAATGTTTTTGGGATTACTATTTAATAGTCCCTTAAAAATAAAATATAAATTTTGAGGACTTAATTGAAGGTTACTATTCAGTAAACCTTTTTCAAATCACTCCTTATAGAGGCTACAAAAGGGACTTAATTGGAGTTAAAAGTCTAAATTAAACCCCAAATAGAATCCAATGGGGACTATAAATGGACTACTAATTACTAGTCCATGAAAAAGGACTACTAATTATTAGTCTCGATTTAATCCCCAAATATGAGACCCACAAGGAAAAACAATTACATGGAGGATTAATGTAGGTCCAACGCAAAAAGGCTCAAATTAAGCTTCCAAACCATTGTATACTTTATTTGGAAGAGCTTTTTGGGGCGTATATGTTAAAAGCACTCCTTATGGAGTCTTTTTGTGGCTTAAATTTTCAATTAATCCAAAAAATGTTAATATTTTATGATTTCTTGTTTGTTTGATTGATTAATGAAGTAATAATGTGGTGCATCTGGTCTGCAAAGATGCCCCAATTTATCCACAAACTATTATATACTTCAATTTGGAATATGCTTCTTTTGGGGATTTTATGTTTAAAGTCCGATTTAATCCATAAACCATAAGGAGTGTTCTTACTTATTTGTTAGTTTGGTTAATGGAGTTATAATGTGTCACATGAGACCCGTAGAGAAGTCCCAACCTATTAGATTCTGTTCTTTTCATCTGAAAATTGATGAAAATAAATTCAGTTCAGATCAGTTCAAATTTGGCTAATAGTATTTTGTACTACAAATAAGTTAAGTTTAGTTCAGTTCAAATTCATTCGGTTCAGATCAGATCAGTTCAGACTTTTTCAGACGAAGACGAAGAGAACAGAGCCGTAGTGGCTTCAATTTGAAATAAGCTTCTTATATAAATTTTATATTTAAAGTCACAATTGAACTTCAAAGGAGTGCACTTAGTAGATCGATATTGACCTTGTATAGATATAGTGGCTCGCTGGGGCCAAGTTGGTCAGCAATATGGAAATATATCTCATAGGCTTGGAATTAATATCATCGTATTCTATTTGGAGATAAGCTTTCCCTTAATACTTAATAGCAACCTAGTTCGAGACTTGGAGGTGAGAAGGTTGGTGATGGAGTTTACTAGGACCGCAAATTTAAGAAGAAAATGTGTAGATCAAAATGCTAACACGTTACCATGAATGAACTACAGGACATGTGTTTATGTAGATAAATTTGTGGCTACAGAACATGTGATAAATAGATAATTAGTGGCCATAGTGTGTTAATTAATAGTCAAGCGTCAAACTCATGTACTGATAATATGGAATTGACCTTTAATTCTCATGTACATGTGAGTTGTTCAACTCAATTTGATTAGGAATATGGATTTTATAAATAACGTGGGTAGATGGTAGATTGATTGATATCGTGGAAGTGGGTTTTATATAAGACTAATGGCAAAAGGTGTGAGGTGAAAAAGGATGTACGTATATGAGCTTAATTTGGATTTTGGAGGATCTTTGAAAGTAAAAGTATAAATGTTGTGATTAAATACTTATACACGAAAGTATAAAATAGAGAATATGTTATACAATATGACAGAGGAAGTAATGAAATTGTTGATGAGGTTCTAAGAAAGAAAAAAAAGGTGTTTGTGTTTAAAATTGATTTTGAAAAGGCTTATGACTCCGTTAGGTGGGATTTTCTGTTTGATATGTTGAAAGTGTTGGGATTTGGTGAGTTGTGGATTAAGTGGATTAAAGAATATGTGTCTAGTGTAAGTGCGTCCGTTCTTGTGAATGGGAGCCCTACTAAGGAATTTGTTGTGGGGCGTGGATTGCGTCAAGGGGATCCTCTATCTCCTTTCCTCTATTTAGTTGTAGCGGAGGGCTTGTGTAGAATGATCAAAAGGGCATGTAATGTGGGATTGTATAAACCGGTTTTGGTGGGTAAAAATAAAATTCCGGTGTCACATTTACAATTTGCGGATGATACAATATTTTTTGGGGAATGGTGTGATGAAAATTTCCCTACTTTAAAAAGTGTCCTAAGAACTTTTGAGCTTTTATCCGGGCTTAAGATAAATTTTGGAAAAAGTAACTTATTTGGGTTTGGGGTGGCGGATAGTGAGATGTTGATTGGTGCAAATTACCTTAATTGTGAGGTGGGAAAATTACCTTTTAATTACTTGGGGTTGCCGGTGGGATGTCGTGCTAGAAGTGGTAAGTCTTGGGTGAAGGTAAAAGAGAGAGTGGAGAAGCGGTTGGGGGTGTGGGAGAACAAATTTCTATCCTTTGGGGTCGTTTGGTGTTAGCTAAGTAGGTTCTTGATGCTCTCCCTATTTACTATCTATCTTTTTTTAAAATTCCTAAGAAAGTGGCTAAAGAGATTGTGGGGCTACAACGGAACTTTGTGTGTGTGTGGGGGGGGGGGGCGCGGCTTAGAGGTGTTATCTGGGCCGTCCGTAGAACAGCCCGGCCCGGACACCCGCCAAATTTAACAGCCCGGAACAGCCCGTTTAAAATGAGCCCGGAACAGCCCGTGAACATTTAAAGCAGTGGGCTATATGGGCCTTACTCCTAGTGGCCCGCGACAGCCCGGCCCGCGAACACTTAAACCCGGGTGACAGCCCGGGACCGTCACAGCCCGTGGCCCGTAACAGCCCGTCACGTTTAGCCCGTGTAGCCCGCGTATTTGGTCTGATTATAAAATTATATATTATAAATTTACATATAAATACCTTATTATAGTTAATGAAAATGAGTTAATAATGGGATGTCCGGGCCGGGCTGAATAGTTGAAGTTGAAGACTAATGAGTATGCAAGTATTTTCATGGTAGTTTCTTCACCAATTCATTCGATCGGCTATTATTATTATTATTATTATTACTATGAATGTAATTCTATGATATTAGTCATCGTTTATCAACTATTATTAAGTTGTGCACTTGATATTTAGCTACAAGTTCCAACCAAGTGTTTGCTTGATTACGTTTATACAATTTGAATGTAATCTACAAAAAGAAGGAGATTGAATGGCCCATTTAGAAGTTAAACGAGCAGCCCATTTAACGCATACACGTGACGGCCCGCCAAAAAGCCCATTTAAAGCATAAACGTTTTGGCCCGGCAAACAACCCATTTAAAAGCATAATTGTGTCAACCCGGGACAGCCCGTTAACAGCCCGGCCCGTCACATTTATAAATGTTACATGGGTCGGGCCGGGCCTCAATATCTTTTAAAAAGCCCGGCCCGGTTAAAAATGGCCCGCGACAGCCCGCCTCTTAAATGTAGCGGGCTGTAACAGCCCGGCCCGAGCCCGGCCCGGTTACCACCTCTAGCGCAGCTTGGCTAAAGATAAAAGGAAAATTGCTCGGGTGAAGTGGGAGAGGGTTTGTGAAGCTAAAGAGGAGGGGGGTTTGGGGTTGAAAAATATTGAAAATTTTAACTTGGCTCTCCTTGGGAAGTGGGTGTGGAAACTTTTAAACGGTTGTAATGATCTTTGGGTGCAAGTTCTTGATTCAAAGTACGGGAAGTTGAGGGAGTGTGTAGATTTGATTAGAGAGGGTGGGAAAAGAAAATCTTGTTGGTCCGAATGGTGGAATGATATTATTGTAGGTGCTCTTAAGAAGAATTGGTTTGCTGAAAATTGTGTGAGGTCTATTGGTGATGGCAAGAAAACAAGTTTTTGGTGATTGTTTAAGTGAGTTGTTTCCTAGATTGTTTAGATTAGAGAGGGATAAAAATTGTTCAATTCATGATCGTTTGGTGGTTTGTGGAGGTGTTGTTGTTTTTAGATGGGCGTGGTGTCGAGAGCTTAGGAATAGGGAGAAAGCTTGGGTTGCTTGTATTGAATCTAATTTGCATAATTTTAGTCTAAGAGAAGGAGTTGATGATTGTTATGTGTGGTTGGGTGTTGATTCGAATGTTTATACTACTAGAGATGCTTATCGAATTTTAAATGTTAAAGGTGAGGAGAATTGCATGAAGAAATGGTAGAAAGTTGTGTGGAATAATTGTGTACCCGAAAAGGTGAATGTTTTTGTATGGAAAGTTCTTCAAAACAAAATTCCTACTAAAGATAATCTTCATTTGAGAGGGGTGTTTATGAGCGTGGATGATAGAGTTTGTAAAAGATGTAATGGGGTGGGTTTAGAAAATGCAATACACGTATTTTGTGAGTGTTTGTTTGCCCAAAAAGTTTGAAAATTAATGTATAATTGGGTGGGTGTTGTTGGTAATGTTGGTGTCAATATAGAGGTATCTCTTGAAAACCACTCTTCTTATAAAGTTCATTGTTTGAAAAAGTATTGGCATGCTTTTTGGTGTGCTACATTGTGGAATATTTGGAATGCGCATAACATTTTGTTGTTCCAAAAGGAGGTCCTAAGTGAATTTCAAGTTTTTGAGAAAATCATGATCATGCTTTGGATTTGGTTCAAAGGGAAAGGTATCTTGTTAAATCATTATCATTTCCATTCTTGGGTTCTTGCACCTTTGTCTTGTTTGAAAGGATATAATTGAATGTCGCTACTAATTTGGTGGGGTGAAAGGTATGTTTGTTGAATGTAGGGAATTTTTCAGAATGCGGTATCTTTGGTGAACTTGCCGGTTGTGGTGATGATCAGTGGTTGCTGCGGATTTAGTTGAGCAGATTTCGGTTACTGTTCAGGGGGTCGTTTTTATATCCTTGGGCTTCGTATGCTGATCTTAGCGGGTATGTTTATCCTTATTTTATGAGGTTTTTGAGGTTGGTATTATTGTGGGTTTTATAAGTCCTCTTGAGGTGTCCGTACTTTAAATTACAATATGTAGGCACTCCTTAATGGTCGGATAACACGTCCTTGTTGTGATGTGCCCGATTGTTGGGGTGCTTGTGTGTTGTTTGTATGGGTAGCATCTCAAGTTGGGTAGCTTATCTTGGATTTCTTGTTTTTGTTTCTCGGTTTGTTGTGGTTGTGGAGTTTTTCTTCGAATAGTTTCTATATGATCTTGGCTTGGTTGGGAGTTTTCTTTGCAGTGGCTTTGAGGAGTATTAGTGAAGGTGGCTGTTGTGGATCTTTTGTTGAGCTTCTTATTTTTTAGGGTGAAAACGTGGCTTGTGGTTTAAATTCCTTGCTTCATACGGCACATTCTAAGGGATTGAGAGTCCTTTTGGTTAATTTCCAATCACGGTGATTTGGTACGATGGGGCTAATTACCTTGTCCTCTGCTTTTTCATTCTAAGGGGTTGGTTGCTCTCGGTCACGGTGTGTCTGTACGGGTGTAGGACCCAAGTTAGTACGGTTTTCATTCTAAAAAGTGGGTTAAGTTTAGCATTGTTGGTTGTTTTGGTATTTGAATTGTTCACAGGTACATGTGATATGGTTGGTGATTGTGACATATGGCACGTGATTTTGGCATTATTCTGATGAGATTGTGGCTTTTGTTGAGCGGTTGATTAAAGCTTTGTGATTCCTTAGTGGTTAATATTTGATTTGAGTAGGGGTTGAGATGTTATGTTTTGGATTGGGTTAGTTGGTGATAGATTGTAAGTGGTTGAAGTAATTGGTTGTGGTTTGTTTCAATTTCGAATTGGTTGGTGCTCCGGAGGTTTGTCTCCGTGTATTTCTGAGCATTTCTTATGCTCGCTGTTTTAATAAAAAATTTGCCGTTTCAAAAAAAAAAAAAATGACGGAGGAAGTGGTGTCTTTTAAGTTTGTTATACACGTTATAAACTAATAATTCATAATGTAATTTTTCGTCTAGTTCTGTTAGAATATCTCACATCACTTGTGAAATCTATAAATAGCACATATATAAGTTGAATAATCTTATCACCTTAATAAGTCCGTTATTGGCTCAACTTCAATATAATATCAGAGTCAAAGTTGATGATGGGTGCCCCAATGCTAATTCCGGTTTGCACAATGATGACATTTATGATTCCACGTGTAGAGCCGACTAACCGCGGCCTACTCGTGAGGGTGCGTGTTAGAATATCTCACATCACTTGTGAGAGCTATAAATAACACATATATAAATTGGATAAACTTATCAACTTAATAAGACATTTTAAGGTGTTATTGCCCAAATTCAATAATTTCCAACTAAAATTAAAATTGTAAGGTACGTACGATAGTTGTAGTTCTAATCTTTCACCAATTTACAACTAATCTTAACTACTACTACTATATTTTACAATATCATTTCACGCAAGCAAGCTCATAACTGGACCTTCTTTCTTTCACGTACAGTTTATGTTTTTCATTTCAGTCACTGAAATTTGCTTGTCCCTCGCGAGATAAACTTGACGATAATAGAAATCTAGAATATTTAGACACCAAATTTGGGTTGCAAACTTAACTTGCAAGTTGTGAATTAACTGTAATGAAAAATAATAATCTTCATACTTTGCTAGCTTAGCATCATAATGTTGTGCTTAGTTTCTATCTTATGCTAAATATTGCAAGATATAAAGTATTACACGTCTATAATTGTAACTAATTAAGCAACAAAAATACACACTATGGGTAAATTCCAGAACTATGACTATGTAGTAGATTCACCTATTTTTATACACCTGAACGAAAAACAAATCATGCATTGATTGATTGTATATATCATATTAAATTTCCACTCAAATATAATTTGTAAGTGTTAAATACCAACTCCATCCAAAAATAAGGTCCTGATATTAACATATAGAATAGATTTTTTTAATCTTTAACAACAAGGACTTTTAAGACATGATTGTCCAATTCTAATAAAAACAAGATATGACCCATGAAATTACTAACTTCGATCGAGTGAATTAGAGTCGATGTGAACCATACATATCATACTTATTGGACCGGATCAACTAAGTTTGTTTTCACAATTTTAAGTTTATTTTGTTGGACAACCATAGGTAGTACATGATGCATGTATGTGATAGATTTTTCATCGATCAATCTCTAATGATCATTTAAGTACCGGGTTCTCGTACCTATCAAGTTATATGAAACGTGTGAAATGATGAAGTAATAATTTCCACGAAAGAAATGACATTCGAAGGGCAAAATAGTTTTGAAATTGAAATTCACAGAACTCGAACCAACTATACCCAAAATCGCATAATATCTCTTAATTGTGAAAGAAATTGGTTCTGATTTGAAGAAGACATGCATTGCACATAAATCCGAAAGATATGCTAGCTAGTACTTCTATATGGTAATTAAAATGGATGTCAGCGTCATTATTCACAATGTCGATGTACTCCCATGTAGGGCGAAGCTAGAATTAATTAAAAATTGAGGGGGTTAAAATTCAAGTTTCATCACTCCAAAAAAAAATTGTGTATTAATTTATTTATTAAGTCAAATTTTTTAATTTTCATATAAAACTCTTATTATAATATATTAATATATTGTCATACTCCATTTTCAATCCTAACTCTGCCCTTGCATGACTATATTATACTATATGGACATGAACACATCAACACAAGACAGCAGGTATATACATACATGGACACCCTACCTTTGATGAAGTATACTCTAGATCAATAAAAGCTGTAAATAATTTAACAAGTACTACATGTGTCCACTTTAAAGAATTTCATTTCATTTAATTAAATTTTATTATATCCGAGGTGTACACTTTGTAGTGGTTTTATTTTCCAATGTACTAAAAAATCTGAGTTAAAATAAATAAATATAATCACTCATTATTTATATTATTAATATTTGATCAAATAACAACAAGTGGACTGTTGGAGACTTGGAGAGAACTGAGGAGAAGCTTGGTGGTGGAACATCTTGGAACACAAATTTAATAAGAATTATGTATATTATTATGAGGTCAACGGTCAACCCTTCTTCCATGTCAATTTGAATAGCAGTCTTCATTCTCCAACGACTTGAACGTTAGGCGCTTATGATTCTGAATTTCTGATAGCACAAGTTTGAACGATAATTTTTTTATTTTAAAGCAACAGAAAGCAAAAATGGAAATGAGTTAAATAATTAGATCATATTTGCAATTTCCCCATTTGGATGTATTTGAAACTAGAAACCAAAAGGGCTTGGTGGGATGGGCCGAATTCGTGTGCCCTACCTGGGTTTGAGGTGATTTCACCTGGGCCCAAGTTCAGGCCCAACTTCCGGCTTATTACAGGTTGGGATCGGGACTCACGCAGGCGTGCCCGACCCAAATTTTGGTTCCAAAAATCTCGAGTTAAATGACTAGCAGATGGTGAACGGAATACTAAATTCTTCCATCAGTCCACCCTTACTAGGAGAAGAAGAAATAAAATAATTGTGCTCAACATTGATGAAGTTTGGGTAAAAGAAGATGAAGTGTTACGCTCCCAAGTAGTGGACTATTTTAAAGGATTGTTTTCTCGAGCTGGGAAATGAGCCCAAAAACCCGGCTACCTATTTCTAATTCTAAATTCCAAGTTGTAGTAAAGTAGGCATAATTGATGCAACTGGGCAAGGTAGTGGATTTGAAAGAGCTAAAAATGTGGTTTGTGCGATAAATGGTTACAAGGCTCCCGGCTCTCTGAGAGCACTAACAATGGTTGACTCTAAACTTGAGGTTTATTTGGGGCTTATTTAAGCCCATTTCATTTCTTGTTACAACGGTTTAGGCTTATTATGGGCTCTTTTGTGGGTTCCACATGACACATACAATCCACATGCACCACACAATTGATGAAATAAAAATAAAATGAAATAAAATAATAATATTTGGGGCTCTTTTGGGGGCTACCAAATGGTAGCCCTCAAGCATGGACTCCAATAATGAAGCCCCAAAAGAGCCCCTATTGTGGCTTATTTGGGGATGGAGCCCCAAATAAGCCCTCTATTGCTAGTGCTCTAATGTATACAAGCTATCTTCTACCAAAAAGGATGGTCATGGGTTGTCAAATTCTCTCCTGAAATTCATGCAACAAGTTTTCAGAAATATAAATTTTGACCAAAGTTTGTGTGCAACGCATCTCTGTTTAATTCCGAAAGTACCAACCCCTACTTTAATTTATGAGTATCGACCAATTTCTTTATGTAATGTGATTTAGTTACGAGTTTATCACTAAATGTATAACAATAAGATTAAAAGATATAAGGCCATCTATTATTGCCCCCACCCAATCAAGTTTTATTTAAAAAAAAAAAAAAGAGTACACAAGATAATATTTTTGTGTTGCATGAGATTCTTCCATTCTCTGATATCAAAGAAATAATAAAGGTAGGGTGTATGGTGATGAAACTGGATCTGGAAAAAGCTTATGACAAAGTCAACTGGGACTTCTGGAGGAAACTTTGACTTGTTTTTGTTTTCCTACTAATTTAGTTGTGCTTATTATGTTTTGTGTTAGGTATGCCTCTACTAAGATTTCATGGAATGGGGAACATTGGAAGCTTTTGAACATTCTTGTGGATTGAGACAAGGAGATTCGCCTTCTCCTGACTTATTTGTGCTTGGTGTGGAAAGATTAGCTCATGTGATTCTGGAAGCTGTTGAGAAAACCAATGGAGTCCTATAATCTCGTGCAGGAATGGGCCTGCATTGTCTCATTTAATTTTTTGCAGTTGATCTGGTGCTTATGTGCAAAGCAATTATATCGATTGCAAATAAAATCAGACAAGTCTTGGAGCATCAACGGTTGGAAAAGGATACTCAATATATCACTGGCTCATGTTAACTAATGATCTAGTTATCGGCTCTATATAACAATGCAAACTATCGAGAATTGTTCTAAGTCTCTAGTCCCAATCCAATTAAACAATTCTAGTTCCTGGTCATCTAAAATTGGAATTAGAAGGGGATTAACTATTACATTCAATCTTACAAAACTTTAATTACCTTTTTTTTTAGGTGTCACACAAATTTGTTTTTACCCATTATCCTGAAAAGAAAGTTACCCCACATATTAAAAAATGAAGTACAATTATTTTCTCTTAAATTACACGTTAACGGTTAACCCTCATGTGATGGGATAAATTACAATTATTATTTATATCAATAACAAAACACTCCTTCAATCACATAATTTCCGCAATCGGTTGACATACATGCATATGATTATTTTGCTAATCACCTAAACATATCCATATACAAATGCAATCAAATCAAAACCCGGCATAAATCACATATCAGATATAACAAGTAAGCTTGTATTCGTATAATACTAGTCGTTTACGAGTTTTAGAAAACCTTATATTAGAAAAGATCAACCGAAAATGTTTGTCCGAATACAAGCGACTAAGCGAGTCTAGATTTTCTAGAACCTCCATCTTTCTTTGACTTGTTAGGAGTAGGGATAACATTGATTTAGAGTTTGTCATGACACTAGAGGTCATAGGTTCAATTCTCGCCAAGTGTGAGATTATTTATAATTTATTACTAGCTTTGTAATGCTACTTGTGAAATTGTAATGGTTCAATTATTAAAAAAAAATAAAAAATAAAAAGAAAAGAACAAGAAGGCCAAGCGGGATTTTCTATATCAGTTCCTATGCCAACTTCTATGCCAGCATTATGAATGTGACATGTGGCAACAAATTACCTAGACCATCACACCATATAACCCCTATTTTTATTTCCTTCATGTTTTTACCTTATGCCATTTGTTTACTTTCTTTTTTATTTCCGATAATTTTAGAGAAAAGTTTTTCACATGGTAAAAATTTTGGTGGTCCATTTTATTTTTTTATTGCAAAATATAATTAAACAACGAAATAAGATGTTTCGGTTCCAAATTTGGATTAACACTCTATTTTGTTAATTCCTTTTACAAATAATATAAACACAAAATAACTTTAAATTCTACCAAAAAAAAATTAAAAATTTTATGTTATGAAAACATAATATTCTTATCAAATAATAATTTTTTTAAAATTATTTTTCTGATATGATTTGAAATTAATTTAAGATCAAAATCATATCAGAAAATCATGGACGCCTCAATGGAAGGCTATTACGGTTGATCTACATTTATCGAATTGGTTGCAAGAATAAAGTCCAAGCTAAAGAATAAAAAGTTAGACATGGACTGAGCCTTAATTTGAATTTGGGCCGAGAAATAAGAGAAACAATATTGAACTAGCGATACAAAATCTCTAAACTTCACTATTACTACGTACGTTTCAGTTAGTGTTAAAACAGTTAAATTTGTTTATTGAATTTTAGATTGTTTACACACATATTCTTCCCTCTGCTTCTTTATCGTTACCACAATAAGTCAATAACTTATCCAATTTGTATTACATCTTGACACTTTATCAATAAAAAACTGTACTCGTAATATTAGCTAAAGAGGAATGATTTTCAAAAAAAGCTAAGTAGAGATAATTGCAAGACCCTACCAAATGATTTCGTTTACAGCACCACATCCATTACCCATCACGTTTTACACTTAAAAAAGTACTACTAGTACAAATAATTTCATTCCAAGATCTTTATTCCCATTTTTTTTCCTTACAAGGAAAATAAAAATAATTTCATTACAAGATCCTCCTATTTCGCTGTCGGAGTGTAAATCAGAAACATCCGAAAAACAAGAAAAGGGGGAGAAGAGGACCATCTCTTTCTCACTCTTCAGTCCATCCTCTTTGTCAGCAAAACCCAAAAACCCATATTTATACTTACGAAGATGAAGTTTAATTCACCCAACTTGACTTGAAAAGAAGAAGCTGACAGCGTCTCCATTACTCTCAGTAGTCTCTCGAGTTTCCCCGTGTGGCTAATCTTTTCAGGTACCCTTTAACCTAAGCTATCCAAAAGTTGCATCTTTTTTCCCGTTTATGTGTTAAGCATTGTTGTTACGGTGTTAATTTTCAGTTTTGGTATGAGAATTGGAGATGGGTTGTGTTTTCTTGGTTTTTGCGTTTGAGATTTGAGACTTTGGTGAAAGGGTTATGCCTTTATGTTGGAGTTGATTTTTGTCAGTAGATCCATCTAGGAATTATTCTTTACCTATGCCAATTGTTTGAGAATTGGAATTTAGCTCTAGTTGAATAGAATTCAAACTTGTTAAAATGTTAGAGGCCATGTCATTTTACTTAACGGTTAGAACTAATTTGTTCAACTCTCTAACCATTGATGGTTGTCCCCCTACCGGTATCATTTCGTTACTTGGGTGGTACTCGGTTGTAGGCCAATGTTTGTTCATTTGTATTGTATTTGCAAAACGAGTTGCTTTGTCCCATTACCAGCTGAATCTGTTTAGGAAGCTCCTTTTTTCACTTTAATAATAGAGTTCCGTATCTCTTATGAACTTGTTGAGAGTAGCTGAAGAATAATTGAAGCAGGATCATGTGGGTTTTCACATCTTAAATGAAAATTGAATAGCTTCATAGCTTGAGTTTCTGATGTTGTTTTGTCGTATCCTTGAAGTTTGTTTCTGCTTGGAAGTCTTGTTGTCAAAAATCAGATTGGGGACTGTTGAGTGATATTTGGTTTCGGAACAAATCAGTTATTTTCCCGAGTAAAATTCGATTCTTGCGTTGAATATGGTACTTGTTTGCTAAAAAGGGCTGTTGAGTCTTAATAAATTTGAGTAGTATGTTGTATTAACCTGGGAAAGCTAAGTATTTACAATAAATGCTCAAGTTGTAAATGTTATGCAATATGAACAATTGATGCTTGCTTCATAATTTGGAGAAGGTGTATTTTTGGTTTAATGCTCTGCAGATACTGTTTTTCAATTATTTTGGTTTTGTAAAATTTTTGGTGTATTCTTAATTATATTTTGTTGACTGTTGGTGATTGCTTATATTTGAATTTATGCTTGGAGACTTCCAGGTTCAATGCAATGAATTCTGTATTGTTTACAAGTTCAGTTTTTCCCCACTATAAGATTTGTTTTTCTTAGTGGAAACGATTGAAGTATCACAAGGAAAGCTCTACTATAGATGTTAGATGCAATACAATGTTTGTCTTTTGCTTCTCTTTATTTTGAGGCGAAGCATACGGCCCAGAATATTTCACTTTTACTGTCACTCAAGAAGCACTTGCTATTTATTCCAGGTAACTGCTTGATGAAGAACTAATTGTCTGTTTCGTATCATGAGCATGGATAAAGTTTCCTCAGATTGCCCGTACCCTGGATGCTTCTTTTGTGTAATGAAAGAAGGTAACCCTAACAAGAGAAGAGCAAGCATACTTAAGTTCTTCCGAGAACTTCCTTCACAAGACGATGATGGTCAAGTTCTGCCAATTAGTGGCCTATGGAACACTGCCATGGCCCACCCTAATGATCCCGAGTTCATTGAATTAGGAATATTTGAGTGCATGTCTGCACTCATCTGGAAAGGCCTTAAAAACCGACGCTGGTTATCTCACGACCAAAACATATACATCCCTTACTATGCAGCTCATATAATTGGATCGTACACCATGAATATGGAAGAGTTTGCTGAAACATCAGTACATGCTGGTGTCATCCCAGCATTGGTCGAACTCTTAAGAGGAAGGTTGACATGGGTTGAGCAGAGAGTGGCTGTACGGGCTTTAGGGCACCTGGCAACATATGCTAGCACTTTTCCATCTGTAGCAAGTCATGGGGAAATCTTGGAACTTTCCATGCAGTTGGCCATGAGTTCTTTGGAAATTGTTTACACACACTTTTATCAGTATGTGGACAGGCGTCTTAGCTATCACTGCGATCTTCTGACTCGTGGCATGGGTGGTGTGGAAATGGAGTCTAGAAAGGCAGAAGAATGGGCGAGTCAGTTGCAGTGTTGGTCGCTGCAGCTTATAAATTGCTTTGCTTTTAAACAGGAGTTTCTTCCGACTATTTGCAAACCAGAATTTTTGGCCAAGCTCCCAGGAATGTGGGGAGGGCTCGTTAATGAAAATTCACCAGCAGGTATTGGGTTATTAAGAACTATTTGCCATCATAAGGTTGGTAGGGGCCCAGTCGCCAACTGTCCTGGAATTATAGATGCTTTGTGTAACATTGCTCGATCATCTGATGACTGGCAGTATATGGCGATTGACTGTCTTCTTTGGCTTCTGCAAGATCCAAATACCTGTCATAAGGTGATTATTGCCTTTGCTTATAAATGTTCATATTGATCTGCTCAAGTTATTATAAATTTTAATGAAGAGTCTATTTTGCTGAACTTAAGGTGCTTAATAGTTTTTTTTTTTTTTTTTTAACCTTTAAATGTTTAATATTGAGTTTTTATTGTGCTTGTGTCACTATTAGACAGTACATAGTGCAATATTATGGAAGTATTATTCAGCTACTAAGTTTGGGGTGCATATCACATGTCATTCTGATTCTCTATAATTTATAAGAAAGGATAATCTTAGATCTTATCAATCGTCATTAAAGAGTAGATTTCTTTCTATTTGACCTCTCCCCTTTCTCTTGGTTGCCAATGCATATCTGTCATCAGTCTATGGTTTATTTTGTTAGAAATTAGTTGAGTTTTTCTTTTTACTATTTACACTAGTATAGGCTTTACATTATTTGGTTGTGCCGAATGCCATTGTTAAACTTTGGCTTGTTGTATCTGTGAAGTGTAATTCATTTATTTGTTTTCTTATTTTGATGATATTATATATACTTCTGTTCTACCAATATTTGGTTCGTGCTAGAATTTGCCCTGCTTCGTCTACACTTATTAAGAGGAGATAAAATATTGAATCAGAAGAAATAGTATTACAAACTGGTTGCCATTAGCTCTTTGTAGCAGATCGTGCCACTAAACGATGCAAAGATTCTTAGTTTTTTACTAGTTGGAGGTCTTCAGGCCTAGACACATACATTATCTGGTTAGTTAGTGTAACCTTTAAGTTTCAATGTTGACTTACTGTGTTCACTTAGTGGATTCACAATGTCTATGCCTACATAGTACCTTTTTCTTTAATCTCTCTTGAACTAGTGGCTGGATAACCAAAACTAAAATTAAGGTCCGTTGAAACTTCAAAGAAGCATTTCATCACTAGTATTATAGTATTTGATGGCCTCTAAAGTATGTCAACTCGCATTGCTATATTTCTGATTGCCTCTGGAACATATTATGTTTGGTAGTTACCATAAAGTTGTGTTCTGTTCATGTGATATGGTTAGCTACAAAGCCAATGAAGTCCAAGATCAAGTTTTAAAGTACTGGATAAACAACTTTTATATATAGCAGCAGATGTTTATTCTCGCGATTGTAATCTTGTCTTTTGAAGGTTGTTTCTATGACCATCTTGTTTTTCAGTTAAGTACATTACCTCATTTATTCAATAGAAGTGTTTCTTACTTGAGGATTATTCGAACTCATTCGTGCAGGTCACTGATAAAGCGGTACCAACGCTGATTGATCTTGCTGATTTAACTACATTAGGTGATCACAAGAAACTTGGGGATTCAATTGTGAATGCTCTTCAGGAATGTATTCAATCGACAGGACGCAACTCAGTTAGTAGCCACTCTAAGGAAGAGGCTGAGGAGCTTCTAGCTGCGCGACAAAGAATAAAATGGGAAAAGAGTATGCCTAAAGAGGATCTACATATCAAACAAGCCGCAGCTCTAGTAGTTAAACTTGAAGGGAACTCATTGTTTTCATCTGGAGACATATCCGGTGCTGCTTCAAAATATTCCGAGTCGTTATCTCTGTGTCCAATGAGGGCTAAGAGAGAAAGAGTCGTTTTGTACAGCAATCGAGCTCAGTGTCACCTTTTGCTGCAGCAACCTCTAGCTGCTATAAGTGATGCTACTCGTGCACTTTCTCTGCATACCCCGGCAAATCGTCATGCCAAAAGCCTGTGGAGGCGAGCACAAGCTTATGACATGCTTGGATTAGCTAAGGAAAGTCTATTAGATGCTATTCTGTATATAAACGAGTTCTCTCAATCGCCTGATCCAGATTTGTCCTCAAGACAAAATAAGGTTCCTGATTATGCAGAGCGTTTGGTTAAGAAACAGATGCGTGCTGCATGGCTGTTTAGAGAAGCTGCAATTAAACATGGAGGTGTTCAGTGCGAAGGTGAAGCTGGAGATGTTTGTGGCCAAGAGAGTGATGATTCAGAATGGGAGACAGCGAGTGAGAGTGATATTGGAAATGATGAAAAGGATGAATTGCGCGACAATGATTGGAAGACTAATGACATTGAGAGGAAGGATAGGCACAATAAAGCTTCAAAGAAAGGTACTGTACTTTCCACCTTTTCTTTTACACATGACCCTGCCTCTTATTGTTTCTCCATTTGCAAGGGCTTAAATGCATGTATGTGACTGCATATTCGTGCAAAAGATATCATATTTTATCATATTGAGTAAGACAATTTGCCTAAACAAACAATCGATATCATTAAAATCCCTGCACCATTTTATTTGGTTTGTGATCGATTAATTAGAGTTGGGAAAATTGCTATGCCTGTCAACTTTTTAACTTTTACAATCACCCTTAAACGTGTACTGTACATTGTAACAGTTACCAACCTTGTTTAAAGGTGTTATACATTGCACCATATGGAAGATTTGGGTAGAAGTGGAACCACATGATATCCCATTAGGCTTCTGTTGTTTTAGACTTTTACTTGGTCCTGATCTCAACACGTTCATATAGGGTTTGTGTGCACAACACATGCATATAGTTTTGTCATTTTAGCTTCTTCATGCATTATCTTTTTTTTTCCTTCCTATTAATGTTTCGAAACTGAACTGAATGTGGCTTTGAGATTATGCAGAGAAGAAGCATGGGTACATTTTACCTCTTACAGAGGACGAGGCTAATCATTAAGAGTCAGCACTACAGATGTCATGTGTAAGAAATCATCGCAAAACTTGGTAGCTCTGTTGCATTTGGAAGCTGAAGATCATAGCATATAATTGGTGGTGCCATACATCAAGGATCTGCTGATATAGTCATATGAAATTCCTGGTTTAGTTAAAAACTGTATGATATAGTATTTGCTATTTTATTTTTCTGGTTGGTTTTCCAGTGTTAAAAGTCTAGAGATTTTGGTTGTTTTTTTTGTTCTGTAATGTGATGTAATGTTTTTTTTTCCTTGGAATTTTGTGTGCAACTGTGAATAGATTTATTTGAGGATTGCTGAACTTCATTGGTTTTACTTTGAGAAACCTGAGAATTCTTTCCGCTTTGGTCTTCAACATTCAAATCATGTCGTAAGAAAACAAGAAATTGTATTCGGCAAGCTCACGAGCATTATTACAAATTTACAACAGTACTGATCTGACCTACTATTATATAAGCACACATGCATACTATATACATACTAAACTCCCATAATTCTGGATACGATACCATCAGTGAATTTGAAATATGCATATCTCCAATGGCACCCCAAAATCCCGTAGCAAATCCACTTATAACTACTCCATAAAACCATATTCTCTCAGCTTTATCATCTCCATTTTCTGCATCTGGGACATTTGATGGTTTGACACCATCGCATTTCTTTGGCAACGGAGCTCCACAGAGTCCAGGGTTGCCCTCGTATATCGATGTGTCTTCCAGAGTTTGCAACTGATATCCCGTTGGGATCTCACCTACCAACTTCTTGTATGACAAGTTCAAATGATTCAAAAAATTTAATTTCGATAGGCTCCCAGGAATGTTTCCGGAAAGATGTTGTTGGAAAGATCAAGAGATATCAACGAATTCATATTTCCCAACTGTTGTGGAATGTTACCTTGCAAATGATTGTGCGCCAAGTTCAGAAAATTCAAGGCAACAAGTCTGGTTAGCTCAACAGGAATTTCTCCAACCAGACTGTTGTTTGAAAGATCCACATATACTACATACCTCAGGTTAAATTGGTACTCTAGTGCCACTCCTTTAGTCATTAATTTCATACTCCCCCATGTAAATGAGTCAAATGATCTAAAGGTGGAATTGTACAATACCATACCTGATAAGTTGCCAATGCAATGTGGAATGTTTCCACTCAACGTATTATTTGCAAGGTCCAATATTTGCAGCTGTGACAATTGACAAAGATCGGATGGAACCTTTTCGTACAACTTATTATTACTGAGTCGAAGCACCTTTAGGTTCAACAGGGAGTTTCCAATCCATTTGGGTTATTTCCCTGAGATTGAGTTCTCAATTTCCTAGGTTAGTAAGTTCTCCTGAGAACTTATTGCCACTCAATTGTAGCCATTCCAATGAGTAAGCTTCACAATGGAGTCCGGGATTACACCAGAAAAGCGATTCGATGATACTGACAGAGATTGCAAACAGGTTAGCATCACCCAACATTCTGGTAGTTCACCAGACAGACTATTGTTGGACATTTGTAATTGAACCAAAGATTTCATTTGACATAATGAATCACAGGGATCTCCATCAATAGAATTGTGGGATATATCTAAATACACCAAAGATTTCATTCGACATAATGAATCAAGAAACGCTCCATTGATAGGATTGTGAGATAGATCTAAAAAAGTCATATTTATGTAGAAAAGCCAATCTGGGAGAGGTCCAGAAATGTTGCAGTTGGACAGAGACAAGTAAATGAGCTCCTTTTGCGCTTGAAGCCATTCCGGAAACCCACCACCAACAATTTCACAAGAATTCAGGCCAAGGTATTCTAATTGGAAACGCGGCATCCAATTACTACTCATACCAAGTTTTAAGAGGTTGTTGTCTATCCAAAGATGCTTCAACTTTGTGAGTTTGGAGAAGTGAGACTCCAGAATTGTACTACCCAAGGAATTGCCAGACAACACAAGGTACTCAAGATTTGAGAGTTGGCCTAATGAAATTGGAATTTCCCCATTTAGTTTATTATCGGAGAGAGTCAAACGTTTCAAGTCACTCAAATTCCCTATGGATGTTGGAATTGGACCTGTGATGTTGGTACTGTCAATATTAAGAGTTCGCAGTTTCCTGATTTCACCAATCTCTTCAGGCAATTGACCATAGAAGTCATTATAAGATAAATCTAGATATTCCATCTTTTGATCCCCATGTCCTGATAAGTCCAGGAAGACTTTTGAAATGTCTCCATGACAAGAAGTAAGAACAAGAGACAGATATTCCAGGTGAGCTTTATCCAAAATGAATTCAGAGATTGAATCCGCGCTACACTGGAGTGGGTTGTAATCAAAGCTGAGTTGGGCAAGGTTTGTTAATTTGGCAAGGTGAAGCTGGTTGCAAGAATTATAAGCATTGGAAGTAAGAAGTAGGTATCTCAATGAAGTCATGTTTTCAAGAAAGCAAGGAAGTTCTTCATGAAACAAATTATGGCTCAAATCAAAGTACTCAATATGTGTAAGTGTGGAATTTAAACATACATGTTGTAGGTTTCTGTTACTGAGTTTACTCGATGACATACGTAAATCCACATGCAACAAAAGAAAGCATATCGAGTACATTAAGCAAATCGTTTGTTTGACTTAATTAGGTCCACCGAGCTCAAATTAAGGTGCCTGAGCAAGGAAAGACGGGACACCCACGTGAAATCATCAACAATTAGACTGATTAAATCATAACCATTATGACTGAGATCAAGCACACTCAACAATGAAATATTGCCTAAATGATGAGGAATGACACCACCAAAGTTCAAACAAGAGAGATTAAGATGTTGTATTTTATCCATCAACCCGAGAAATGAGGGAATAGAGGCAAGGTGAAAATTATGCCCACTCAGGTCTAGGAAAGACAACTGTTTCAAGTCCAAAATGGAAGAATCGAGTGTTTCAGTAAGCAACATGTAGGTAGAAGAAGGATTATCATCGTGATCATAGTACCTCTTATTTTGGAGATCAAGACGAATAACATGGCCTGATGTTTCATCACACTTGATGCCTTTCCATTCACAACAATCGGTGCTAGCGTTCCATGATGACAATCTGTCGGAAGGATCTGAAAAGCTCGCCTTGAACCTCAAAAGAGCCTTCTTTCCCCTTTAAAATACAACCAAAAGTAAAAGTAAAAATGAGAAAGGCGGAATAAATCTTCCTCATAGTGAATATCCAAAGACAAGTTATAGAATGAATATTAAGAAATTCCAGGCTTATGTGGCATGCATTTAGATATATCATCACTGGTTTTATAGTGTTAGCATAGAATTTCGTATCCTGAGATGTTAATCAATCGTCGACTAGAGTCTAGAGGTCAAGCGTCCAACTTATCCTGGTTTTATAGTGTACTTGTTGCTTTCTTCTCTTTTCTTTTGTTTTCTATTAATATTTTCGAGTTACAAAGAAAAAGAAACATGGACGGCTGTAGACTTGAGTTAAGGTTAAAGTTTGAGATGATATCTAGAAGCGAAGTTGGAGTAACTGATACTACTAATATGCAATCACATAAATCAACTTGTTCAATTATTGGACTTGTAGAAACTATATATGATTGTTTTCCATTGAATATATATTAACACACGAACTATGAGAGTTTATTGCATTTCTATAGTTGCAGAACAAACCAAACCAAAGAGTGCTCAGTATTCAGCAAGCTCAGAAATGTCAAGCATAGACTTTATAGCAAACTATACTAATCTGTTCTTGTGCTTACTTTGTTTTTTTTTTTTTTTTTTGAATAGGAATAACAAACATTACTAGTTTACTACAATACTTTGAACACCACGTTTGCATCCAAAGTATATATGAAAATGACTAAAGATGTTGTTGCTGAAGAAATTCATAGGATCCAAATTATGAAGGAAAGAGTTTAGGCTCCCATTTTGATTGCAGGCTAAATTTCTCTGATTTACAAGATATTCAACAGGTTCGCGAGAGTAGATAAAGAATGCAATTAACAGCTAGAGTACTGCAAATCATACTACACAGTCCAGCTGAAATCATAACCGCAAGACAATTGAAGTTAGAAAGTAGAATTAGATCAATGCTAATATGCTGCAATTGTAATATTGTATACTAGTACTACACAAGAAGAGTAAACAGCAACAATAATTCTGTACTGACGTTACTGAACCGGACCGGTTGAACATAATGCCGCGAAATGGTAAAATTCCTATTTCCAAACAACACAAATCACCTAAAATTAACGTTCCTGATTATGAATTTATGAGAACAAACTAATTAGCTTTGATTTATAACGCGTTAAAAGAAATTATAACACAACCTAAAAAAGTCTAGGGTTATTTATATATACGGAAGGGAAGGAACCAGAGTCGATCAGAGATGGCGAATATCGTTATCGCTAAAGGCACCGCCTCCGTCGATGCCTTACATCCCGACCCATGATGATTTTCTCCGAGATATGGAAAAGGTACAAATTATTAACAAAGGTATCATTCAGGATCTGATGGAAAATAACAAAGAGTGGATGAAGCAGCAATGGCACATGATGGAGATGGAGATGTCCGACAGGGACCAACAACGGCGGAGGAGTTATACGGATCTGATGCGAAACGAGGATACACTCTGGTTTAACCCCTTGGACAATGAGGAGGAAGAGGACGATGAGGATGAGGAAGAAGAAGAGGTAGAAGATGATGAGGAAGAGGAAGAGGAAGAAGAAGAAGACGAGCAAGAGGAAGAGGAAGATGATGATGATGATGAGGAAGACGAAGAGGAAGGCCTGGATTGGTTTTGTTTGAAATTTCCATGGATCCAGCTGAGTTTTTGTCTCTATACAGTCCTTTTCGAAGTAGTCTGCCTCACACCACGCAGATATGTTCGCTCAAACTTAGTAGAGAAGGTATGGATTCACTCGATGTGTATGGTCTGATTCACGTGTATTCCCAAACGAGACGTCATTACCAAGTTATCTTCGACCGTCAGAGAAATAACTGTCAAACCCTCACCGAAAAGGACCCATATTTACTACTCACAGGTCCTATCCTTGCTCCTCTTGCTCCTCCGCATCGTCTGGTTATACAAGGCACCTTGAAATTGAAGAGCACTACTCAATCTAAGGACAAATGTTTGAGCGTATCCATTTGTTGTGAGGATGGCAAAGTGACTGACATGCAAAGGTGAAAGAATTTCAAGATAAGGAGACAGGCAATCCGTTTGTGTGCACAAAACAGGACTTTGGAAAGCCCTACTTGCTGGAGCTGACACGTTGTGTTGTGTTGGTAATATAGGGTGTGATAATCTTGGAATACTTCTTTGGATCGTGTAGTCACTTTCCAAACAAGATAATTCGACCCTACAGTTGTTGCCGGGGTTACACGAATTCCTTGTTGGGATAATCCAAGAAGGCAATCTTATTCAGGCAATATGAATTTCGATCAGAAAGTAGAGAGGATGTATGAGTTTTTGTTGTACTTGTTTTGGAGACTGATCGCTTCAATAAATAGAAGCGAAAAGGTGTGAACGAAGTGGTGTATCTGTTCAGAACGAAGTGTTATGAACGAAAGGTCACGTTAGTTCACGAACAAGCATGTTCATTCACGAAGAGTTGCGATGTTCCAAAAAGGACGGGGCGCTGCCCCGCACCCAGCCAGGGGCTACGCCCCTTGGAACCCCGTACAGGGGCGCTGCCCCTTGCAACCCCGCGAGGGGCGCTGCCCCTCGACCCCGCAAGGGGGCGCAGCCCCCTTGACCCCCGCTTCGTATTCGTGGTCGATAACTCGTTGGCTCAACAAGTGTGCACTCCACACTACCCAAACTTGTTCCGAGCTCAACGAGAGATCGCATCAGTCTCTAGCAGATCGCATTACTACTAAAATGAATTGATGACACTAAAATCACCAACATGTTGTCATCTTCAGCCTTGTGGCCACTATCTCCATGTGGGTTATAAAGAGGGATGGGTCGCTGCCAGACTGCTGTTTTACTGCCTTTCCTGACACTGACACCATGCGGGACATGAAGGTTGTGCTACTTGACTCCAAAGATGGGAAGGTGACCCTTGATTTAAAGCGCGACATGGTCCAGCTCTCACACCGTACTATCCGTGTTGAATCTGGTGAGTGACTCATCATTCATATAGAGCATGGTAGTAAGAAAGAAGACTTGAGATTCTCAACTGGGGAATTTAATAGTGAAGACCTTCCTGAAGAAGAAACTTCTCTAGCTAATATTGGCTTGTGGCAGATAGAATTCAGAGTCAAATGGTCTTGGTATTGGCGCTGGCGCAATTCTTATTGATGTTGTTGTGCCTTATTGGATTTTTGTTACCGTCTTAATTTTACTAGTTAAACTATGTTTGAACTTTGAAGTGGCATTAGTGCTATAACTGATGATGATCTTGAATTTTTTTTTTTTTTTTTGTTACATAAGAAAAACTAGTCACTAGACTAAATCAAAATCCAAACGGTAAAAAGTCTTCAGGAGGTTGATCCAAATATCGCCCCCTTCTTGCAACGTTGTAGCTCATTTGTGCAAGTTCATTTGCACACATGTTCCCTGAAGGATTAATATGGCAGAAAGTAATTTCCCAAGGTTTCTTCAACAACTCCTTACACCGTAGCACAAGCGACTAGAGTTCTTGTGAGCTGGTATTGTGGCCTTCAACTAAGTTCCACACATTGAGAGAGTCTATCTCCACTTCAAGCTTTTCCACCCTTTGTTCCCACCAGTGGCGAATCCGAGACGATATTTCAGGGGGGTCAAGAATCGAAGATTATATTTTAGGGGGGTCAAGTTAAGTTTGTATTTTTTTTATTTATTAAAAGGGAAAATAATAACAATGAGAAAAATATTCAAAATGAGAAAGGAATTGTAGAAAAATGATAAAAAACACCAAATGCTAAAGAGGGGATTTGAAACAGTGACCAACCAAATAAAATAATATCACTTAAGCCATTGCAACAAACCAATTATGTGTAATAATAGTGTTATACATAGTAATATCTCAGATCTAGGGGGGTCAATTGACCCCCTTGACCCCCAGTGGATCCGCCACTGGTTCCCACGCGATTTTGACGCCATGCAACAGAGCAGACAACTCTGCTTCATCGGCTGTGGGAGATGAGAGCTTCAAGCAGAATCCCCATAAGCACGTCCCTTTATTGTCCTGCATAAGTCCACCCAAAGCTCCGCAGTTGAACTGATTTCATAACTTGTAAGCTGTCATCCGTATTAAACTTCATCTAACCTAGTTGTGGTTGTTCCACGAGAGTGATTGGCTTCCCCTGAATTTTGAGTTAAAACTTGAACCTTTACTCATTTGTCGGGAAAAGTCTGGACTTAAACTCAAGATCTTGATTCTTGAACCTTTTTAATCTTTTATCTTAATGGTAATTAAAATTGATTTTCTGATGTTTACATAACTTTAACTTTAAAGAAAAAAAATCGTTAAAAGAAATCTAAAGGGTGGGTAATAGCGTAATTTAACAAGCTGCATCTGCTCTAGGTCACATCCGGTAATGACTATAAATACCCAAACACAAACTAGGTTCTACTCACACTACTTGATCTTATCTGAGCATAGCGGCCGCGAGGAGGCGGCGATTTAGGCCGGTTCTTTTAGCGATTCCGTGGAATGAGGGTGTCACCCTCCGCCGTTATATGACGGCGGTAGCTGGAGGCTCTGATTTGTTCACGATTCTCTATCTCGACCTCCGAAAACCGCTTTCTCTAAGCTGCTGCTACTGCGATGAAGACTGCCTGCATCCTGAGCCTGCAACTATTATTGTGCGGCGGTGATGGCATAGCGGGCTTTTCATATCAATCTCCGTTTTTAATGATTTAATTTCAGCTAGATCTATAAGATTATAAGATTCTGTGTGTATACAATCTGATTTATTTTATTTTTTCATTCAGTTTTAAATTGTTAGATCACACTTCTCTGTATGATTGTGAAATTGTAAGAACACTTAATTATTTTTATTTTTATATTTTTTCGTGTCAGAACCTCTAAAGAGGTGATTTTACTAATTTTATGTATACGATTTTTACAACTGTTCATATATATGTTGTTGGGCTTAATTCTCAGACTTGCAAGCATATTAATTCGCTTTTCATCTATTATTATTATTTCATCTCCGGTGGATGGAAGCCCAAATGCTGGACCAACCTCAGCATTATCAATCACAAACTTCAGGCCTTGGAAGTTCATGAGGCTTTTATCTACATGTAAATTAACCATTCATCAGCTCCCGGTCGAGCTTCTCTATTCCAATCTTAGAGAGCCCTTCAAAACATGTCCTCTTAAAGTTACTTGTTAGTCTTTTTTAAAAAATTTCTTTGGTGTTGATTCTATACACATCATTGGGCGACATCTGTGTTTAAGTTTTTTCTCCTATTCATCATGATGAGGAAATAAATAGTAAGTTGAATAAGTCACACTAACACATGGTATATGAATCGCACATAAATATTAAAAAAGCACTTATGTCAAACTGTAAATGGAATTGCCAAAGAAATACTTGCATCTTAAACTATGTTGACATGGGATTAACACAGTATGGTCTGCAAAGTTGTAATCTATAGGAGTAACACTCCTGAAAAAACTCATGCTGCACCAAATATTTTTCCAGATTTTGAGGTGTTTTGTAAATGGCTTTTGATCCTGCAGTGACCCATTCTTCCAGGTTTGAGTTATTGATTTTCTGATTTTCAAAAAAATGGCAGCACTTGGTGTCTGGAGATTAATTATTTTGGTTTTACTAGTACGATCTTAATAGCGTGTGTTTATCTAGTTCATTATAGCCAATAACCATATATTTGCTTTGCTTCCCTTGCTCATTTATCAAATTTTGCAATAATGGAATTGGATACATGTACTTTTACCTGCAATTTTAATTTCTTTCTTCGAAATGAAAATGATGTGCCTTTCTGTTGTGATAGACTTACATTAGTAAATAGCTATGAGCACATTGTATACTTACATCTTGCATAGTTGCATCGTAATGATATTCGATTATTACAGCGAACATGCATTGTATGGATATTCTACTAGACTTTCTTTCTTTACATACTGCAGTATGCATGAAATTCTGGTCTAACTACAGGTCCAGATGCTGCTACTCTTTTAGCATTGGTGGTAAGCAGTACAAGGGTATGGCACCAATTTGTTAATCAATGAAAGTCCTCAACTATCTTTGGATAATTTTTATCATAAAAAGTGCCTGTTACAGCCTAGTTGTGGAGAGGCTGCAGGCGGTTGATTGCTGTTGAGGGGCGCTGAAATGTGTTAATTTGTAATAGGTTTGTATAAAGTTGATAAGAACCGAACATGGTCTCAAGGGGTTCAGAACCAATCACAATAACAATTGAGGTTCTGGTTCCACATAGTGTCTGACTTCTGAATCTTGCTGTCCAGTTCTGAATGTTAGAAGAATTCCTGTTCAGGGGTCGCTCCATTCCGGACATTCAGCCACGAGCCTATTGCACCATCCATCATCATTGTTTTGTGAAGATTTGGTGATCTTGGCACCTCGATTGTTATTGCATTATACTTGAAATGCATTTATATCATGAATATATGACCTTGTTCAAGTGTTGTCATTATTATTATGAATTATTTTATCTTAATTGGGTGAATCCTCACACATGTTATTCTACGTCTAGTCGTCTACTTTGTCCTGACATCATAGTTTCCCGAATAAATGATATAATAATTTGTAAAATGTGACTAAAATGTTTGTGGCATCTTTCAGAGGAAAGGAACACATTGAGAAAATGTATACAGTGAAACTTAAATTGTGTTTAGCCAGTCAATAATACATTACATCATAACCAGGAGAGAGCATCAGATTTGCATCATCAATCTATATTGGATGAAGCATTGAAACTGCTAGATATGAATCAATTACTGATAGATTTTGTATATGGGGAAGCCAATAAGGTAGCAAGTTACATTGCAACGAAGGTTGAAAGTGAACTTTTGGTTTGGATCAAATTGTCAACTATTGTTTACTTATTGTTTGGGATTGTGCTCCCTTTTGGATGAATACTTGAATATACTTTTAAATTCAGATAACAGACTCTGCCTGCTAGTCTCTTTTCTTTACGGGAGACGAAATATTCTTGGATCTCTTCAAAACAGTAATTTTGTCTTGCTCCTTCAAGAATTATTTCCTGGTGAATATCTGCAGCCTGCAACACATGTGAACATGATAACTAATATTTAAAATCAGTTTTCCTTATTATCCCTTTCAATTGCTCTATCTGTAAGACTGGAGTCCCATAGTCAATGCAAATAGGTCTGGTATATGACTATCTCCTATTTTTTTATTTTAGGCTTTCAAAATACTTTTCCACAATCAACCATGATGAAGTTTAGAAACTGTTTAGGAGAGTTGGCAATAATGAAATTATCACACTAGAGAGTTATTTTGGTTAAAAAGCCTCCACAAAATATGCTTAAGAGTAGAAGACAATATTCATTTCATTAAATTCAGTTACATTTAGATCGGTTCAAATATTTTAATTAGGTTCATATCATTTTAGTTTAGATTTGTTTAGTTGAAATTTATAATTCAAAATGATTTTATTCCACATGTGACATAACACTTCTCAGGCTCTACTACACACCTAATCTATAGTATCAATTACTTGGAAGAAAAATAGCTGTCGATTTGGGGCCGGGTATGAGAATAAATTGTACAGAAGACTTGTCAATATGAATAATCAAATCAACTGTATTTTTGGCTGGTCTTAATTACGCCCACTTTGTTATCTTTTCACAATCAAACACGTCCTTTGTGCTAGCATTTTTCCTTTTCTTTAGGATAAAAGTCCTCATTCTTCTATTAATCAGAGAAATCATCAAAGTACATCATCATCAGATAATGGTTGGCAAATTGGCATCATCCTGATGTACCTGTGTGACAAATCTAGTTTTAGTATTTGTATTTAGTCTAAATATAGCAACCATAACACAAAAATCAGAGCAATGAGGCGGCAGTGAGATGATAATCTAACCCGGGTCGAAGGACTTAACTAAGCTATCGCGGGAAGGGGATTGAGTTTGCTAATTAATAAAGTGTTGGAGATTTGGTTGGTTGAACAACATTTTATACTAAAGTCATGCAATTGTGTAACGTCGAATCGTTAAGAATACATCTTTTTAGATCTGTTTCACTTATTTATTTTTTACATGTTTTATATCTCGTGCAAATTATATATTGATGTAATACATGAGTGAAAATAAATTCTTGGTGTTAAATTACATTAATGTAAATTCTTTTCTCGTGTAAATTTAGCTTGAAGTAGTTAGTGAAATTGTGGGTGAAATATTATAGTAGAAGATACTTGTGTGTATAAAATTTGGTTTGAAGTTAATGTATGGACATTGTGTGAATAATTTAGAAGATAATTTTATGTTTTTCAGCTATAACTTACTCTCAACTTTACTATTGTAAGTTTTTAACTCTCATTTTTCAGAATTGATATGGAGTTAATTTTAAACTCTGCCCTTTCACCTCTAATATTAAATATCAATGACACAAGGGCAAGAAAAATAAAATGACTACAACCATTCACAATCACATCTCCCAATCAATTAATTAGTTAGTCTTATTAATACATAATTTTCACATTAATCCGATCGATCGTCAACCCGTTTTTTTGTCCCTGAACTACCAAATTCATGGGCAAACTATAATGAGGTTTTAACGGTTGCTTACTTGTTTTAGTGCTTAATTGGCTTCCTTTTTTATCAGAATTTTTTTATTAATGTAACGTTAACACAATTACAAAAGGGATGTGCTTAATTGGCTTAATTAACCCACCATATCAAGTGAAAGTAAATGAGGAGGAGCTGGAGATCGAATGACTCTGGTCTGAAGCAGCACTGACTTAATTCTGTCTATTCTATTTAGTTGTGCGTGTTCTCAATGACAGCATTAATTGAGCAAGGCTATTCTATTTAAATGTTAGTAGTATTTATTTATTTAATTCACAAATTTTCATTTTTAGTTCGTGAGAATGCGAACGGGATCCAGAGACATAGACAGTGTAGTGGTTGGGTTAATGAAAGGGAGAAATTAATAATTGAAATAGTTGTGTGGGTTACATTAAAATTATGGTTAATGGTCCTTATATATGGGTTACATTGAAATAGTTGTGTGGGTTACTCGTCACCCCCTTATTCTTGGCATCTTGCTAGTGAGATTGACATACTAGAAGATGGGGTGATCAAGTTTTGTTACCGCCATAACAATTTTGAGGTGTGTCTAGGTCTATTTTCATCTTCATGCTTGACGGTTTTGATTTTTCTCTTTGTATTTTTCTTTTTCTTGCGTGGTGGTTAGGTTGAGGGTGTCTTGGTGTGCATCGCTTATGCACTTTCCGCTTGTATTCTTAAATATTTCGGTGTTAATATATTTTGCTAATTCCAAAAAAAATAAAAAAATAATAAAAATAATATGGAAAAAATAATGATTTGTCTAAGTGGCACTCGGCGCGCGGATACATGAAATACTGTTTCTCATAAATTTCATGTCACCTCGATGTCAATTTAAGTTTAGGTAACGATAGATTTCCCAGAAACAGAAAATGTTTTACTCCTTCCGTTCTCTCATAAGTGTTCTGTTTTGACTTTTTTCGGTCAACAGCTTTCAGTTTTGATTCCCGATTAATCTTAAACTATAATGATAAATTATTTAACGAAATGATATTATGAAAATTTGAGTTCTATATTTTCATAATATAATTTCGTTAAATACTTTATCATTATAGTTTATTTTCATAATATAATTCTGTTAAATAATTTATCATTATAATTTAAGAGCAATCGGGAGTCAAAGTTGAAAGTTGTTGACGGAAAAAGTCAAAACGGGACACTTCTGAAAGTTGTAATTGTAATATGAGATTTTGAGTGTTCACTATAATTGTAACTGGAAAAAAGCTGGTCATTTTAAAGTTGAATTGCATTTGAACTTTCAGATTTTTTTTTGAAACGCAAAATTTTATTAATTATAATAGTTTTTTAAACGGCAAATATTTACTTCTAATGTCTATGTTAGGGATCAATCCTGCACCTTATAACTCCTTTATTAATAATGATAATAATAATAATAATAATAATAATGAAAGGTGAGCATAAGAACTCTATAAGATTACACCAACCAAAACAAAATGCACTAACTCTCACCCCGAAGTTCTAAACAAAGCAATGATTCATACACCCAATCACTCGACCACAAAATATTGTTAAACCCCAATTCATTTCTTGCCTTTCATAATGACCAGACCAAACCAAACATTATCAAAATGATTTCCCTGAAGTAAGATTCTTTTTCATTAAGTCTTGGTGATTTCGAAAATGACGTAATGGATTCTACCCACTCACCACTTTGACTCCAAGCCAATGGTAAAACAAACCACGCCTCATTTGCCTTCTCACACTCAAACAACACATGCCAAGTTGGTTCATTCTCGTGATCACAAAACTTAGGGCCTGATTGGTTAGGCACTGTAGCATGTAAAACGGCGTTGACCGCCACCTTTCCCACCGCTTGGTAAGTTTTGGAGTGTGTGTGTTTTGGTTCCGGGCTGCATGGGGAAGTGTGCAGAAGGGTTTTGAAACCCACGTTTTTACAGCCGGTGAAGGGTTTCAAAACCGGGGAGGGGGGCACCGGTTTTCAATTTACAGGCAGCATGTGTTTTGGAGGGCACCTGGAATGACGTGTTTGGCCTCAGATAACATAGATATATTACAAGTTATGCCCCTGCCAACCATTAGACAACCATTAATTAACTTGCTATAATATGCTTGCATAATCAAATAGTAGTAGTACTTACGTTCAGATATTTTACCTTAATTCATGTCCAAATTCTATTGGTGTTATAAGAAAAACATATACTATAGCACAAGCTACGTACCATATATTTACACTATTTTCATTTATTTTTCAAATAATTAGTCCACTGATCAATTTAATTTCACTTCGTTATTTTTCTCGGACCACTCCACCGTACCTAATTAACGCTCCAACTTATAGTACTGAGGTAGAAAATTTAGTAACTTTTATTAATTTAGCACAATGGCACAATTAATATAACAAATACATTGCTTTGGTGGTGCATCATGCATGGGCAACTTAGCAGGCTTACGGGCCTCATATATATATATATATATATATATATATATATATATATATATATATATATATAAATTTTATTATATAGCATGTATACTATAATGCTAGTATGTCTTTATTTTGACAAGTGCACAGAAGGTTGTAGTTTATTTATTTAGTAAAAATCAGTTAATTAATTAATGAAGTGACCAAACTAGTGATATTAATTGGTGTGAAATTAGTAGTATTGTTTTGCAACTGGTTGTATTTATTGGAGTTATATATTACGATACTAGTACAAAAAATGTCATGATAATTAGGTGAAACGCAGTTTAATTTGAGGTATTTAGATCATAAAATCCTTACAAGATCTGGATTGAATTGACATTAACGTTAATTAATGAAGAGTCTAACTAGTTTTTTCAGAAACAACAAAAAACTTCCATTAACGTCATAGTAATATACAAGAGTAAGAGGGGTATACCCCAACACGATATAAGATGTATCACTAAATCTCAAGTACACAAGTGGGTCCAGATAGCCAACGAGACTATTGGAGAAACCAAACCGGAACGAAACCCGCAGACTCTAGCTAAGCTATGATCCTTGGAGAATCTAAAACTGAAATCCCAACTAACAAATGGCTCTTCGAACTCCAGACGACGTGATTCGGCTAGTAAAACCACATTGCAACATATCAAGCTGGCTAAAATAAGGCTACATTAGTCATTTCAGTAGATTTGCCCCAAAATACATCAACTTTACACTATCAAACTCATTTACCAAACACATTTTGCTACTACAATTTCACATCATCGGATGTACTTTAGATTTTTACCAAGCAAGTGTTTTCCCGTTTTTTGCTTAGTCAACTCACTCATTTTCGCATGCGAATTGGGTTCGGTCAGGTGCGGATGTATTTTGAAAGTTTGACCGTGTTTCGGAATGTGTTTTTACCAATCGGTACCTTACATGATATTGTATATGAGCTATGAAAGATTTTTCTATCTCGAAGATTCACCAAAGTAGTTAGGTATTCGACTTTGAAGTGCTTTCCACACAAAAGTTGAAATTTTATGAGGAGCTGATTTACACCAAGCTATCTCCAAACATGAATTCACTTCCACTTAACTTTGCTAGCGGAGCAAGAATGAGTAAGTGGATTTTGTATCATACCCTCCACTTGAAATCTTCCACCACCACCACCACCTATATTTAATACAAGGATCCAAAGAGCAACTGTCAAACAAAGTAAGAAATCAAATTCCTCCCCAAATCTTCTTCCCATGAGACAATGTCCTTCACCTTTATTGAAATTGAAGACCAAGTCTTCCCACCTCCTTTTATCCATGTACCACCTTATAATTTAATATTAGGAAATAACACAAAATTTATCTCATACAGTATATAGTTTTAAAATTTTCATATAATTTATGATGAATTCTCGAAAGTTGATAGTTTGATACATAAATTTGTATGGTAATAATAATTAAAGCTGAATTAATTGTCCCCCAAAATGCAAAAGCTTCACTTGCACCGCCACCGCCACTTTGAGAACTCATTTACCAGATAACAATGTTGCAATTTAATCTTTCACTTTTCATAATCGCATTACAGCAAAATTGTGTGAGAATCGATTGCTAATGCCATTCTTCTTTTGCTTAACTACATTTAGATTCCATTTGGTTGTGTTATAGTAGTAGTATCTGAGAAGAGAAGCGATCATGGCTCTTCCAAGACTATGTTTAAGAAACCTATCCAGTTTACAAAGCTCATGTCAACCTTTCCGTGCCTCCCACTCTGTGTCGCTTGCATTGGATCCCGAAACGCGATGTGGGTATCATAATTCATCGCGCTTTGGTAGAGCACACCACCTGTTTGATGAAATTCCTCAGAGGGATATTTCTTATTACAATGCCCTGCTAGTCAACTACTCACGGAATGGTCAAGGCCGTGAAGCCTTAAACACTTATGCATTGATCGACCGCACCGGTGTTCGTGTAGATGGGTGTAGTGTTTCTTGTATCCTAAAGGTTTGTGGAAGCTTGAAAAATCTTGTTTTTGGTAAACTAGTACATTGCCAGTGTGTTAAAGTGGGGTTCTTGGAAGATGTTATTGCTGGCACATCGCTCGTAGATATGTATATTAAGAGTGGGCTTTTGGACAATGGACAGAAAGTGTTTGATGAGCTTAGAGAAAAGAATGACGTGACTTGGACTTCGTTGCTCACTGGTTATGCTCAGAAAGGATTATTTGAGAAGGTTAAGGAGATCTTTTGCATGATGTTGTATGAGGGTGTTGAGCCGAACTCTTTTACATTTGCGACATTGCTTGGAGCGTTGGCAGATGAGGGTGTGGTAGAAACTGGAAGGCAAGTGCATGCTATGGTTATTAAAAATAGTTTTGACTTGACCATGTCTGTAGGGAATTCTTTGGTTAGTTTGTATTCTAAATCTGGCATGGTTAGAGAAGCTAGGACTGCATTCGATAGTATAGAATATAAAGATGTAGTTTCTTGGAATGGGATGCTTGCAGGTCTGATAATGAATGGGCTTGATATTGTTGCTCTGGAGTTGTTTCATAGGATGCAGGGTGCTGGTGTTAACTTTACCGAAATAACTTACACAACTGCTATCAATATATGCACCAACCTTAAAGAATTGGGATTTGCAAGGCAGATTCATTGTCAAGTCGTAAAGAATGGGTTTAATTTATTTGTCAACATTAGAATAGCTCTTATGGTGTCTTACTTGAAAAGTAGTGAGGTGGATGAGGCGTTTAAGATGTTTTCAGCTATGGGCCAGGCTCATAATGTGGTATCCTGGACGGCAATCATTGGAGGGTACTTGCAGAATGATAAATCAGAGCAGGCGATAGATCTATTCCTCCAGATGAGGAGATCAGATGTCAGACCTAATCATTTTACTTATTCAACGATACTTGCAGCTCTCCCAGCTATTCCGTTGCTTCAAGTGCATGCAGATATTATCAAAACCAACTATGAGAAATCACCTGCAGTTGCGACGGCTTTGCTTGATACTTATGTGAAGTTAAGAAGGATAGATGAAGCTGCAAGAGTTTTCAACCAAATTGATGACAAGGATGTGGTTGCTTGGTCTGCGATGTTGGCTGGATACGCCCAACAAGAGGATACTGAGGGAGCTATAAGAACTTTTGACCGGTTAGCTAGAGAAGCTGTCATGCCAAATGAATTTACATTCTCGAGTGTCATCAATGTATGTGCTACACCCAATGCAGCTACAGGGCAGGGGAAACAGTTTCATGCAAGCTCAATTAAGTCTGGTTATAATAATACCATGATTGTAAGCAGCGCCCTTGTCACTATGTATGCCAAAAAAGGTGATATTGATAGTGCTCATAAAATTTTTACAAGACAAAAGGAAAGAGATCTAGTCTCTTGGAACTCCATGATCTCAGGTTATGCACAACATGGTTATGGGGAGAAGGCACTTGATGTATTTAAGGAGATGCAAATGAGAGGAATTGAATTGGATGATATCACGTTCATTGGCGTTATCTCTGCTTGCACTCATGCAGGACTCCTGAATGAAGGTGAAAAATATTTTGAAATGATGGTGCGTGACCATCATATTTCTCCAACAATGGAGATTTATTCATTGATGGTTGACCTTTATGGCCGAGCTGGAATGCTGGATAAAGCCACGGGTGTCGTGAACAGAATGCCTTTTCCAGCTGATGCTACTATTTGGCGCACTCTCCTGGCTGCATGTAGAGTTCATCGAAACTTAGAGCTTGGGAAGATGGCAGCCGAGATGCTTATTGCATGCCAGCCCCAAGATTCAGCTGCATATGTTTTGTTAGCTAATCTTTATGCTGTATCTGGACATTGGCGAGATAGAACAAAAGTGAGAACACTGATGGATGAGACGAAAGTTAAGAAAGAAACCGGATATAGTTGGATTGAAGTGAAGAACAAGACATACTGGTTTGTTGCAGGAGATGTTTCTCACCCATTATCAGGTAAAATTTATGGAAAGCTTGAAGACTTGAGTACTCGTTTGCGAGATGAAGGATACCAGCCAGATACAAATTATGTTCTACATGATATTGAGGAGGAACAGAAAGAAGAAATTCTTTCACGGCATAGCGAGAGGCTGGCTGTTGCTTTTGGATTAATTTCAATTCCTCCGGGTATTCCAATACGGATCATGAAGAATCTGAGAGTTTGTGGTGACTGTCATACTGTGATTAAACTAATATCAAAAATAGAAGGAAGAGAGATTATTGTCAGGGATTCAGCTAGGTTCCATCACTTTAAAGAAGGTTTCTGCTCTTGCCGTGATTACTGGTAAAATCTTCAGGAATTACAAGTTCAGGATTCTGTCACGAAACTCAAGAAAACACCACTTCTGTTCTTGGCTGAGGGATGGAAAAAGAACATTTAGTTACTCTTATCCTGCAGCTGTCAAATGAGCAGCACTCCTGTTGTATCTAGCTGATCTGACTGGTAGCTGGTTAAAAATACTGAACATATATGTTTGTGAGTAATGATTTTATGAGTTCCTCAGACAGTAACCATTGGATTACGCTCAGAGATTGCCATTTTATTTCCTGGTTGCTACACTTTTATGACGTACTTCAATCAGGTAGGAGCCATTAACTTCCAAAATCATGAGAAAAATTAAGAAAGGAGCTTTCAGAGAGAAAGCACTGAAGATATTATTAGTATTCTTCATAAAGTTGAGATGGAGACCGTGGACTTCTTTGTGCCACCAAAGTGATGCTTCTGTGCTGTTTTGCAATCTATAATATAGCCAAAAGGTGCAATACTAGTTTTATATGTATGTCATATATTATTATTGTATGAACCTGCTGAACTTCTGTTAAAAATATGAAATATAAATGAGTGCATGTGCTCACTATCCAAAGATCTTGGAGAACCTATATTATGAAGGTAAAGTGCATCTCTTCCATCTTGCAGGTCAAGGTTCAACTTTATAACGCTCCCTTTCTATGTTGTCTAAAGTCGGCGACCAGAAGTCTAAGTATTACTTGGAGGAGTATGGACTTGCATAATTGGTCTGAGTTCTCTTCAGTAAAATGAGCATAATTTGCGAACAAGATCTGATTAAGAGGTTTTATTGTTAGCTTTAAACTTCTTACATGTTATTTGACAGGATGATTGACAAGTTTCTTATTTATCTGTCTTCTGTATATTATAATGTGTTTTGTTTGCTATAGTCTATACTCTGTAGTTACTACTTTAATGTTATGGAGCTGGGGCTTAATTACTATCTTGGTTTCTCTATCTCCACATGTAAAATTTGCATGAAAAAATAGCTGAAGTGAGAAATCGTTCCTGCTTAACTATGTGGCATTAAAATTCTGTTATGGCGAGTGATGTCCTAGAAATTGGGAAGGGCTTCGTGAAGCTCACATATGTGTTTATAGGATGTTGATTTAGGATAATTAACACCCACTTTATGCTGTTGGGTGTAATTTATAATATTGCACGTAATTGCTTGATGCAGATGGGCTGGATTTATTCTTCTTTTTCCTTGTTTTTTTTTTTTTTTTAAATCCTAATGTTTAATTTTGGAAGGGTTTTTAGGAGGTTTGTATAATGTGTGTGGTGTTTGGTTTAGTATAAGTACCTACAATAAAGGTGTGAGATAAAACTTTCCCAAATAAACTAAGAAAGGAAACGTAAAAAATCTATTGAAACAAACGTAAAAGGAATACGTAAAGAATCTAAAAAACAGATGAGCATGTAAGAGATTTTTGGCTGCTTTGGTATATCTGAGCAGTCATAAATGAAAACAGTACAGTTCATCATCTAGAAGTTGGAAATCAAAGCATTGCTGTTTTGTTGGCTGGTATACATTTGATTCAAATGGAAAGAAAATGATCTTTTTCTTTCATGGTTAAGAGAATACAGTTGTTAAATTATCTTACACTGAAAGTACATTAAGACCAATTGGACTCCTTACAACATGAAGTCCATTGGTCCATGTCAAAGCCCCAAACACAAATTCCCCATCACTTGTGTTGTAGGGTAGGAAGTTCATCTTGAAAGACAATTTATCCCCTGCCTTTCCAAATTTGAGCTTATTAGGCGTGACAGAAACATTAACACCAGCAGGACAGTCTATTTTCGCCTTGTAAATGGTAGAACCTTTGCCATAGTATGTTACTATTCTCTGAACCGATAAGCTTCCGTTCAAATTTGAGACTCCAATTGAAGGATAGTTAAGGTTGTAGGCTGGTGTTGGGGTGCTGCTGCAGTACATGGTCTCACTGGTGAGGTTTTTCAGCTGGGCAGAGCTAGCTCCAGTGCTGCAGAGGAAATCTATCATGTCTTTTGTGTCAAAATCATAGATTAAACCTGGATTAATTGCTGCAACTGGATTTATATGCCCGGATCCATAATCAAAAGGGGAGGTTGGTGTGCGACTTGGATGCCTTTTAATGAAGCTTCCAGTGTTATCTTGAGTTGTAGCTGTTCAGGAAAAAATTTAATACCAGAAGCAAATGAAATAATTAGATGATGTGTTATTTTCTAGTCTACGAATTCTTTTTACCAGTTGTCATAATTGCAGATTTGATGGCTGCTGGACTCCATGAAGGATGAGCCGACTTTACAATTGCGGCTAGAGCAGAAACATGAGGACATGACATGGAAGTTCCAGATATTATATTATAGTCAATTGATCTTCCAGCAGTGTTAGCAGTAGAAACTGGAGACCATGCTGCCAAAACATTAACTCCTGGAGCTGTTATATCTGGCTGCAATCATAAAGTGAAACTATTAAGTTACATTTTCTTGTTTTATGAAGTACAGAATCTTAAACGGATTTGCTTTCCAGTTTTGCCTGTTATGTGAGTTGAAGGAGTCATAAATGCATTTTATAATAACAAATTGCAAGTCTTTCGTTAAATTCCCTGTGATTCTCACCGGTGGTACTCTAACAAAATATTGCAGTAACACACGAAGTGTTCAGATACCCCCTGCAGAGGGTATTGACATGTCAAAATCAGGGAAGGGGGGGGGGGGATCAAATAACCCTGCCCCTTGCAAGGTCTGACTTCAACTTAAAGAGCTTTTGGGACATTCAGGTGCTATTATTCTTGCAAAATCATGATAGACATACTTTAATGATATCTGGACTAATGATGTTTGGACCCATTGATGAGAATGATGCCATTTCTGGTGCCGGTTTCGTCTGCAAAACTGTCATTGTCCTTGATATTCTAGCCACTGGGCTCCTGTAACAATACACCAAATACATTTTTTATTTGCACACTGGAATAAATGCATGCTGGAACTCATATGTATCTTGTGAATATATGTGAAGAGTTAACTTACTTTTCTGTAGCCATATATGATTGCAGTTCCTGTGCTTCTTCTAGGCCAATTAGCGTACCAGGTAGTACAAACTGGAATCCAATATCTCTTGCAAGTGGATCTACAAGTACTATTCCAACACCGCCGCTTTGCTGTATGGAAATAGCTTTTTCAGTACGGTTATCTAATACTTCCTCGAGCATGCAGACTACGATCTTCCCCTTAACATGTGTCGGATCTAAGGTATTCATCTTACAAAAGCTGAAAGATAAACCAAATGGAGTTAGAGAGTTCAAAGTTGCATGCATGATTTTGTTCATAGACAAAATGAAAACAAAACATAGAACATATCTCTCTAGTTCGGTATCTATCTAAACTGAATAATATGTTAGAAAGGGAACAGAAAGTGTAACATAAATGCTGTGAACCCTTGATAGTTAAACCAAGTGAAAATGGAAATGTTAATTACTGAAATAAAAAGTGCATTAGATATTATTTTTTTCCTGATGGAATATATACCTGGCGTTTGCTGAAGGAATTCCCGGTGCTGCTACGTCACCCCCTGCCACTAAACTGTAAAAGCTCTTCATATCCGTTGGATTTACACTAAAACCCTGTGACACATGAAATCCTTCTTCAGAAATTAAAAGATGTATGTTGTCATAGTTATACAATTGAGGCGGCCTAAAAACTACCTTAATGACTTTTGCATTTCCTAAATAAACATTAGTTTGAATATCTCGATCCATGGTGCTTGCTGCGACAGTAAGCATCCAAGGAGCAACGTTAGTTGCTGTTTTGGGCAAAAAACTGTTCCCAGCTGAGGCAGAAACCAGGATTCCTCTTTGAAAAGCATGGAAGCTTCCAATTGCATTAACATTTTCAAAGTAGGAAGGTTCAGGAGGATCTTGTCCAAGAGACATAGATATAATATCTACACCATCACTAATTGCATCATCCATAGCTGCTAGAACATCTGCATCACTGCATAGATTGAACCAGCAAGCCTTGTAAATCGCAAGTCTAGCTCTTGGGGCTCCTCCTCTTGCTGTGCCTTTCCCTATTCCATATAAGCTGACACTACTAACAACCGAGCCAGCAATGGTGGATGCAGTGTGAGTTCCATGGCCATCAGCATCTCTTGCTGATAGGAAAAAGGTTTTGTTGAATGATTCAAGTGGCCCATAAAACTCTATAAACCCTTTGTAATAATATCTAGCTCCCAATATTTTCCTGCAAAGTGAAATCAATCGTATAAGAATATCTAGCTACCACAATCGTTATGCTCTATGAATTTACATGTCACCCTGTGCTCAGACATAGTGTTAAGCTTTCTCAGGGGACGTTAATGTTATTATTTGAGCTCTGCTAGATGCAAGTTTTCTGAAATTGCAGTAGAGATACCAATAACATTGCTAAGCAGTAACAGGTTATGTGTAGTTCTTAGTCCTTACAAGGTAGTGTACAATATAATTTTTTTTGGGTATGCGAAATTGACGGTCAGAGTAGATTACCTGTTACAATTTGATAATGTGAAGTTCTGCCCAGTAGAGCATTCACCCTTGAATTTAGTTGGCACAGGACCTAGCCCATAATCGTTGAAGCTTTTTGATTCAGGCCAAACTCCTGATATAAAGATAGTTGACAGTTTTATCTTTTAGTTGCTTCAAGAGAGCACAACATATAATGTTCTGAAAAGCAACATATATAGACCTTATACCTGTATCAATGACACCAATGATCACGTCCGATGTTGAGTCCATCAATGGTTGGTAATTATGCTCCAAGTTGTTTATACCCAAAAATTCCCAAGAGTGTGTTGTATGGATCCTACTCGTCCTACTCTCAAATATAGATAGAACAGAACCACTGTCTGCAGTAAGAAAAGAATAATTAGCCTACATTTGCTACTTTTTTTTTCCGCAGCAAAACAGTGGTGTGACCTTATGACTAATAGTATGTATTGCAGTTGAACTGGTGAGTTTGGTTATGGATGCGGGAAATCCAAGCATATGATATCCCATAGATTATGTGCTCTTGTTGCATGAATGTTGGACAATATTACTGTTTATTGGCAAAATATAGTTGGCTAGATGCTTTATGATTTAGTAATATTATTTCTAGATGCTTTTCCTGTCATCATGCCTTGTTTTAAAAACATGTGCATGGTGTTTGAAGCGAATAAACTCTATACTTAGTAGTGTTGGATTCAGAAAAGTTTGTATCAATTGAGGAGTGAGGTTGTGCTTAAATGTCATGAGCATTTGTTTCTTGGCCACCCAGTCATGACAAAGATTGCATTGATAACCATACAAACCTTCAAGTTGTTTTGCTTCAGATGGTGTAAGCATAGCTGAGAAGCCTCTGAATGCCTTTGTGTAATGGTGGCGTGCTGCATCTTGTGCTCCGTCATGGCTGAAATAAATAAACAGCACTGAATGTTCACTACATGTGATATTAACTCTGTTGAGATAAAAAAGGAGGATTGATTCAGAGTTTCCGGTTTTTATGGTTTTCAGTTCTTTAACATTTTTTCTTGTAGGCAGGAAACTGGAGTGTAGAATTGCAAAATTAGCAATGGAAATAAAGCATACCTTCCGATTACGGAGGTAAGCATGTCATGGTTAGATGCAATGACTGAATCTGAATCCTGGAATGAGTGATCCCCCATGTACACTATGTAATGCTGCATGGTTAAAAGGTATGAAGTAAAAATGTATACTCAATAAGAATTTCCATTGCTAAGAGATAATAGTGTGCAATTATGGTATACTGCATATTTAAAATTTTAGGAAGAACTCGTGCACTTGTTAGTACCTTTCTATCTGAGATTGCTGCATTTGCTAATGCAAATCCGAGAAACCAGGTTAAGGCTAAAACTCTCACTATCTCCATGGTGATTAGCTAATGATTGACGAAAAGCTGTGTGTCAAGAATTGCAAATGTTAATCAATTTCTAGGCACTTTATATTGCTGATGATGGCTAATGTGGTTAAGCCTGCGTACAGCAAGTTCTGAATGTTTTTGCATGGACAAGCCGGCGGCTTCTGTAATTCTGTTGGTATATTCTGTAGTATGTTACTAGTGTCCATTTGGTGTCTGCCGTAGGAAATATTCCTTGGGAGGATGGAATTGGATTGTGTAAGTTAAAGAAATAAAATGAATTTGACATGGTCTCTCGGCCAGTAAATGAAATATTAAATATGAGTAACATGTTGAATTGAGCTGGACATGCAGTTTCTGGTTTTATGCAAAAAGCTAACATAACTGAACGAGTTTCCCATCTGTGGTCTTTTTACTTCTGATACGGTAAAATCTGTTTTGTGATGATTCGTAAGAGAATGTTATGCGTATCCCACCCACGAACAGATGCCTCTATCGTATATGTTATGTGTCCCAGGCAGAACTGGGGTTCTAAGTCAAGGGTACATGTACTGTTGGATCCATCAACCCCGAAACCAATTTGATGCAGATTCATCTGTACACTTTGCAGCTAAACTGAAAGTCAAGATCAATTTATCTGTCCTTGTAACAAGTTGACCTTTTCAAATTACACAAAAAATAGCAGCGAACAAGCCTAATCAAAGAGTACATGGAAAAAGAAAACAGAGTCTAAAAAGGCACATGAGAGCTCTCGCTATTGGAAACAAAAGTCTTTATCCGAGTAACTTGAATGCTATTGAAACCATGCATCAACTGTCGGCCGATCTCCACAACATCTATCACTCTCATTTAGAGCTTTGATAAGCAGCCAGCAATCCTCTTCAAGCATGATGTATGGCCATCCCATTGATACAGCAAACTGAAGCCCCAAGACCACGGTCTTCGCCTCTGCAACCTCTGGAACTTGCAAATGAGGTACTCTCCGGTGTCACCAGAAAACAACCTCCCCTGCACTATTTGAAGCAACTATCCCAACCCGCTGAAGTAGTAGGTTTAATTACATTGGGAGTGTATTATTGGCGATTCTGGGGTGTAAGAGAAGGAAAATGTTTAATTACACTTGTGACCCTAACATAAAAGTTAACCGTGTTAAACATGTGTAAGTTGAAAAAATGGATTAAAATGTTCGCGTGTAACTTTGAATAAAATAAAGGTTTAAGTGCATTTAGTAAAATTTTTCCTCAAGTTTTTAAACCATACTGATCTACAAAAAATCGAGAGAACACCAATTGTTCTGTTCCATGTGAACGTTGTAAGGCCCTTACACATTTGCAGGAACTTTGGAATATTTATATGTATTGTATTTAAAAAAAAAAAAAAAAACAGTATGAAGAATCACAAATACCAATTTGGAATGCATACACCATATTAACAACGTTCCTGGAAAAATTAACAACTGTTTGTACGAGATAGTAATAAATACAAGCAGTTTGGGATGGAGTCGGGTCATTTGCCTACTGGAATTGGGGAGGAAAGGATCATTCCCCACCTTCAGGTCTCAAGAGGTTATGTAAAAGCACAACATGTGAAATGTATTATATGCACCGCAATCAACCTTCTTCACCAAATTCCTTTGTGAATCTTTCGTGCACATCCAGGTCAGATTTGCTGACTGTTGGTCTTTGTCTTGCGAGCACCTTATCAAAGTCCGTCTTTGATATTGGAGGTGGAATGATCTATAGCGGAAGAACAAATGGTATAAAAAGTCAAAGAAGTGAGAACATATCTACAACTTGAATAAGAAAAACTAAGAACATTCGTTCCGCATTTAAGAACATGTCATAATTTATTGTCCAACATCAAAACTATCAGGGGATTTCATCAATAGACAATTGCAGTTGATTTTATTAATAGAATGTCCTGTAATTCGTTTTATCATCGTGCACTAAAAACAATAACTATTCCACATTGTATTTACTATTTACTAATACTACTACTACCATTTACTATAAGTCTATAACCAAGATAAATTATGTCAAAGAGGAAAGAAGACTCTATTTTTACTGGAATTCAACCACAAAGTAGCCAGCTGATGAGCTGATTAAGTATAACTGAATCAACTATTCCACATTAAAAAATAGACTTGAAAAGAAATGATAACCAAAAGAATACCTGTGCAGCAAGTCCTTTTGCAGCTAGCTCCGTCATTGTAACCTGGATAGCGCCTGGTTGTTTGGGCCCACATGGCATCCACGTACCATCAGATCTTTTTATGAAAAACATGGCATCTTGAGTTTTGCGTACAGGCTCAAATAAGACATCTTTGACCTATTTATTTCAGACAAAAAAAATTAAAAAAGTCACAAGATAAGTAAATGCTGGTATGATAGCTCCCAGAATCTGGATTGAAGCCAACTGAATGGATAAAAAGACCATTCACAGACTTACACAAACATTAACATCTGAACCGGAAAAGCCTTCGGTTTTACGGCCCAGAGCTTCAAAGTCACTTTCACTCAAACTATTTGGTGTATCTCCCAAGTGCACCTGCATAAGTTGAACCACAACAGGAGTATTATAATTTGGACAATCAAATATTACTTCTTCAGACGTAAATGAACGGAGTTTCTTACCTTAAACATATGCTGTCGTGCTTTTGCATCAGGCAGAGGGATGTAAATGCGTTTATCGAAACGCCGCCTGATGGCCTAAAGAAAAAATTGCAGTCGTTAGAGAAATATATAATCAAGGCACATACTGCTTGTTTAGAACTAAATATTACCTGATCAAGAGCATAAGGGGTATTCGTGGCAGCAAGAACAAGAACTTTATCATCGTTGTGGCCAACGCCCTGAATATTCATATCAGGCAGAAAGAAAAAAAGAGTTAAACAATCACTGTCCACGTCAAATAACGCAAAAGGATAATTCTAGACCAGAGTACCAGACTGAATATATGAATCGATTATGGGTCTTTTCATTGCAGTTTCTCATATCATCCAACACATAGTTATAGCAGGTATCACAAGCATGCAGAAACATCGAATACAGAATGCATGCATTTGCAAAACCCATAAAAAATTTCCTCTTTTACTTTTCTTTGAATAACTTTGTATGAATTACTCATAGTCTAGTTCGAAGTTGGGCAATATTTTAGTGAAATCTCACTCTTAAGTGAATGGTAACATGTTATAGTTCAGGATGGTGTGCATTTTCTATCAAGTTTCCACATTGACTACTTCCTACTGAAATAATCTTCGTTCTTTATGCTTATCAATATGGCCCACGATATGAATTCGTACATTTGCAAAACCACTTCAAAATATAGAAATTCATGTTAATGAAAACAGATTTCAATTACCTGCATCTGAACTAGCAATTCAGTTTTAATACGTCTGGAAGCCTCACTCTCATTTCCTTCTCCACGTTGTCCAACTAATGAATCTATCTCATCAATGAAAATGATGGAAGGAGAGCTCTCACGTGCCATTTGGAAAAGATTGGAAACTAGCTTCTCACTTTCACCCATCCACTTCGAAACCAAATCTGACGAAGAAATGCTGAAAGAGAACAACAGTTGGCACTTGCAAACTTCAGTGTCTATGTAATCGATCATTAAAAGTTTTAAATAAAAGACACTAAAAAGGATGCATCCTTTCAGTATGCACAAACCATAAAAAAAAACTCTCTTTTTCAAATAAATTCTTTTGCAATAAATTAATGGTGCACCCATGGAAAAGGGTTGAACAGAACAGAGTCAATAGACTTCCATTTTGAAAAGGAAAAAAATATATATGAAACACTGTTCACTACTGATGCAAAAGGAATTGATGAGAATAAACACAAGGTAGTTCTTCAACATGCCAACTTCTGAGTTTTTAACGCTTGATACAACAATTATACCACTCATTCGTTAAAGAATTGAATTTCGAGAAGCAAACCAACTCCAACAAAATTTCATCCACAAGAAACCATGACGCCAAAATTCTCCAAGGATCGTCCTAGCATTTTATTGCAAAATAGCTGTCCAGTTGAAATGGATCCCTTCTACCTTCTTTTCTTTTCTTTCCTTACCCTTCTAATTCCATTGGCATCAGTTTTGAAGATAGAACGTGAAAAATTAAAATCTTTCTTACATTGCTTTACGGCTTCGAGGAAGCATGTGGAACAATTACAAACAGAAGAGAGATTTCAAAATGAGGAAATTCTAGCACTTCGTATGAAAAGTCCAAGCTTTTAAGGAGAAAAGAAAAGTCAGCTGGGGAAACAAACTACTTTTTTACGACATTTAATTGAACATCAATAGATATATACCAAAACAGGTCCCACAAATTGTTTTAGATTATTCCTCTCTATTCAGCATTTGCCTCCTTCAGATGTAGGTTTACCATTCACCTTTTTCACTTTCTTACAAAGAAAAGGAGGTAAATGAAATACAGATAACAATGCCCAGTCACTATTCTCCCAAAGAAATAATATTTTAAATTAACTTAAACCAGACTTTCACATCAATAAGCTTCTCTATTTCCAGTAGCACAAGGATATTTATCCAAAATCTAACTGAAATCAGAACATTTAGCTCCTATTCCCCAATATCCAACGACCATGTGAGTCTCATTTAGCTTCTGTCAGATGTCATTTACTTTGACCTGAGTATCTCCAATATCTAATTGAATGGAAACATAGTCAGATCTAAAAACTTGTACATATCTCGAACTCAAAGATATTTTCTTGTGGCCTTTACTGAGAATATAATCTACCCCAGATAAAAAGGCTGGAGCACTAGCAACTAGGTTAGCTCATTTCACAGTGGTGATATTTGAACACCCAACCTCATAATCAAGGAAGAAAACCCTTGACACTAATTTGGACCTTAATTGTTTACATATCTCATCTCTAAGGTATATAAAATGTACCACATCAAATCATCTTCAACCACTTTCATGCCACTTAAGATGATTATGTAGAAAAAGCCCCGTACAAGTACAAACCACCACCAAGATCAAATGTGCAACTTACCCTGGAATACTTTTTAGCTAACTAGAGCAATGCCTTGTTGGTAACATTCTGACAATGCCTTCTTTTCCTGCAAAAGCCCGTAAGCAGCTACTATAACTCTCTTAACTTCGGGGAAGGAGAGGGGTGGAAGAGATATTTGGAAAAGCCCAGGAAATATCCTGTTGGCCGCTTCTAAAGCTATGGGCTTCAAAGAAGTATGCTGTACAAGGTAGAGGCACCTGCATCTGCCCGCTTGAATACTTTCGAAATCATAATCACATCCCTTAAAAACCTTATCTTAATAGACAATTTTAACATATAATCAAAGGGCCAAATATCCATCCCAGTCAAAAGGACAAAAAACATGTACACATTATTATACACCAAAATTAACTAGGAGGGGCAGTGTGAAATATACAATACTATATATTAACTAGAAAAATAAACACAAGAATTTGGTAGGCAGACTTCTACATAACAGATGTGGCACTAAGGATGGATAATATACCTGAAAAATGTTGAATCAGCTTCAGTGGCAACCGCCTTGGCTAAGTATGACTTTCCTGTTCCAGGAGGACCATACAAAAGAAAAGCCCTCCAAGGTCGCCTTTTGCCTAAAAGAACATATAACTAGCATTCAATACTCATTCCGCAGATTGAGAGACTGCATTAGATGCAAAATATTTTATGCATCTAATACTAGCAAATATGAGATAAATAAATCAAAAGGGCATTTATTCTTACAAGATCATTCGGGTGATGAGGTCTTTGTTTTTCAGTGATTAAACTAAATTGGATCCTAGTAATATATAGTACCCTCGGCATAAGAAGAAACAATCCTGATTGAGCTACCAAAAATGACCAGAGAAGCTCAATAACAGGTAAGCTACAAACGGAAACATCTTCAAATGTTTTAACCAAGTAATGTATGACACGAGATTTGGAATATGCTATTGAGAAGGAAACAAGAAGATCAATGTGCCATGTAAGGATGCCCACAAGTAATAAAAATAATACTACTATCATTTACCAAGTCCACCAATTGCATACTATAACATTAGCATTAACAAGAGAGTATTCAGGCGTTATAAGTTATTATAGGTTAAAATTTAAACCTTGCTACTTGAGTAATAGCAAATCCGAGCTCCTAAGCTCTACTTAGGAGAGCTATTATCAGCTAGTTCATAAGCTAGATGAGCTTATTTGACAGTTTGGCCAGCTAGCTTATGACCTAATAAAGGAAACACGTCCACTAAAATCAGCTAGGCTATCAAATATCAATCAACGACATTATCAACTAACACAAGAAAAAGTAATCAACTTAAATTACTCAAACAGGGTCTAAACTCAATTAACAATCACTAATGCAGCAAAATAACAACAGATCCAATCAGCTGAAGACAATATACCAGTAAAGAACTGCGGAAACTTGACCGGAAGAATAACAGCCTCCTGCAAGGCCTGCTTGGCACTCTCCAAACCAGCCACTTCATTCCACTTAACATTCGGCTTCTCTCTAACAATCGCCGAATTCAAACCCGCCCGAAGCTTCTCCTTATCCCCATCATCACCACCGCCATCTCCATCCTTAGGCTTAGTCTTCGGCTTGGCCGCCACAGCAGAGTCACCATTAGAGGTCGGACCGGAGCTGCCACCTTCGTCGAGAACAGCACGGATCTCCTCAGCACGACGCAAGTACTCGGTGAACTTGTTGGTGATGGCTTCCTTGATCTTAGGGTTTTTTTCGTACTTGAGGTGGGTTTTGAAATATTCGAGAGCGCTCATGTAGAGAGGGAAAGCCTTGGCGTAGTTTCCGGCATTGTCCTCCGATACGGCCTGGCGGACATACTCGATCGCTTGTTCTTTGAAATTGCTATACATCGTCAGATGATGATCATGGGAGAGAGAAGATTTGATTGCACAAGATTTTGATTTATTGGGGTTGAATTTTGGGGAAAGTCTGAATGAATGAATCTTTTGGGGTGGTGGACGAATGTACACGCCTGATTGAACAACACGCTTTTGTTGAATTCCCCACGACTTTCCGAATTCCAGACTAACATACTTCCTCGGTGTTTTACGCACCTCCCCGAATAATTACAAATTACACTCACAACAATCAAAAAATAGAAATATTTGTTATAATTATTACCCGACTATACAACTATATTCACATGTTAAAGTCACAAATAGAATATAAAGTTTGACACGGAAATTTTCATTCACAAGTTTTCGACTAAGTCTATAACTTGATTTTATGTATGATATTAACTTTCACTAGATCTCTCATTCGTATTAGTTGATGATAATCATATCCGGACCCCATTTCACATATATAAATTGCATTGACCAATGACTAGCAATACTTTCTTTAAAATTATTATTAGGAATGAATCCTATATTGGCTTAAGTACCAACATCATGTGCGTCGTGGTGTATTCCAACACAGAGTGTATATATCTACTATTTGGAGAATTAATATAAATGACTAGACTCCGCTAATTATTCCCAACATCTTAATCGTCTTAAGTAAGAGGTATAGGCATTGTCATGGTCAAATCCCATCACTCCACACATGCATATTGATATGAAGTTGAAAGAATATTCATCACCATACAAACCAGTACTTTCATTACACATAAATGAAGTCTACCAAGCTGTTTCTCGGCTAGTAATACGAATACTACTCTAAGGCCTAAGCGTATCTAAGCTTTGATGATCGCAAGTCTAGTAGATTCACATGAGATCGACTTTTATATATATTCTTAGGAAGTGACCAGTGATGAAAACCTCATACTAAATCATCTCATATCATCAATATATTCTTCTTCTTGTTTTTTTTTTCCTTCCTTTTTTTCTCTTTTTCTTCTTTGGTATGGGCTAGTTTATAAGCTATGTTTTGTTGCCCACGTTATCAGGCACTTGGGAATACAATACACTTGTGAGATATTAACATAGTTAATAGTACTTACTATCATACCATCAAACAATATACCAAATTTGTGAATATAACATTGGATTATTGTTTTATGGATAACTCGGGTTGGGTCGGACGGGAAATGCGGAATTTTGATTTCGGGTTCAGGAATTTGGGATCGGAATATTTTTTCTAACATCCCAATTCCGCCCTAATTAATATCGGAATTTTTCGAGATTGGGACTTTGAAATTCGGGGTCCCATTTTATTTTCCAATTTCCACAAATAAAAGTAATATCATATGTTTGATACATCATTTCAAATATTTTGCTATCATCCATATAAAAATTCAAAATATTTTCTATCAATAATTAATAGTAACCAAAGATTAGGAAGTAGTTTAATCAAAATAAAACCAAGTAAAAGTAATACTCTATTCTCTTCATCTGCAAATTGATTATTTTAAATACAGTTCAATTCAAATACATTAAGTTCAGTTCAATTCAGATTTGCGTAATACTCCCTCTCATTTTAAATACATATCGTTTTTAGCTATTTCATCAATATTAAGAAACAATGATTACACCCTATTTACAGGCAACTAAAAAGTATAAGAATAGTAAAGTAATCTAAAAAGCACTCACAATATCTCACCTAATAATAATAAAATACCTATTAATAGTATAAGAAATCATGAGAAATATGCTAAAACGACAACTATTTTCAAAATAGCTAAAAATCTAAAACGACAATTATAATAAATAGGAGGGAGTAGTATTTTGTACTACAAATAAGTTCAGCTTCATTCAGTTCAGTTCAATTCAGATCAGTTATGTTCAGACGAAGATAACAGAGCCTAACTAACAATGAAGCATATATATTAAAAAAAATTGTTATCTGTATATCTCATTTGGGAGCCCAAAAATCCTATTTGAGATACAAAATCAATCTCAATCCCATCCCAAATTTATATATGAAAATTCGAAAAATATCCTAAACGGAATCAAAATTTTTGAGATCGGAATATTCGATAAAATCCCAATTAAAATTGAAAATTTTATAAATTCTGATACCAAACACCCACCCCTATGAATATGAATAAGTTATGTCCAAAATAAGGCCCAAGTCCCATAACTATAACTAACTATTAACGCATGTGCAACTTATAAACCTCAAAATATCAATTTAAACACGGGGAACCGCAAAAGTCCTAAATAAATTGAAGGAAAAAATAAATTTACCACCAAAGCCTTGTTTAAATCGATGACAACGAGGGAATTGAATTGCTCTTTCTTTTTTGTCCAATATCATTGTCGTCACAAACTCACAATACCTACCACCAAAGCCATTGGAAGTTTCTTCATCGTTGTTTTCAGGTCAACATCACTAACTTCCTCTACTTGTGATTTCTTGAGGTAGATATACATACTATACCATCGATCTTTATCTTCTCTTTTAGCACATAAATACAAAGTCTAACTAATGCACACTAACTAATACCCTTTTCAAGAAATTGTAGTTCAAATTAGAATTTACTTATAAGGTCACCTAATACTCTTTTAAGAAAAAAAAAATTACTTCAAAACTACTAGAAATTAAAATTATTGCGTTCGGGTGTGTTGACATGTTGTGAAGTTTTACAAGCAAGCAATATTTTTTATTCGAGGTATCCGCTTTGGGCTTTGGCGACTAATCCAACCGAGTATTGTCGGATCCTTTCTTGAGGGGTGGCTCTCCCGTCGGCACTTTTTACATCCACAAGGCTCGAACCCGAAATCTTACTTAAGTGAACTAAAATTCCTTACCAATTGAACCAACGGATAACACTATTTTTTATTCAATAGTACTCATTGGTTCCATTTTTGAAAGAAAGATAGGTCATAAACTCATCACACCAAATAAACACTCCACCAGATGACTTCCTCTCACAATTAGACCTACCGCTACTTCATATTGATCCTTAGATATTGCACTGAACAAGTATGTTACTCTGCACCATCCCTTAATTACCTTAATTAGCACTGATGCAATGCACATTGGTATTTGAGGACAAGACTTTGCTCACAAGTGAGCGATCAACAATGCTTCTTTATTTAGTACTTATATTATATTTCAGTACCATTATTATTCTATAAGTATCCTCTTCAATTTTATAGTAAATTCATATTATTATCAAGAATTGACATGATACTTTTATTAATAGTTCTGCCACTAAACTATCAATCAACACACTCGTCATACAAATCTCTTGAAAATCGATTCAAAATTAAAAGTATCGATCAAACAATATAATATGGAATAGTATTTATAATTGATTACTATACATTATAAAAAGAAGTCAAATTGATATAATATATAGCTTAATATTTTTATATTATAATTTTATTAAATATTTTATTATTATATTTTAAAAATAATTTATAATCGAAATCAATTGATTGAAAAAAATCAAATAGGTAATTTAATTCATACCGGGACGAGGAGTACTATTATTGGATAGTTGGTCATCCCAAGTTAAGTTAATAGTACTTGTATCTATTCTCTCAGCTCAGATCTCTCTTCCAACTATAAATCTCTCTGCACTGCAAAAACTTAAAATCACTTCCTCAAAATGAATCACACCATGAAAATCCTTCTCATCTACTCAAACTTCCTCCTGCACATTAAGCTTTAGCATCAACACACACGCTGCAGCTTCAACAAAGTTGAGATCTTTCTCCATAGATCCCTACCATGAAGCAAACACCAAGACCTCTTTACAGCATACTCCTGTTGCTGATATCAATGGCCGCCATTTTCATGCTTCACGAAACCAGATCTTTTCAGCCAAACAACGAAGCCTCAGTTACTAAAACCCGGAACCATCCATTCTTTAACACTACCCTCTTGAGATACGCTTCGATTGACTTAAGCGAACCCAAGTTGAAGCAGGATATTGACTCTTTACTCGACAATGGAAGCCGTAGCCGAAAGAGGTCGTTGTCCTCGGGTATGGATCCCAAGCTTTGGGTAGCCCGGTCGCATATCCGGTCTAAACAGGAGCTCGACCGGGTTTGGTCGAGTTTTCGGAGATTGTTAAGTGACTGGTCGAGGAAAAGACAGTTCTATCCTCATGTAATGTCCAATTTGGTTTATGGGATTTCAAAAGGCAAGTACTACAAGACTTGTGCTGTAGTGGGAAATAGTGGGATTTTGTTGAGGAATGAGTACGGACGCCTGATTGACAGTCATGAGGTTGTGATCCGGTTGAACAATGCTCGGATTGTCGGTTACGAGCAAAATGTAGGGGCGAAAACGACGTTTTCGTTCGTCAATAGTAACATACTGCATTTGTGTGCTAGGAGGAAGAGTTGCTTTTGCCATCCTTACGGAGAGAATGTGCCTATGATAATGTACATTTGTCAGCCGGCACATTTCTTGGAGTACTTGGTGTGTAACGCTTCGTTTAAGTCGCCATTGATTGTCACTGATCCGCAGTTTGACGTGTTGTGTTCTAGAATTGTGAAGTACTACTCGTTGAAGCAGTTTGTGGAGGTCGAGGGGAGGGATGTCGGGGAGTGGGAAGAGGCCCATGATGGGGAGGCATTTCATTATTCGTCTGGGATGCAGGCGGTGATGTTGGCGTTGGGGACTTGTGAGAAGGTGAGCCTGTTTGGGTTTGGAAAGTCTGAGTTGGCTACGCATCATTACCATACTAACCAGAAAGCTGAGCTGTCATTGCATGATTACGAGGCGGAGTATGAGTTTTATCGCGATTTGATAGACCAACCGGAGGTGATTCCGTTCCTCCCGGATAGCTTCAAGATGCCTCCGGTTGTGATGTATCGTTGACGTTTTGATTCCTTGATAGCATCATAGCAATATGCTATTTTTTGGCTAATGTGTGCATATGTACTGGATACACATAGCAATTGTAAATTGTGATCACATACCAGTACCACATATGGATACTGCAACTTGGTTAATACATACAGTAATTGCTCCCATGCAGCATTGTAATCCATGAACAAAAAGATACCTCAGTGTTTTCTATTCATAGTACACTAATGTTTAGAAGTCACAGGATCATCTCAAATTCTCAATATTCAAACGCTTAAGGAACCTGAGTTGAAAAATCATCAAATTGTATTACAGAAAAAACATCAAAATTCAAAACGAACAATGATCGCAAAACAATCTTTATCGCCTGAGCCGTTGTATCCCGTCATTAACTGAAGTATGATCTGTATAAAACATAGAGCAGGAGAAGAAAGAGCAAAATAATAACGACAATAATGAATGCGCCTATCAGCAATGCCTTGACAATCATGCGCCCCGCCTCTGTGAACATCTCACCTATTCCATCTGATACTTCCTTTGACAATGCATTGGCCATCCTTTCTGATGCACCAGCTATCTTAGTTCGTACCTCAGCTACAGCATCAGCTATCTTAGTTCGTACCTCAGCTACAGCATCAGCTACCCCCTTCGATACTGAATCAGCAAATGCATCGACTATGGCACCAGCAATCCCCTCTGACACCGCCTGGTTTATACACAAGATTGAGTGAAAAAAGGGAGAGACAGAAATAGCCAATGCATGTAAACAAGCCTCATATCAAGAACATCTATGATCACATAACTATGAGGTACCTACCTCTGCAATCCGATCAACCTCCTCAGACCTCAACAATTTAACCAGTTGTTTCTGATATGAGATAGAGACAAGAAAATGAATGTCATACTCATATGCATGAATAACATCAACAGATTTGATGATCAATTGAGTGAAGAGAAATATGCATGCATGACTAACCTGTACATTCTTGCGATTGGCTTCGTCAAGTTTCCACATATTAACCAGTAGTTTCTGATTCAGATGAAATAAGGTGATCAGAAATGGATTAGAAATACGGAAACAATTAACTCATAAATTGAAATCATGCTTGCTAAGAATTCATAGGCCTTATCATTTACCTGAAAATTGGAATTATCATTCCCTGAATCTGCTTCTGCCTCATCTTCTGGTTCTAGACCCTTTGCCGTGTCAGATAACAGATGGAAAAACAGCAGCAATAAACTGTCAGTTTCTTTAGAAGCTTAATGCACTCTCAACAGAATGACAGCACATATGTATAGGTAATGCAAAACTTACAAAGAGTTGAACTCGAAAATTGTTATTCGACATCTGAATTTCTTCAAGCTCCGACTTCTCCTCCAGCTTCTTTTCCTCGTCATAACCAGTGTCCATGAAATAGAGACCTTCGATTACCAGATCATGGAGCCCTTGGTCTTCTCGTGCATCCAGTATCTCCTTTGCTGAGAGGACAAGAGATTTCTTCTCAGTGTAGAGACTAATAAGTTCGAGAGATGATACCTCCCCAATGTCCAAAGGGATTTCTTCCAAGTCCAGAAACTCAAGAAACAGACGCGTAAGTCTGGGGAAATGGGAATTGTCTGCTGTCCAGGTCTTCAGATCACACCGAGAAATCGACAAACATTTTAGGCGCTCGAATTCACCTTCAACTGGATTCCACTCCTCACCACAAAATGCATCACATACTAAAGTGAGCACTTCAAGGTTTGGCAATGAACCAATTATTGTCATATTTTCCCACGGAATGTGAGACTCGGATAACTCCAGTTCTCTGAGGGTAGGTGATAATTTGAGATTTTCCAGCTCAAAGACACAAAATGAGTCTTTTTCGTTGGGCAGGAATTCACATCGCAGTGCTTGAACCGTATCATGACGAGCCAGATTGACGAAGGAGCGTGACAGGACTTCAGGATGATCCAGGAGATAGTCCATAGCATAATACAAACTTAGCTCTCTTAGATTTGGAATCCTGTTAACTACCTCATTAGTATAATTGAAGTCTTTAACACCTTTAAGTACTCGTAGATCATCAAGCACACTGAAAGTTTGAGCACTAGCAGGATCAGGCAAGGTGACTTCACTAAAGATCAGACACTTAAGGCTTGTGAACTCCCAAATTTCAGATGGCAGAATCAAATTCTCATAGTTTCCGGATACAATCAGGACTTGGAGATTCCAGAATAGGGGTATCGAAGATAACAACTTTGCACCACCATCCTCATCAACTTGACATGCGAGGTATCGTATGTTAACTAGCTGTGTTGTATCTATCTGCAACTCGCTCCCACTAAACACATGCAACGTCCTTAGTAACCTGGGGTGAGTAGCAAACTTTGGCGCACCCCATTTATTGCAGTAGAAAGAACGAGTGAGTGGCATTGGTGGCAAGAGACTGTTTGACTCATTGCCAGATAGATGGTAGACCAAACGGCGTGCACTTTCTAGTTCTTGTGGAAGGTTATGTTCATCCTGCAATATTGGATAAAGAAACCTTTCATTTTGAGCTTCTCTCAGGCAAAATTCCCTTAGTGAATCGTGCACACTGCAATACTCTATGATCCGACTATTTGAACTAAGCGGGGTGGCCATTATAAGATTTCTCTGAATAAGATCATTCAAATACTCTAATGCAACCTCCTCCGAAGTTCTGTCTTTGACCGGTTTCAAAAATCCATCAACGACCCACAGGTTGATAAGTTCGGAGGTACTGATACTGTCATCTTCTATGAACGTTGCCATGTAGAGGAAACATGGTTTTAAATGAACAGGCAAGTGATTGTAGCTCAAGGATAATATCTCCAAGCAATGTCCATCACTTTCTGTACTTATGATAGAAATGACATTATTCGCAACACCTTCCCAATATTCTCGAGTCATCTGTGACATTTTGAGCATCCCACCAATCACTACTATCGCCAGGGGCAGACCTTTACAACTTCTGGCAATTTTCTTTCCGAGTTTCTCCAATTCATGAGGGCAAACTTCTTCTCCAAAGACCGTTTGAGAGAGTAAACACCAACTTTTTTCTTTGTCCAGAAGCTTCATTTCATAAGAACTACCCGAACCAACATTAAGCGCAACGCTAGAGAGCCTAGTAGTTAACATAACTCTACTTCCGTTCTTGTTATCAGGGAAAAACCTTCCTACCTCATCCCAAGCCACACTAGACCAAACATCATCGAGTACAATGAGATACTTTCTACCCCATAAACATTTGTGTAATTTCTCTCCTAACTGTTCATCGCTTATCTTACCAATCCCAGGAAAGCCAGTGTCACGTAAAAGTGTACGTATAATAGATCTAACAGTGTAGTTTTGAGAAACTGTTACCCAAGCCCGAATCTGAAAATAGTCAATAATATATGCATCGTTATAAACATTTCGAACAAGAGTAGTCTTACCGATCCCACCCATGCCTACAACCGGGATGACTTGACGTCTGGACTGATCTGTGGTCAACCGGTCCATCAAATGAATCAACTCCTTGTTTAACCCGACCATCGTATTCTTTCCACTTGGAGGAACCAATAACGAGTCAACGCGCGCTAGGCACGTGTGCTGCTGATCCTCCTCACCATTCTTCTCCTTAACTTGCATGGCCCTTTGAACTATAAGATCCATGTCTTGGATTGCTTTCTCCAGATTCTGACTAAAGACAGCGTACTCCTCGTCTCCATCGCTGGTAAGAATTCGATCAACAATGTAAGATTCCATCATGTCTTCAGCTGCAAAAGCAGCATCAATCATTTTTCTTTGGAAATCTTTACTTATTCTCTGTGAACAAGCCTCAATAAAGTCAACCAAGAAACTGACTTTATCGAACAAAGATTGTATTAGTGATTGGTCAAGTGAAACAGGGCAAGTAGGATGCTGGATTCTGTTTAGGACATTCATAAGAGAGACAAGAGCTGCATATGTTGCCATGTTTCTACTCTGTGGGTTCTCAGTTTAGGTTCTTTCTAGCAACAAAGACTTTTTAGATGCAACTATGGAGGTCTTTGGTATTGGATTATCCTACACTGGATAGCAATCATTGACGATTAGCGTAAAATATTACTACTCCTATTTTTCAGACAAAATTGTCTTTTCCTTCCAGGATTAAATATTTGTCTGGGCAGCCTTGGGTTTTGAATTTTAATCACTAAAATATTTTTGGCAATTAGCAAATTCAAAAACCAATGTTGGATTAGTGTGCTTAATTATCTCTCTGCACATGTCGCATGAGAGATACATGCGGCATACTGTTTATAAGACCAATGTCATGTTATTTTAGTCTTAACAAATTTAAACTTCATAACAATACAAAAAAATTGTACTATAAAAACAATTTAATGAAATGGACCATGAGTTGTCTTTTAGAACAGGACCAAAGTACATGAAAGAATTCATGATTTGAACCGAATTCTATTAATTACTACTGTAATTCGCTTCAGAATGTTGGAATGAATTCATGCATGCGAAGAGAAGGCCTGTGTGATCAAGAAAGACATGCGCATTTCAGTATTCACCAATCTCCACCATTCTTGAATCCAGGCTAGGGTGAAGTTAGAAACTGCCAATGAAGTGAACCAAGTGAAACAAATCCCACGCCAACACGGAAATGCCACAGACCCAAACTACTCTCAAATATAGTAACTATGCCCGCAAGGTGTTCGACTATTTGCCTGAAACAAGCACAACCCTGTTCCTCTACAACAAACTCATCATCCCAGCCTATTAATTAATATCACGACGGCCCTCATTCCTACTGCCTTCCTAATTTCATCTCAAACTTCCCTTCCTTTTCGCCGCCTGCCCTAACTGTCTAACCGTTTTTGCGAAGATGGGGTTTATGGATCTTGCCAGAATACAGTTTGATGACACTGACTGCTAGAGTCTAGAGATGTTCCGACCTGGAAGAACACTTTGATTACAGATTTACAGGGTACGACAACACGTGTATACTCCGTTCAACGTTGGTAAACAGGTTAGTCATGGACCTTTTATCTTATTTTCTTTACTATTCCTTTTCCCTTCAATTATAATTGTTCATTTTTGCTACTATCCATAAGACCATAACATAATCCCCATGATTGTAGTTGAAATCAGAAAGTGTGTTCAGAGTCTGCAAGTTGGTTAAAGGGTAAAGCTGGTATCGAAAACATACATAGTAGATAGAACTGCTAAAAAGTTGATCAGCATTGCTCTTTTCAGCTTCAGCTCAAGAGTCTCATCCTACATGCTCTTGAAACCTAATATATACATACAAAAAAAAACACCACGTCTGCAAACCGACTGTTCTATTTTTTCTTTGAACACAAAAAACATAGATACTTTACGATACCCCATTTTGTTCAGGTTCAACTTCGCAAAAGACACAGTTCGATTCACAACTTCCATTTCTACTCGGCTACATCATACTCCACATTCTTCTCTTCATACTTGACGGCCACCAAAAACATTATGCTAACCTGGCAAAGAAGGATAGACCATAAACCTTGGCCCTTCAAAATATTTAAAAGAATATGGGAGAAACGCAAGGAAACGATTTTATAGCATCCACACCTGTTTTGGATCATAGACAGCGTATTCGTTGTATTCAAGAGCACTGTCCTTGTGTTCTGAGGGGATTATACGACCACAAGGTACATTGATGTCATCTTTCCAAATGAAATGCTCTGATTCATCTGTTTTCTTCCGGCCTAGCCCTTTCACGCCCAGCTTCTTCTCTTCAAATGAATGTACATCCTACTCAGGATAGACTACCAACATCAGAATATCCCACACAAGCACAAATGCACAATAGTAGTGTTGTTAAAGAAATACTAGATATTATACCTCGGGAGGACTGGTCAGCTCTGTTATGTTATCTCCCAATGACGCAACTGCCAAGACCAAAAATCCATCTGGTCTATCTACTGCTGTGAATCCGTACCTAGCTGCCTCTGCCGCAGCATCAGAACAGACTATAGCTTTTCCAAACTGACATCACAACACCCAAAATATGAGGAAACAAGTTTTTTCCAAGAAAACAGATGAGGAAATAAGAAACTGATATTAGTGAGCCTTACCATGTATCCTGGAACGGGTAGAGAACACAGTGCAGGTAAGAAACCCTTGTGCAAATGCCGCAGCAGATTTGAGGTTCGGCTACCTGACAGTTGACCATAATTTAGAAATGTTGAAATTATAAAGACAGGATCAGGGACCATGAAACATACCACACCACAGCAAGACTTTGTTTGGCAGTTTCTTGATTTCCTCAAGAGAGGGACAAGCACTCGCTTCCACAGCAAAAATATTCTCAATCGATACTCCGTAGCTCTAGATCATAAAAAGTCACAAGCTAGTAAGGGACAACACCAAGCCCATCAAATTTCAAATAGAAAGAAAAGTTTTCATTTACTAATCTTACAACTTCTCCAACTTCGATAGGTTCATAGGTTTTCTCCAGATAGCTTGATATCATTTTGTAGTCACCTGAATCCTTCTCCAACAATGTAATCGAGCAGCCCAATTTAACATACAGATCGGAAAGAGGATCGTCGAGAGTAGAATCAGACATGTCCCCTATGAGACGTGAAGCCACGTTTATGTCCCTGATAGTCTCGTATGCAGCTGCAACCTGCATGGTTCATTTCCCATCAATAGCTAAAAGAAGAACAAAATTCGAGGAAAGCTCACACCAATAATTAAATCACTTACATTGTCACCAACATCGGTAAAATCCTGAAAAATCACAGGCCTAGTGGACGGGACCAACGTAAACCATCTCTGACTAAAATCAGACCACATAGCTGCCTTCTTGTCATCTGACTCCTTTTTAGACATCAGCTTATTGACAAATTCGAGGATAACATCTTCACCTGCATTGTATTGGTTTCTCACCAACTGCACTTTAAACACACATGACGAAGTGCATGAGCTAAATTTACTTACATCGCTTCAAATGAAAATCTGTTACCATCCCTATCGGAACATCAATGGTGTCCAATCCCATTTCCATTATAGCATACCTGTAACAAGGTACTTATAATCATGTTGCAAAATAAATTACAAAATAATACTCAATCTGCAATAGCAGGATTAGACACCTGTAGATTTCCTGACTGCACAAAATCTTCATGACATTTGCCACTTCAGTCTTGAGTTTGCTATGTGCAGCTGCAACCCCAAGTTGTCGAAGGCCCAAACCACCATGTCTAACTTCAACTCCATCATCCTACAAAACCCTTGTAATTATGGCTCCAAGAATTCCATACAGGCATTGCATATCTAGCACAGGTACATAGTTGCTATATAATACGTAAAAATAAAAACTGCACCATGTCGATTGGGAAAAACTTATGCAGTTTCTTCTGAATCTTTTTCTCCCTTTCCCATGGTTCGAACTCGTTTCCAGTCAACTCCTCAAAAAGTTTAGCAAACTCTTTAATTGCATCGTCCATGTTCTCCCAATCCTCCAGCTGTTCCTCTGACCTTGCATCATCACCAATCTTACCCTTTTTGTAGTACATATACAGGCGACGGTTGTCAGGTATTGCAATCAGTTGCATAATACACAGTCTGCTCCAAAAGCAATCATTTAGTTTCAGTTGAAGAAATAAATTGTCCATAATACAAGGAGATGTTAGTCTTACTCATTTAATCCTCGGCCTCTGTCACTGACGGACAAAGCGCAATTATAAAGAATTCCATCACTCTCGAGTATCTGTGCACCTTGATCCTGTAACTTGGCGTCTTTGTGAACACCCCTCTTTCCATATATTTTAAGCTGCAGTTAACGAAACAATAATGTGAAACAAGAAGACTCAGAATTGACCAAAACAGAGAAATACACAAAGTGAGGAAGATATGCAAGAACAGGTAGAATTTGACAGAAGTCGACTTGACATCATCAAACGGATAAAGAACAAAAAATGGATTAATCATTTGGATTTGGAACAAAGTAAGCCATTACTAAAGCATCCCAATCATATATTTTCTTATTCAAACCTGGTTACTATTAGAACTTCTCTCTGGTTTCTGCCAATACTTGGAACACATTGTCGTCGAACTAACGTGTCTCTTAAATCGTGATAGTAATTACCTCAGCTATAAGGGTTTCAAGAGCTTCCTCACTTGGATCCTGCTGATCCAACGGAATACCCCTCCCAGCTGCAGTAAGATCACTAACAACATTATAGGCATCAAGAGGTTGAGCCTCTTGTTTCTCGATGCTGTCAAATAACCAAGCTTCCCGTACAACAGGTATGTTCTGTTCCCTGGGTTATACATCATCAAGGTAGAAACATATATGAACAAGATCCAAAACAGTGTGAAGCGTAAACCAAAATCTTTATTTACAATGGATCTAAGACCTGGAATCCATATATTAATCAAATACAATAAAGATCAGGGGAGTGTATCTCTCATACTTGGATAAACAATGCACAACAGGTCAACAGATAAATGTTTTCGAAGCCGATATTGGCAAATGCATTATTGACCAATATGCTACTTGGAGCAGTTCTAAAATTCACTACTATTAGCAAACAGATTATGACCAACATCAAAACGAAAACAAGCACATTTAGAGCCGAATAGAATTACTTCAGGCGTACAGTGCTGAACTTGAACTGCATTACTTAAATTAAATGAAACAGATCTTCCTTACATAGCTTCAGCCAACTTCGATGAGCCACCCCGATCTCTCTCAGCAGGAGACACGACTAGACAGGTTGCTCCTGTGGGAATACACACATCAAAGTTAGTCTATCACATTGTACATACGAGACTTACAACTAACTTATAGGCATCTACCAGATACAGAATTAGCAACTTTGCCGCCATGCTTCTCAATCTTTGACTTCCAGTATTTCTGCCAAAAAAGGCCTAATGGTGAGCCTGCAGATTTTCTAATCAAACATGCGACATTAGTGATCAAGTCAAGGATTTGATTAAGCATAGAAATCGTACATGTTTTCTACTCAGACGGCCTGAAAGCGAAATCACCATCCCATCCAAGGCTTTAGGAAGCTCGGTCATTGTTATTGTGTTCTTTGGCCGAGTTTTTGGGTCTTGATACTTCCTCAGTAACTAACCAAAATAAAATTAAGTTAGAACATACACATTTAAGGTAAAGAATAACTTTAGAGCAGAGTGCAGGTTACTTCAGCACAGGCTATGTCGTCTACAAAAGCAGGAAAGTTGATAGGCTCGTCTTTTCTAGGAGGAGCCTTTGTTTATACGTGCAACTTGACCATTCACTGTATGCACCAGTGCAGATATACATCAACTCTGCGACTTTCAGAGGCCACTTACAGACTGGACATTCATCAACAGGACCGAAAAACATTATGTCCTGGCTGTAATGTAGAAGCAAGAAGAACAGTACAGCTTCATGTCAGATTTTCATGATGAATATTGAAAAGCATGAATAGCCAAAATCTGAACCAAGTGCCATTTGTCATTTCAATTGCATATCTAGAGTTTCTAAGTTAGAGCCACTTCTACAACAAAAATAACACATAAGGATTTGACGCTAGTCGCATATATAGTAGATAGACTGATTGAACACACAGGTCTTATGCTATGCAAACATCAATCACATGCATGCTTTTTTCATCATAAAACAGAAATTGATATGAGCTGCACATAGCACATACACACTTCATTTTATATACTATTATGCTAACATTCCAATGCATGCATTTCTCAACAAAACATCGAAAAATCCTACTAACCATCTCGGAACAACAGCATCGTCACAGCCACCAGGGTCCTGGCCATTAGCCTCCAGAATCTCGCGCATCTGCTGAATTGTGAGATTCTGACTTATAGCCTTGCAAAATTTTGCAAATTCCTCCTTTATCGCCTCATCAGACTTGTCATTTTCCTGGCCATTTTTGTCCTCCGTTTTAGGCTTTTTAGGCGACTGCTCTGACTGCGTCCTCTTCTCCTCAGCCTTCTGTTTCCTGGTCTGTATGATTTTTTCCTCCCCACCGGACTGATGAGCTTGCGATCTCGTTTCGTGGACCTGCAATACAAAATCCACACACCAAAGTTGATCTTTAAAGTTCAAAATCATGAATGGCAGAACAACCTACTATCTTAGTCGATCTACCCTGTAGGAAAATAGCAATTGTTTCGAAAAATAACACAAATCAGGAGCACATAGTATGCAAATAACGAAGGCATTATTCCAAATTTCCAGTCCGTATAAAGCTCAATTCTTCTACAACCTTTCGTGCCACAAGATCAATTACGTACTCTTGTAGTGACCCCTGGGAAACACTTTTTTGCGTTTATTCTCGTTCCGTTTCAAAAAAAATAAAATTACATACTCTTGTAGCTTTTAATATCTAAAGTACCAAAAAACAAATCGAGCAGTGAGCGAAACTTTTGGTATTTTTATGCCAAATACTCGAGAATTTTAGCCTTATGATGGCTAATTAGCTAAAGAAGCAAGAACCGAAACTTAGAATATTTTGATACTAAATAACTCAAACTTTTCTGTAATTCAAACACTTGGAAGAATTGCAACAATTACACGATACAACAGGGCTGGCTTCCATTATTCAACTAACTAATTTAATAAGGACAGGATAAAAGGCAAGCTCACATAATTGCAATCAAATCTATAACAGTAACATGAGTGAAGTGAAATACTTAAAAAGATCATGTCAACTAATAAAAAAAATATATAAGAGATGAAGAAAATGCATGAATAACAAACACACCTTCATTTCACCGACACGAATTGTCTGTTCCTGGTTTGAAATATGCAGAACACAAAATTATATCTACCAAGGAAGTAGGGAGTGATCAGTAATGGATGATGAGAGATTCAGAGTATATATATTATAGAAGTCTTTTTCCAGTGAGAGAGAAGCTGTTGAAGAGACACGTATGGTGTTTCTGCATGTAGAGTTTAAGCATCTGCCTGTCTAGCTGACAACATGATGCATTATACAGACATTTTCGAGATTGTGCTGCTCAGTCTTTTGACACGACTTTATCGAGTAGTGACAACGGACACGGGACAACATACTACAACTATACACTTAGATATATATGGGATATATAATACGGTAAAACATAAGAGTCACCAAATTACATACAGTCAAACCGACCTTACAGGATATAAAAGTTAGTACTAAGGTAGAAACACGAAAATAAAATTCATTGGAGAAATTGCAAAAACAATGGAATACTAAGGAATTTGGTATAAGTTGTATAAACAGTAAAACAGGTATTTGGTGCATTAAAATTACTATAGTTTATAAAAGGTAAAAATATTGAAATAACATTACCAAAGTTTCATTTCATTCCAAACAACATTTATAATTAATCACACCAAAAGTATATTAAGAAAAAGTCCCCTCAATAATGAACCCCCTACCCTCGCTGCCTTGAAATGGGTTGCAGTGTCGAATTTTTTAACCACAATCTATGTTTCCTTCTTTGTATTGGGGTGGGAGTGTAGGTTACTTTAATAGTTTAATTTGAATTCTGCCGAGGTACTTGCGACAAATTCTTCCAGTATGTTGTTTTTGTTTGGTGATCAACGAAGTATGATCAGAAGACTATAAAAGAAGTAGGACAAAAATTATTGTACATTTGCACTGGATTTGAAAATTGGATCGCTTCGAATTATTAGAGTTTGACATCAACTTAAAATGCACCCAAGAAGTAGGCTAGTCTTGGCACTAGAAAGGTGTAACTCCTCTTTTAACTTAATGGAGTGATTTTGTTGTGTTTAACCTAATTTGTAATTAACCCGATAAAATAAAATAAAACAACAAACAAAATCTTGAAGCCTCTCTCACACTCAAATCCGTAGTAATTCGTCAAAATTCGCAATTAGTCGTCAAAGAGGCTCTTCCCCAAGAAAAAGGAGAAAGGAAACTTAACTGGGTGGACTTGCTATTGAATACTGATGACTTGTCAAACTGGGAAAGGGGAGGCAATCGAAATCAAACTACGACTGAAATTTCCCGGGTGATCACAGAAAACTATCCATTTCTTTCTCTCCCAGGAGAAACAGAACTTCTCCATTTTCAGTGCAAACAAGAGTAGAATTAAATTGCCCACGCGGTTGGATTGGTTGAAATTGAATCATTACCGGCGCGTGGCAATGATGATCGTGACGAATACTCCGTCCAAGGATCTCGCCTACACAAACTTCGCCTATTGCTCTCCTTCCGATGTCCGCAATTACACCGTACCTGGATCTAGGACGGCTTACGCTCTCGTTGCCGATGTCTTCGTCCTCTCCATTGCATATCCTTTTTCCCTACTCCTCTTTGTTTCCTCTCAACTTTATAAGTCTTTTTGGTACTGCAATGGGTTGGATTTAGTGTAAGTTTAGGGCTATGTGATACTGCCTGGATGATTTTATTATGTTATTTGATTACTTATATTGATGATTGTGCTCCACTCTCGCCTACTACATATGTTAGTGGATTGGAATGAACCTAAATGCATCAACGGCAACTTCGAAACTATTGTGATTTTCCACTTCCATCATGATTTCCTAGTATGTTATTATAAAATTAGAGCTACATATGTAACCTGAGCTTGCATAGCTGATGATTAAGTGTTTTAAATCATGCTCTCTGATTTTATGTACTGCTTGATTCTTCATTTTGTTAATCAATGCCTGTGTGGTAGGATAGTTATTTTAGCCTTTTAAATATGTATAAAGTATTAAGTGTTGTCAATGTTAGTTGATTCACTGGACTTTGTAATTGAGATAAGTATATCTGCCAGATAGTTGAAACTCTATAGACAACAAGTTTGGTATGATTTCCATAGATTCTTGTTGCTGAAGCTTGCAAGGTTTTTTTTCTTTTTTTCTTTCTTTCCTTTATATTCTAATGCAGTAATGCTACACCTGATCGATAGCATATCTGTTGCAATAATACTATTTACAAGTTGCTATTATATATAGTAGTATGTTAGATTCTTTCATGGTGTGTAACTGACCTTAACTTCAAAATACTGGCCACGAGAGCATCCCTAGTGGCCGTATTGGTCTTAATGCCATTCAAAGGCGCCATGCTAAAGTTTCCACGGGGGACTCGGTATCTGTTAACAGGTATGATGTATTCAGTTTCTCCAATGCTGAAACTTGTTCACTTTTCTTGATTGACAATTTTTTATTTAAACTTGTAGATTCATCCCTCCTGAAAATTTCAACCTTGCATTGCTAACCCTAGAATTGGAGTTTGTGAAGAAAGGGGCTAAAGAAGAACAGGTATGGTTTTACTTGGGTCACTTATTTCTTGTTTCCCTTTTTGTTTATCCAGGTTGCTGCAAATGAATATGCTGTTATATTTTGTTTGCAATAATAAGGTTTTTTGTTTTGTTTTTGCACTGATAAATGGAAAGGTTTGCTTATGCTAAAGGGTATAGCTTACCTCTTCTAGCCTTTTACTCTATCAGGCTGACTAAACTGTGTTGCTCCACAGGTAGATGCTGCTCTTTTAACCCAGCAGATTCGAAGGAGATTTCTTAACCAAGTAAGAGTTACATTTTGTATAGTTGTAAAATCTTTTTGTTCTTCAAATATAGTAGTAGTAACATTTTATTATTGTGTTCGGATTTTTTTTTTTTTTTTTTTTTTTGAACTTCTCTACTTTTATTCTTTTACTGAATGTGTTTTTTATTGAACTTTTTACCTTATTGTCTTTTAGATGGATAGCAATTTTAGCATTCAATTTAATTGAACTGTCATCACTCTTCTGATTTATCTACACTTTTTAATTTTCTTTTGTCCTTTTTCTGTAGCCTAGAACTTAAACTGGTCTTGGTCAATTCTTCTGCAAAATAGTGTATTCAGTATTTTGTTCAATATCTGTTACTCCAAAAATAATGGTAATCTTCTGGGGTAAATTATGAAAGGTGTGTATTTGACATCCTAAATATCTGACTAGATCTTGAAGGGGCTTAACTTTATATTTAGAATTCTATTGTCTGGATCTCTCACTCTCAATTGGACATACATGTGTTGGCATATAAAGTTAACATTAATCAGATTAATAGTTTTCCAGAGAAAAGGGAAAGGATGCTTAGTTATCGTGTGTTCCTATGAGAACTTTGATAACTGCTTTTATTATACGTAGAATTCCCCGCTAGCCTACTTTGCAGTGGAGTTTGGTTTATAACTATTGGAAATACTATTCATGTATTGCAGGTCATGACAACTGGACAAAGGGTAACATTTGAGTATCATGGAAATGGATATATTTTCACCGTAAATCAAGCTTCTGTAGAAGGTATAGAGAAATCTCGCGGTCTGGAGCGAGGGATCATATCAGATGACACTTACATTGTGTATGAAGCACAGAATTCTAGTGGAATAAAGGTATCCCGGCCACCTGAATAAATACATGTTGTTTTGTTGTCCACACTACACTATTATGGTTGTGCTATTTCTCATCAATCTATCAAGTCCAGAAATCAAGTAATTTTATCCTGATTTATGCAGATTGTAAACCAGCGGGAAGCTGCTAGCAGTAACATATTCAGGCATAAAGAGTTCAATCTCGAATCTTTTGGTATAGGAGGTCTAAGTGAAGAGTTTGCTGACATATTCCGAAGAGCTTTTGCCTCAAGGGTTTTCCCTGCACATGTGACTTCTAAGTATGCTCTATTTCTGCTCAATTGCAGATTTTTTTTCCCTCATATTTTTTGTTTCTATGCTAATATTGGGTTTAATCTTGACCAACACGAGCTTATTATGTTGCTTATTTTCATTTGTACTTATGTGGTTCTGATTTCTTCTGTATAGACTTGGCATCAAGCATGTAAAAGGAATGCTGCTTCATGGACCTCCTGGTACTGGAAAGACATTGATGGCTCGTCAAATTGGGAAAATGTTAAATGGGAAGGAACCCAAGGTATATGCTTGAAATAGTTTCTCAATATTTACTGCTATTAATCTTCCTATTTGACATGTTGGTGGCAAAATATTTTATTTAAGATAACTTTATAAAAAAAAGTGAACTAAATAGAAGTTGCCTGGAACATGCCTGTTTCTTGATCAAATGGCGTTTGAAATTATGATGCGAAATGGGAGTAGAGACCTAGAAAACGCTACTAATTTACTAAATGTAGATATGAATGCCAAGTTCGTAGATAAAAATCAATTTTTTCTGTTTTCCCCGGATACAATATATCTATTTCTGCATTTCAACTCAATTGGCTAGCTACTACCAAAGTAGCTGTCTGGCTGTCACTTTCACTTGAAACCCCAGTGTGTATATCTAATAAATTTGAATTAAGAAATTATAATGTGTGTTACCCTCACAATTTATGATCAATGCTCATGCAACTGAGTTGAGAGTTGGCCTTTCTTCTACGTAAGTTATTTTTCTTCTCTCCCTTGAGTCCAGATTAGAAATGGCTTTGAAACTGCTAAAATTAACCTGGCAGTAGAACAAATACATTATTTTCTACATAATTTGTATTTATGTTTGAGTAAGTGAGCTGTAAGTTAGAATTTGTTTTCATTGGTTTATTTATCTATACTTAAGTTTAGAGTGAATGAAAAGTGGCTATGCCTTTAACTTTCATAGAAAACAAACCTGATGGTTGATCAAGCAACTATACCTTCATATAATTTCGTTACAGTCTCTTCTACTGCACATATCCTTTGAAATGTGTTGCATTGAAGTGGCCCACTCACGTGGAGCTCATCTCAGAGATGTCTCATTTCGATTTACTTCAAATGTAACAGAGAGACTTTTTACAGTTTTTCCCATTCTTCTTGTGATATGCCTGTATTATCATCAAATGTTTTGTTTCATTTTTAATTCATGTATTTATTTGTTTCCTCGTTCTTAATATTATTAATGATCCTGGAATCTAGATTGTGAATGGTCCTGAAGTGCTCAGCAAGTTTGTTGGTGAAACTGAGAAGAATGTGCGTGATCTATTTGCTGATGCTGAAAATGATCAAAGAACAAAAGGTAGTATTTTCTCAAGTGTAAAAACAATCCATGTTTCTCATTTTAAATGGATTAATTCATTTCTTTCTTTTTTGCAGGTGATCAGAGTGAATTGCATATCATCATTTTTGATGAAATTGATGCAATTTGTAAGGTAGAAACTTAAAAACGTTATTGCAAATTCTCTATATAATCTGAATCTGCATTCTTGTCCTTGATAAAAGAAAAAAAAATTGCCAAACCCCTCACTAGCTGTTGATAATTCATGTGATTTTCTACTAATCAATTACTTATCTTATTGTCTTATATTTCATGTTGTCTTACTTTTAACTTCTTGTCTTTGAATTTTCAGTCTAGAGGTTCAACTAGAGATGGCACTGGAGTACATGATAGTATTGTAAACCAACTGCTTACAAAGGTACTTCATGATTCTGTCTAAAGTTGTTGGGACGAGTTATGGAGATTTTATTAGCCAGTATTGGCCATTTACTAACTCTTAGTTGCTGCGCAGATAGATGGTGTGGAGTCTTTGAACAATGTGTTGCTCATTGGAATGACAAACAGAAAAGATTTACTTGATGAAGCTCTTTTAAGGTGAATATGTTTAAATACATTTCTTCTTACTATTGCCACAGAAAGTTGTGTAACTATCTAAGAATTTTCAAACCTTCAGTAAGTTTACCCATTATGTATGATATTCTCCCGTCCTTAAGCAAGGTTCTGCTACACACATGTGTTTAATGTTTTCTGGGTTCCAGGCCTGGACGTCTCGAAGTTCAAGTAGAGATCAGCCTTCCTGATGAAAATGGTCGACTTCAAATTCTTCAGATTCATACAAACAAGATGAAAGAAAGTTCTTTTCTTGCTCCTGATGTTAACCTGCAAGAACTTGGTATGCTTTGTTACTTTATTTGTATCTCTAGATGACAATCTTTTGTTCCATTTGCCTTTTTCAAATTTAGAGGATATATAAATCTTATCTTCAAAGCTACTCCTATCAGATTTGTGGTAGGCTACTCATAGTTTGTCAGCACAAATTATTCCTTTCTGTACGAGCAGGGCAGTTACTCTACATGCTGACACTGCATTTAGAACTCCAATGAATAATTTTGGCTAGCACAACTACTTCATGGAACTGCAGAAAGTTACTGGTTTTGACAATAGTTGCCTAAATCCTCTTCGTTTTGAGCAGTAAAAGATCTTGAAAAAGATTTCAGTTGAGAACAGTTATTATTTTTGTCACTTTGAGATCTTTTCTGGTCTAGGAAAAATCTTGTTAGTGTCGTTTTGCTTAATTTATATTTCCTTTGTCTTAGATGAAAATTGCAGTTGACTAGTTTCTGTATTTTGAACAATAAAAGACAATTAGGCAATTGTCCCCCAAATTTTCTGATCTAGCAGTTAATCTTTTCAATTTCGGCTGAGGTAGAGAATTCTCTTACCTGTGGTGATGAAGTTCTAACTGTAGTCCTATCGAAAAATATGTTTCTTTAGGTCCCCACAGTACTTATTCAGATTTTCTCTTAGTAGTCTGTTTTTGTTATATGATTCAGATGTTGGCTGTTGCCACTGGTGGCATACACTGTGATTACCTCATATAGTAATGGTTGTATTTTGGATCAAATCTCTGTACTTCTGAGCATGCTGTTCATTGATTGAGCTGGGTGGCAGATTTTGTGTTCAATTTTTCGAAGTTTCGTCACTTTCACTTTACATATCGAAATGTTACGTTACTGGTGCATCACTTAGACTCGGAGATTGTGTTCAGTTGTTCACAGTTTCTGTAATACTTATTTCCTCTGTCCATGGCAAAGCTTCCCATTTGATTTTTGTTGACCTTTTTCAAGGTCTGTGACAACAAATTAATCCTAAATCATACCATAAAGAATTGAGAGAATTTTGAAATATATAGGTTCATACTGGAATTACTTAATTATTTTTCCAGAATGATTTGAGATTAATTGGTGGTCAAACAGACCTTGAAAAAAGTCGAGAAATCAAATGCAGTGCTTTGCTATGGACGGAAGGAGTATTTAACTAACAAATTCATGTATTTCAATAAAACATTGATGATGCATCACTTTAACTTGGAGCTTTCCTGAATAGACATTTGAAAATTATTAATGCATTGTCTCTACCCTTTTGATTTAGCTGCCAGGACAAAAAACTATAGTGGGGCAGAGCTTGAAGGTGTTGTCAAGAGTGCAGTCTCATTTGCACTTAATAGACAATTAAGTATGGATGATCTTACTAAGCCAGTAGACGAGGAGAATATAAAAGTCACTATGGCCGACTTTTTGAATGCCATTGAGGAAGTAGTTCCAGCATTTGGAGCTTCCACAGATGACCTTGAACGCTGCAGGTATGAGTGATGCCCTACTTTATAAAGTCTTTCTCCATTAGCTGGTTTGGACTGACTAGGATCTTAAGCAGCTCGTTCTAATGTCAAATTCATTATATTCAATTAAGCCAAGTCTAGAAAAGTTTGCAAGTACTTCCAGCTAGTATTAATGTGTAATACCTGGGGTCTCGTTTCCTGGAAGAGGATATTATTACAGTTTGACATGCATGAAGTCATGAGATGTCTAAAAGATTAGTGTGTCATGTATTTATTCTCATACCCCATACATATCCATCTGCCAGTGTTTATCAACAATGCTCTTCCACAATAAAAATGAAAACTATTTTGATCTCAGAAGATAATTTGTTGCAATTCGAGCTGCTGCAGTTTGCTTTCTGTCTTCTGTATCAACATATAGTATTTTATTATGTTGCAAGTTTGCATGTATATTGAAGCGATTTGAAGTCTCACTACATAGACATACTTTTGGCTCCTACACTACTTTTATACGTTTTTGCTTCTACATGTGTATGCTTACACAAAGATCTCTCAGATTGGTATACCATTATAGATTTTGTTTTCCCTTTAGCATTCCGGAATTCACAATTGATAACACTACTTAAAAAGAAAGCTGACTGTTCATTATTATATCTTGTAGATTGAATGGCATTATGGACTGTGGCGAACGACATGATCATATTTACAAAAGATCGATGCTGTTATCACAGCAAGTTAAAGTTAGTCGAGGAAGCCCACTTGTTACTTGTCTCCTTGAAGGTCCTAGTGGCAGGTAACTGCAAGGCTCTCCTTCAATTTCTTTTGTTTTTATTTTTATTTTGATATTTACTTGCTGACATCCCCTTTTTATGCTGGGCAGTGGTAAGACTGCAATGGCAGCAACTATAGGAATTGAAAGTGACTACCCTTATGTCAAGATTGTAAGTAATCTTTTTATTCCCTACGTAGCCATTGGCATTTCATGTTCAATCAAATCGCATGCAGTTCTCAGTTTTAACCATTTTTCGTTCTGTCAAATTGTAGATATCTGCTGAATCGATGATTGGGCTTAGTGAACCCACAAAGTGTGCTCAGATTGTCAAGGTTCTTGCCACTTGCTCACCGTTTAACGTTTTATTTCTATATTCTTTTTATTAGTTGTTTAGTTTATTTTGTATTCTAGTTTAGTGGAATTTCCATGAAGTATTTGGTCATTTATATTGTATTAGAATTCTAGATTGATTGTGATTCCTTGTTTATACCTTCTTCTTATCCCATGAATTAAGCCTAACAGCTGGAGTTATAGGCATGTTGTGATGAATATGATTTGATATCAGATATTGTTGAGAGTTTTTTCCAGCTTTCCTTCGAGTTTCCTGAGTTCCGCTTTCGATTCGTAGATGTTCGTTATCAGTAGTTATTTATATATTTAACGTAGAAAACTTATTGAGTTGTGGTGTCGTTTGTGATAGGTGTTTGAAGATGCTTATAAATCACCACTAAGCATAATTGTCCTTGATGATATTGAAAGGTAAGTATCTAAAATAGAATAAATGATTCCGTCTCATTTATGGATTGGTGTAATTTGTCTTTCTGTTTGTAGATTATTGGAGTATGTTGCAATTGGGCCTCGTTTTTCAAACTTAATATCTCAGACATTATTGGTGCTCCTGAAACGGCTCCCTCCAAAGGTACTATTCTTGTAAATTGCAGGAGCTAATTTGACAATGCACTTGAACCTTTTTGCTTAAATAACTCAGACTTTTGTTACTAACTTCTGGTCATGTGATAATGCATCCTGGATTCTAAAATATTGAATGTACAATGAATATCTTCACCTTTATATTCTTTATATTTCCGGAGTTTCCTACTGCTGACACATTATTTCAACCCCTCCCCCCCTCCCCGGCCGAAAACAACAACAAAAATAAATAATATCAATCTAACGAACCTGCCTTAGATACCTTAGAATAATCCAGTGATTTCTTGTTTCAGTACCTTTACTTGTGAAGCGACATTATATGGTGCGTGCCGAAATGGCATGCTTTAGTGTGGATAAAGCGGGACAGATACAATGCTTTACTGCAATTACCTAGGTAGATAGTATATATAGGTAGGTTGTGTATTTTTGTTGCAGTGTAACGCTCTTATAAGCAACTTGGCTATCTATCTTTCTCCGTGGGCTCTGAGCTGCTAGATTCATTTTCTAGGTGGGGATGACATTTTATTTCTGAATTTGTCAGGGTAAGAAAGTTCTTGTCGTTGGGACCACAAGTGAAGTAGATTTCCTGGAATCTGTAGGCATTCGGGATGCTTTTGCAGTCACCTTCCATGTCCCGTTGCTCAAGACCGAAGATGCCAAAAAGGTTTGTACCTTCCTTCTCATGTGCATATCTCCACGAAACAAATGCCTGTGCTTTATTTTGATAAGATGAAACAAGTCTGTCTGCCAAACATGATGAAATATTTCTAAGGCAATAGTGATTATGGGCAATGTGCCGTTGTTCATTATGCTTGGTGCATTGCATATAGCATCTGATACATATGCATTGTGATGGTTACTAATCAATTTTAGCCATCTCATGAATCGTCAGCATTCATTTGGATCATTTTGATATGTTATCATCATCTTATATGTACATGAAATGTGATAAATACTGATACATTCACGTTACTGCTGCTTCACAGGTTCTACATCAGCTCAATGTTTTCTCAAGTGACGATATTGATTCTGCCGCAGAGTCATTAAATGATGTAAGTTTGATTTGATATGTACTATGTCTACAAGTAATACTAGGAACTAGAAAAAATGCAGAGATTGATTGGATGACATGGTCAAAATACGTTAAGAAACTGATTCTGTTACATTTTTCTAATGTGTTTGGCATTCCAGATGCCTCTGAAGAAGTTATATATGGTGGTTGAGATGGCTGCTCAAGGTGAAGATGGTGGAGGTGCAGATGCCGTTTATTCGGGCAAAGAAAAGATTAACATTTCACACTTCTATGAGTGTCTTCAAGACATTGTGCGGTATTAGTAGAATTCTTCTTTCACCCTAAAGCTTTCTATAGCGCATTCTCTGTTGTGTTTAAATGATTAGATACCTTTAGTCTATGCGTTTGCTCTTTCTTCTTGGGTGGCATTGATTGACACTAACGACACAGGCTACATACTTGTGCTACTGAAATCGAGTTTTTGTAGCTGTTGGTCAATACCAGATTTGATCTATTGTGTTGTCGGTCCCTGGTCTGTACATTCGTTTTGGGCATGTAAGATAACTGATGTTGTGTGTGCTAATATATGTACTACTACTGTTTAAGAATCAAACATCTTGTATCTCTTATGCATGTAGTATTGTTTAGAACAGGGGTTTTGTTTACATACAATGATATGGCACATTCTCATTTGAATGGGAAAGCTGAAAGAACTTGGACAAAATTTATGCGTTTCTCATTGTGTTGGAACATTTTCGTTTGCTGTTTAAAATGTTTTTTCTGGTGGTGTAAAAACATCTTGGTAAATGGGATATTACATTACCATCTGCAGGGAGTATACCGTATACAATGGTCAATGGCAGTGAAATAACTAATTACGAAATGTTGTTTATTTTGTAACAATGTTTACTTTTTGTGTTTATGAAAAGCACCGATGCTATCAAGTAAAAGTCTTATGTTCTCAAGTAAAATCATGTCTTTCTACATTGTTCATATGTGAATTTACATTTAGGTTGTTACATAATGGATCTGATAACTTAAAATATTGAAGTGAATTTAAAGTAACTTCCTCCCATAAAACTTTACGGTGCTTTTCAATTTTTACTAATAACATTTTCATTCCAAGAATAACAATTGTGTTACCTAGCCAATTTAAATATTCAATATTTTTCCTCACAAAAATATGCTCACCACATTTTGTTTCAACTTCCTTTCTCCTCTTTGTTAAAAATTTTAAATATGGAATATACCAATACTATTTCACAAATCTAGATCCAACAATTCTTTTCTTAATAACCTTAGAACCCGCAACTGCTACCATATATGTGTGCATCGGGTGAAATCTCAATCTCACATAACAGTCCCCAAGCCAATTACACTCTGCCTAATATCACATGCTCAAACTTAAAATTCTATACAATTGTCAATTATTTCAAAAATTGGTTGCATGATTTAAGTCTATGTATGCATTTGATATTTATAAAGTTCTTGTTGTGGGAATTAAAATGGAGCAAGTGCTCAATAATATTCAGAAATTATTATTATTATAATATAACTAGCATCAAGACTAAGTTGACAATTAGAAGGCCCGTATATATGTTAAATCCAATAAACAGCCAAAACTTCAAAAACTTTGTATGACTTCCATTCATTCCCTGTCCCTTTAGCAACCACTTCAAATGGATGGTACCAATGACTTAGGTGAGTAACAAACAAGGCCTTTGTTTTAGAGCTAGGTGATATGATCATTCTTAAGGGGTACTGTTTTGCAGACTTCTACAAATAGTCTTTATCATACTTTTACCATTAATGAAAATTCAAAATGAATCATGGTCTTCTGTTATTGAACAAACTAAGTTAGGTAAAGTGCATAAAGTAATTTGTTCCTTCACTAATCTAGTGGAGATCTTAATGCACAGAGCATTGATTTACATCAGGATAGGATTGTAAAGTAGAACTGATAAATAAAAGCTAGCTGAACATAATATGCTAATTTAAAACTCTACCTCATCTAGAAATGACCTACTAATTAAGAAGCTGATGACCTAAATTCTAGAGAATCAATAAGCCATTTGTTTGATAACTTAGACATGATTCTTGTGCTGCTGATCAGAAGTTTGAGAACTGATTCTGAGAAGTAGATTGCATCATTTGCAAGTCTGAGGTTGTTTGGCAAGAACTATCATCAGTGATCAAGCTCCTGAAAATATATAACAAGTTAATGTTTCAAGATTCTTGTTGAAGAATATAAGAGTAGAACAATGCATGTATGTGCATATATGGAAGTAATCTTACTCTCTCGGACGTGATGCCCACAGGGAACTTAAAGCTCGTAGTCGACCATAGTACTCTCCGATGACCAAGAAACACCGTGCTGCTTGCCGGACAGTTAATATCCGGTGCAGTTGATGAAGTGTCTGTTGCCTTAGGTTATCAGCCTGTAGTTCAAAATTGAAAATTCAGCATTGGATAGGACTTAGTTGAGTTGAGCAGATACAAAACTATCACCATCAGTGGAAATTGACATGGACCACATAGAGCATAATGCTTGAAATAAAACCTAAACAAAGATCAAACAGATCGTAACGGGTTCACTTGGTCTCCATCAAGAATTTGGACCATTCTGAATTCCCTATCATCTATAAGATGCTACCTACAATTTTAACTAGTTTATTCGTATCATGATAAGCCAAAGTGAACAAGCAAGTTCAGCTGATAGGTCTAGTATTCTGTTCTGTCAAACATGCTTCACATCCGAACAACTCGAGATAGGAACCAGATAGAAGGTGATTAAGATGCAAACAGTACGGGCGGGTATCATGAAAAAATAACTATACGTAATAGCAAATAAAGTAGCACCATGCTCATCACTGTGATTCAGCCAAAAAAAGTGAGGGTCCTGGTTCCATTATAAGTGGACTGGTCATTCCAGGATGTAACTATCAGTGCTTAGGAGCAGTTTCCACAGAGAATACAAAAAGTTAATTCCTTAGAGAGTAAGCATTCTTTTTGTTTCCTTTTATATGCATGCAAAAGTATCCACACAGCAACTTGATAGATAGATAATCCAATTAATGGAATATTGATTTCCTCTCCTTTTTTGCTGGGATTTTGTAGACTTGTTTTGGCTTTTTTATTCAGACAGCTGTTCATTTGAAGGTCCATCGTTATCATATCACGAATGAGGTTACTACACTTAAACATACTGATGTAACTGATCATTCGTCTGTGATGGAGAAAAAAGAAGTCTCCAAAGGAAATCAGGAATAAATTAACTCAGGATCAAAGATATTAGATTTTATCAATGGAATATAAAGTGGAAAAGGATGAAAAGATGCATTAATCATAATAATGACCATCATGGTGCAAGTCTCTGATCTTTAGCTTTCTTTGTCTGGTCATATCATTACCCAATATCTTCTTTCTCTATTCACTTATCACTTATCAGTATATAAAGTTCAAAGATTACGATCAAATGCATGTCCCCGGGAGGTAGGATAGCAATGTGATAAAAAGATAAGAGAATTTTATTTTCTATCGTGTTTGAACTGATTTTCTCGAAAAGTATAATTGGCAACAGTTTTTAGATAACCTTTTCTATCGTGTATGACTTGGGAAAATGTTCTACAAGAAGAGAAGGTAGCTTACTTGACGTACGAAACCTTCAAGATTAGCAAGTTTGCCCAGTGCAATAGCCATGTGGTGCATGCTATCATTGATAGAACCATTGGCTATAGTATCTATCAGAGATTGTTGTAATTGTTCAAGTCCTTGAGTCAGAGCCTCCTCGGCCTGCTGTGAGCTCTGCTGGAGACTGTATATCCCCACAAGTTGTTGCTCCGTTAAAGGGTCCAATTGTGATATTAGCATCTATAGAAAAATACAGGCAAACATAGCGTGTCAGTGAAAATGCACTCAGATGATTTCAGAAAGAAATAGACAGCAAATGATTTCTATTATAATAAAGTAGTAGCAATCAGAACCTTGATTAGATCAGAAGGGCGAAAACCACCCATCCATAAGAAACAACGTTCAGCTGGGGTAGTCCACATTCCAGTAATAAGGTGGAAGACATCAGATTTAGCAGCTACGCATTTTATTTGGAAAATCTCATCGTAATGTGCCATGTATGCATCTAAGATCACCCTCAGATCACCATCTGATAAGTGTGCTTGCAATGCAGTTCGAAGTTCAGACATATGCCTATGGTCATCGTCTAACCATCTTGCATACTCCATATCAAACATTGCACCACCTGCATTGAAGAATAAATTGCTTCAGTTCATTTAGTTGCATAGTCTCATGCCGATTGTCATATCATTGTTCACATATACAAATGGTTTGCATAACAAAGCACAGGTGAAAATTAGTATGACAGAACTATGCAATATGCCTTAACCTTTCACTTTCTCATGTTGCAGTTTGTTGTTCACATCCCACAAAGGGGGGAAGAAAAGGTTCATACTATCCTCACATTTTACATATACATGCCACATGTGAAAAAGAAGACAGATTACATGTTATTGTTGAGCATGCAGACACATTTGTCAGCCTTAAATTAGTATGAGAGACTTTTTCACCAAAATGGCTACTGAGATCAAATAGATACTGACATTGGAGAGTTTAAACCAAGTCTTTCTGTGATAGCTAAGTTGGGAAAATATATATTCATTCTTAAACCTCAAATTAAAGATGTTGCTTAAGGTCAGACTTGTGAAATATGAAACAAAATTTGTGACCAATTCAAAGAATAGCTAGGTTTGACATTTTGATATCACTTTCTTCATCTAGACTGATAGCTACTGAATAGTAAAATATTGCAGATTAATGCACCAATTCATTCCCCCTTGATCACACTTGGTCAAAATGAGAAGAAAAAAAATGCATGGAACATGTCAAAACCTTCCACATGAAATGGAAAAGATAGAAAAAGTAAAAGGAATGAAAAGAGCAAAACAGACAGGGGTAGACTAGTAAATTGTTATACCAGAGCTTATATTTCCACTTGGAACACCAGCTCCTCCTAAGAAAAGTCCCTGTTGACCAACAGTAACATTTTCAGGAATCAAGAAGATTGAAAAGAAACTCAACTTTAAGGAATTGATAGCAATTCTTTTTTAATTCTTTAATATTTCTTTATGGTACATATGTTTAATGCTTGTGCTACAAACCTGTGACCTTGCCCTCTGAAGGTCTTGCTCTAGCTGCGTGAGCCTTATCCTACTTGACTCTAGTTGCTGTACATAAGCCTGAGACATAAAACAATGTTAGGTAAAGGCTTTACTTAGGTTGACATAATAACATCCGGTGGTTCAAGAGATCTAAAATGTTCAAGGATATACAATTATTTAAATCCTCCCGACTCATTTTCAACCACAAGATTTAGAAGTATTTACTGAGATGAAGTTGCAACTAAGTGGCTCGGCATATCTAGTAAGTAGTTTTATATGATCAATGTGGCAAAGTGTTTAAAACATGTGTATCCATACCTTTTTCCTAAGCCTGCTCTTCCTCGCAGCTTCCCTATTCTGAGCTAACCGTCGCAAAGTCTGTCATGGAAATAAATTATCAGCTTCAGGATTATAATTTCTCCAAGTATTTGAAAAATGGGATATTTAAAGCTAGCTAATACAATAAAAGTTACTACTACTGGAGCCTACTACATATTTATCTAAATACTAGTCCTAGGATGGGTCTGAAGAGTGTGTACAACTCATCACCTTAGCATCAAGCACTTTTTCTGGATTAGAAGCAGGCCCCCTTCTCTGCATGATTTTAAATCCATTCAAGAAAACATTTGTGTAATTTAGAAGCCATCATTCATTTCATCACAAAATATTTACACAAATGACAAATTATAATCTAGATTTTGAAACAATTTCCCCCCTAGTGAATTAACAATAGAGCTAGTCAATAAGAGCTGTCTGAATAAACAAAATTTTTTGAAGAAGAAACAAATGGTGGGAGTATTTGAATTCCTATTGTTTATATATGTCTAACAGCTTGAAATTTTTAGAGGATTGTAGACTCCAAAGGAGTTAGCTAACGTGTCAAAATGGCAGAATCTCTTACAAGATCTCAACTTTTAATTAAAAGCAAGGTTGGAATTATTGTAAATAGTTTACTATATATGTTGCCATTTCACAGACTTATTATGATGCTGATATATGGTAATGGTACTGTTTCTTCTTGAAATTATGCTGACACATTACTTAACTTCCATAGTTCCATTATATCACCTGCTATTACATTTACTATGCATTCGTTAGGAACAAAATTTACATCCAAAAGAATAGTAACAACACATTTTGGGGGTAAAATACTGCATACAAGTACTAGTGAGAATAAAGACTTGAACTGCAGTTTTTGAGATTGTAAAAAGTGGGTTTCTCTAGCAAGGTCTTAAACTTCAGCTTTTATAGATACACTACCCCACCCTACATTTAATAAAAAACATTATCAGCAAAACTATAGTAGTGTGAACAGTTCAATTACTGTAAAGATTCTACTTTTAAGTGATTAGTTTAATTGTCAGATCATATAGATATAATTCAAAAGAATCCTTCTTCAGTAGAATCAGAGGAATAACTCCTCTGATTAAAAATCTTCTACTAGTATCAGTTTTAGGAATATGTGGGATGAGAAAAGATACCACCTTTTCCCCCAAATTATGGGATTGTGGTTTGAAAAAAGAACTCATGAACATTTTAACAAAATTTAATAAGAAATTCATTTTTCATATTGTCATTTAAATTAAACTTAGTATCCATAATTTAGTTTACAACAAAGTATTTATATATTTACATTCATAATCATGACAACATTCGAAACATTCCAGACTTTTCAGTTTTAAGTAACACAAAACATCCAATATAAGAGTAAGCTAGACTTACTTATTCTTTTAAAAAAGGAAACAATTTTCATTAGTCACTCAATTGACATTTGTAACATGATGACCAATACTTAAAAAATCTCACATGTTAAAACATCATATTCTGAAATTAAAATTGTTAGATGGACCCATTTTCTAAGTGTAAAGTGCTAGTTGAACCGGCTTTTAGTACTGATTTTTTTTGCAAGACTTTTGGCCCATCAAAAGAAAATACAATACCAACAGACAGCAGTTGGTGTCTCAAAAGTATTTTAGTTCTTCAGTAAACAATGCTTTTGATGTTATGGAAGATCCACATATGAAAAACAGATTGATAGTGCTCGTCTAAATTAGTCGAGCTAGAAGATAAGTGTTGAAAAAACAAACCTAATTGAACCGGTTGTTAATACTAGTAGTATCAGATTTTGTCAATACTTTAGTCCCATGAAAATGACACAAAAGAAAACAAACATATATGAGAACAATGGTAAAAACCTTTTCTGGGTTCTGCTTAGTTGGTTGAGCATGTAGTGAAACTCCATGATCACTTCCACTCCCCATCTCCATTATCTGCGGCGCTGTCCGAAGGCGGTGGTGGTTATGTTCAACCACCGCTTGGTTGTCTAACTTTTGGCTCATGGGAGACTCAGGCGCCTCTAATCTTGTAGATGAAAGTGTATCTGCACTCTCTTCTTCTCCTACAGACTTTGAACTTCCCTGCAGTAAAAATAAAAAACAAGAGTCAAATATCTTCATCACCCAGAATAGTAGAGCTTAAACAAGAGAAAAAGATAGTAATTTTACATAAATAAATTTCAAGTAACAGCCAAAAAGACAAATAAATGGTGGTCAAAGAAAGTACTCTAGGTGTTGTTGTATTGTGCTGTTGGAATCTCATAGGCCAGGATGGGAACATCTTCAGAGTAGTAGTATCACAACTGGTCGTGTTGTACAGATCTGCAAAAAGAAGAAAATCACAAGAACCAAAAATCTTCAAGAATCAAAAAAGGTTTTCATTTTTTATGCAAGTTCATATTTCAAAAATTGTCCCTTTATATGTAAGTGTACATTGATCTTTACTTTAACCCACTGCAGGTAGCAGTTATGTAGTCAGTAAACAGAATCATGCAAAAGGTTATTTTGTTTCCTTATTTGTAACCCCACGCCATTTGCATCCTTTATGTAAGAATCATTTATGTATCACAAATGTTACACTTGACTTACCCTCACAGACTTCTTCAACAAACCCACCCCACCCCATATGAAGAGACAGAAAGAGGTTTACTTACGTTGCTTTGTTCCATCATAATTGCTTTTGATGTTATTCACCCCTTGTAGGACTATTGCTTCTTCAAGTTCTCCAAAATCAAAAGCTGCTTCTTGATTTCTGTTTTTTTTTTTTCCAAAATGTAAAAATAACCCATGTTAGCTATGGAGGTAAAAAATAATAATAAAAATAAAATTTAAAAAAAAAAAAGTAAAATAAATAACCCATAGTTCCTCCCCATGTATCCCGCCCGAAACTACATAAATTTTCGAATTCGAGCAACGTACATGAAGCTTGAATTTTGGTGGTGGAAGTGATGAGGGAGTGAATATTGCATATGGTGATGATTTGCATCTGATGATAAACCATGATCTCCAACAACTTGGTGATGATGATGACTAGCCATGCAAATGAACTGAACTGATGATCTCTTTCTTCAGACCATTCTTGTCTGGTTCTTTCTATATATGTAGCCTCTGATAATTAGAAAAAGGGTTACAGATTTGATGATAAGAAGAAAAAGGGAGTGCTTTTTGGTAATTTTCTTGAAGAAAAAGGTTTCTTGCTGGAAATAAGTTTCATGCAAGAAAGGATTTTCAAGAAACAAAAAGTAGACTTTATCTCTTGTGCAAAAACACAACTTGCCTTGGTGATGATGGGAAATAGAATGAATGAACAAGTCTTTTTCTCAAGAAAACAACTCTCTTTTCACATACTACTCACAAATCACAATATCTCGTTTGGATGTGTAATAGTGTGACTGTGTGAGTATACTATGAGATATGAAACTGTTTCAAATAGTACACAAAATCTTGTCCTTGAAAGAGAATTTGTCTGAGGCTTTAATTGTGGGGTTTTGAACCAAACAAATATACATATAAAAGTATATAATAAAACAATTTTTATGAAGTTTTGTACATAAAAGAAAAATTGTAGGGTCATTGGAAGGAAACCACTAGAATCACTCTCTCCTACTCCACCTTCTCTGTCTCTCATATAACCGCCTGTGATTTCTTATTGGCTCTTTTACCTGATCAAGAACCAGAACTAGTGTAAGTACATTGGTCAAGTATTGTAACAAGATCAAAATATGTGGTCCATTTGTAAAATTTCAGTTCAAAGGTTGTACAGAAACCAAGATAATGATCAAGTGTTATGATTATATTTGAGTCCATTTTATTTCACTACTACTACAATGATACGAAGTACTATGTAAAATGGTTATGAGTTACAAAGTACTACTCCATCACTATCAGTCTATCATGGTGTGGCAAAAAATGGAGTTACAGAACACAAGAGTTTACTTTTTGTTAATTGAGCATTTGACAACTCATCTCCTAGACAAGATTTTTCTATACACAGAGAGAAGTTGCTTATAGGCTTTCAGCCAATACATTAAAATTAAATTCATTAATTATCACCAATAACATCCACTTGTGACATTATTAATCAAGGTTTGAAATGGATTTGTTTGGTATTATCTCATTTGTTGATAGGTCAACATCTATGCCCTGTTAACACCAATGCCACATCAAGATTCTTTATACCCTTAATCTCCCTTTCTTTTTACTAAGTAATTAATAATGTTGAAAATTTGCATCCACTAGGTTTTTAGTAAGCATATGGTAAAATCAGCTCATATAATAGGTTGCGAACCATGTAAATCAAGTTAAATTGCATAAGTCCAACACTCATGCACATGATGACATGATAACGAATTCGACTTCGATGGTGTTTAAATCCGTGAGGAAGGAAAATATACTCCTATCTTTACTATCTACTACTTCCTCCATTTCATTAGTTACTTCCCATTCGGTCAACAGGTTTCATGTTTGACCGCACATTACTCCTAAATTATACGATGCAATTCTTTTCTAAATTTATATAATTAAAGTTCATAAGTTAGTAGTATTTTAAATATTTTTTTAAATATTTTTTATCAATATAATTTATGTATAATGTACGAGTCAAATATGACACCCGTTGACCAAAGAGTAAGTTACTAATGAAATAATGAAATGGAGGAAGTATGTTTTACTATAAATGTTGCTAGACATTTTTCATGCATTAGGTATTGCTAGATAATGCACCCAAGATGATCCTATTTTAAACAACATAACCATTTATAACCAATATCTGTAAACTGTCCCTTGACTCCCTTTATTTTTTAGAAAGGATGTATGCAGATTTTGTTCCTATTCTAGGCAATGTATCTGAATAATTTTTAATGGCTAATCATATTGTAGGAGGAACAAAGAATCTTTAATAAATTTGTGAGGGTGGCAAATTTAAAGAATTTGGTTACTTAGTGGACCCAAAGGGTCAGTTTCATGAATATATAGGTGGATTATTGGTGTAGTATCAAACAATTTATATAATTTTGTATCTACCACTTTTGCTGTAATATGCTTCCTACTAATTGTTCTCCTCCTTAACTGTTTTAATAATTGGTTAAGACATGTTTTGGTTCAAGACATAGATATATGTTAAGAGTAGGTATGCATAAGCTAAATCTTGAAAGCTCTCTCTCACTTCTACTTTAGACATGTAAACTTGTTGGTACAACTTAATAATTGGTTGTGTTTTACTTTTATATTTGATACACTTTATAATCACATAGCTTTCAATCTAGTTTAATTCGGTTCAATTTAAATTTATATAGTTAAAATTTATATTGTAGATAAGTTCAGTTCGATTAATTTTTTAGTTGAATTAGGCCAAATGTGATTTTTATTTTTTCAAAATTATCCTTGATTTCATTAGTTACAACTTAATTACAAGAAGCATAATGACCATTAGTGTTACCAAGTAGGTCTTTATCACTTAGAGATAAAAAAATGAAGCAAATAGTGTACATGCAAATTAGCTGTCTGGAGTTATGGGCAAAAAGCTCTTCCTTTTCGTAAAAGGATGGTTAGAATATTTACATATCATAATCAACTTACTTGGAAAATGGATTTGACAACACAATGCCCATAATTTTTACCCTAATCAGAATTTTGGATGTCACTCTCAAACTTCTTTGCATAAAAATGAAAGGATATGGGTAACAAGTAGAGTAATATTCTCCAAGGGCACTTTAATCATTTTCTTCTAAAATCGTGTTGTTATATTATGTGCCTCGTGATATAAGTAGTCGAGTTGCTCTAGAAGCATGTGTATAAGCCTTGGACGCCGTCTTGGAAAAGAATAAAAAGGGTTTCGTGAGACATATGTTTCTAAGTCGTGTTAAATTGAAAGTCTAAATCTTGTACGAGTATCTGTATGTAAGTCGAGTTTATTGAAAGTTTCAAACAATCTCGTATACGTATCTATGTAAGTTGTGTTATATTGAAACTCATAAACAACTTTTTATTAAGTGGTATTCAATAAGTTACTCTAGTAAGTAACCTGATAGTCCCTCGTAAGAACCTTGTAGAAACATGGCATATTATCTTGTTCTTACAGGTTTTGAACTTTATTACCCGCTAAAAATGATGAATGATCATGTAAGACTTTTTTTTACGTGCCACCATCTCGGTCTTCATCTAGATCCATGTCATTCACGAATAATCCATATAAAAAACTATCGAGTTCAATGTGGTAAAGGCAAATGAACTTCCTCTTCACCATAACTAAGAATCTAAGATAAAACTTCATTGAAATAGTATTTGAGTAAACACCGTTGGCCTCTACCTTCAAACGGAACAGTCTAACCGCTTCATGCTACGGCTGTAGTAACTAATAAGTAACAACTGACAATTACGATTTAACAATTGATACGTTTAGACAGTCAAATTCCACTTCAAGTTCAACTATTGTGAATGCAACATAATGAAATATGCAAATGACAAAACCGCACTACTCCCTAAAAGATATCTGGACTGGATTACAACTCTAGTCCAATAAGAGATGATAGGCTTAGGCCCAACAGAGCTTAATCACCTAAATAAATCCAGCCCAAATAACTGATCGAGCCCGGTCTACGTTGAACAAAACTCAAGAATCCCAAATTGTCTCTCTTTCTCTCAAGATCAATTTTCTACAGATCAGAAAAGTTGTTCACCTGTTTTCTGCAGAAAAAAACATCGTAAGCAGCAATGGAACCGGCTGTGGTGAAGCGAGGCGGCGGCGTACTGGAAGGGATGTACAGAATGGTTATGCGCCGAACTCCTGTCTACGTCACTTTCGTCATCGTCGGAGCTTTTCTCGGCGAACGGGTACCTAAACCTAAATCATGCTTCAATTAGTGTATTGGGAAGCAGATTCACCTTTATTTGATCTGTGAAATATGAAATTAGTTGCCTTGTTTGTGATGCGAAATTAGGTGGAATTGGTTTTGATTTGATAATTTTCTGATACGCTGTTTTGATTTCAGGCTGTGGATCATGGGATTCGTAGTCTCTGGGATCACGTCAACGTTGGGGTAATACTTTTTAGTATCTTTTGTGAATCTCTCTTTTAAGTTAGCTTTGTCTGCATTTCAGAGTTATCTTTGCTTATTTGGTTCGTGTTGTTTGGAACACTTGGTTTGGTACTTGAGATTCGGGGGGCTCCGGTGAGAAATTGGATGACATTTTGTTGTTTTTTTTGTGACATTTTCTATACTGTGTTTTATAATACAGAAAATAAGCTCAATGATGAAACTACTTGTGGTTGTTGAACCACCGAGTAATTAATAGTACTATGTCAAGCTTAACTGTACAGTTTTGTTAAGAAGTACTACAAGTAGTGTCTTTGGATACGGTATATCTGTTTGTTTGATTGAGTTCCTTGGCTACTTCACGTGACAGTATTTTTTACAGTACCATTTGTGTATTGGCCTCATACTTAGTATAAGAATGTGAAGCAATGTTTACTAAGCTAGTTATATGTTACTCCTTCCCATGAAATTAGTCCCAAAAGCTAGAAAAGTGTTGGAAGGTTATCTTGAGTAGGCTATGAGGTTGAATACTGATATTGGAGGAGGTTTGTTATTCAATGAATGGTGACTAGTCCATTAAGATGATGTGGCATTCACTTTTTTAATGGTTATCATGAGTATCTTTCGGCGTTCAAGAAACCACAAACCCGAACTACTGTGACCACCCTAATGTACTTGCTCAGTTTCTCCAACTGTTAATACCATTACGGTTTGAATAACATTTACATATAACCTGTTGATATTGGGTGGCTCAAGTTGTTCACATGAAAATCAAAGTGTTGACTCATCCATAATCACTTGGCAAAAACATAGTCATTCTATTATACATGAAAGTAAGCTACATTGTACCGATGCTCCAACTATGATGATGAAGCCCGGTTAATCTTTCTGAACCTCTCTCAGTTCTGTGTGGATAGATAAAGCAGCTAGGAAATGCTATCATTTGATAAAGCCCCCCTCATTTGAAAATTCTATCAGCATTTCAGCACGTACTCGTTGTTTGCTTTTCAGAACAATTGACTGAGTAGGAAACAAGCTGCACGTATAGATTTATCAGCTGTGTGTACCCTTTCATGTTCATGTATTGAGTCTAGAAATTCATTACTCTGCCCATATGTATTGTGTTTACTCAATTTGCATGTCAACCCACGAATCCTCTTCTAAACAACCTACACTATGCAGTTGCTATTTTGTAACTTACTCAAACACTAGTATTGATTCGGTTTGTTTCAGGCCTCCAGCCACCTAAAGCTGAGCAGCCCTTATCTTTTTCCTTTTCCCTGTTGGGTATTCTAGGGTTTCAGTTCATTCACTATTATGTCTGTAGTTCTAGTGGGGCTAGTGAAAGTGCTATAGCAAAAATTGTTAATGGCATAGACCCATAGAGATTTGTGAAGCACAAGCTTTTGCATCTTCTTTTTTGTGATTATGGTTGGGTTTTATCACTTGGGATTACGATGTGCGGTGGGATGATAATCAGCATGGTGCTAGAAGCATTAGCTTAAGTTTGTGGACTGCAATATTGTAGATTCCCCCCAAGTAAATGTGAGATCTGCTGAAAAGGTTCTGAGATAAAATGTGGGTTAAGTTGTGTGATAAAATATTAATACATGCTATGATCCTTCCAGTGTTTGTGTAAAGTGTAAACTCTTTGCGCTATGGTTGGTGTCCCTTGTCATCATATTCATATGCTAATTCTGGTCAGGGAAATTGAATTACTGCAACGGGATTTTGTAATGTATGTTTATATGTTTGCAATGACGAACCATAGGCTGCAGTGATATTCATTTCTTTTTTTGTTAATCTTAATTTGCAGAAGCGATATGAGGATATTCCTGTTTTGGGACAGAGGCCAACCGAATGAAGTGGCAGCTTTAGCTTACTGTGTTTCCAATTGTTGGTGCCATTGATTAAGCAATGATACATTTTGATACTGAATAATTTTCACCTTGTTTCCAGGCATGAACTTGTGCATTTGCAGTTGCAGCCTTTTGTTTTGCTTTCAGATAAGTTATAGTATATGGTCTGATGACTGATCATTATTCTCAGGAGATTGAATATGAAATATTGCATCAGATAACGCCTTGTGGTTTTTATTAAAGACCAAAATTTGACACGGTAGTAGCTATTGTGGATCAGGGCTTTCATTATTAACAATCAGTCTATTTCTCTGTGTTACATTCCCATTCGATGGGATAAGTAGGCTAAGCAGCAGAACAATAAAGCACAGGTTGCACTTGTCGATGGGTGGAATCCATCCAATCTTAAAGAACAGACCGATTCCTGTTCAAATAATTGTTACGGACATCGATTTTTCTGTTGACACTCTTTGAAGCCTGGAATCAAAGCAAGTTTAACAGACATTGATTTTGCTGTTGACACTCTTTTATTGTATAAATCTGAACTGAGTTGAACTAAAAAACTTTATTTTTTTCAAGTTGAATCAAATAGAGCCTAATAGAGAAAATCTGCAGATGAGAAAGGAACAAAGATCTCTTAGAGTACCAAGGAGACTTAAAAATGTACAGCAGATTGCCTGCAATGTGGTATGGCTGAAGAAACAGTCCCTCATCTACTTCGACATTGCCCAAAAGTTAAGTCTATCTGGAAGTTTATCGACTCACTGCTTTGCAAAACTTCAAACCTCAACATTGGGAAAAGCTGGAAGTGGATTGGGTAAAATTCAATGTGGATGGAAGCCTGAGAACAAATATACAGAAAGGGGCCACTAGAGGAGTTATGTGAAGTGATTTGGATAAATTGATTGGGGGGTTTCACGAGTCTTCCCAACCCCAGAGTTGTTGATGAAGCTGAACTAATGAGGGAGGTGGTGGAGGTTTGATATGTGATGACGGAGGTGATTGGATCCTTTTACTCTCATTTTTACATTATGAAATCAAATCATCGTCAAATTTGTACACGAATAAGTGGACTTGTGTGCGAGCACAACGTGCATACACAAATGCCAGACTGATTCAAGCTAAAAACGGCTAGTTTGTGCGTACCATGGTCCGCCCACCTTATAAAAAAAAAAAATTTAGATTGAGCACACGAAAACCGAACTCTTCTCTTATTCCCACCCCTTCCTTCCGGTCCCTTTTGTTTCTATTCGCCAGAAACTTCTAAGATGTGTGGCTAGTCATTTTGTTTACATATACTCAATAAGACGCGCCTAATGGCTCAAGCCCGATAAGTGGGAATGCGTAATTGTTTTAAGGGAAAATTACAAATACACTAGAAAACTATTCGATTATACATGGTATTACTTACCCTCCAAAAACAAATCCAATTAAAACCCCAGTGGCTTGCAAATGCACACCACCACCACAGGGATTTTTTGTCACATGATCCTCAGACAGGCTTATCTGGAGCAGGAGCAATCATACGTGATAGCTATGGGAATTTTATATTAGCAGGAGCACAGTTTATTGGTCAAATGGATACTTGCTTAGCTGAATTGTATGCTCTTAAACTTGGCCTCATGCTGTGTGACCGAATAACTTGTTTATACAATCTGATTCAAAGATTTTGATTTCTTGCATTAACAGGGAGAGAGCAGATGGGGTCCAACATCAACAAAACCTATGGGTTATGTGTATAATTATGAATGTAATAGGTTTTATGTTGCCGAAGTTCTTCTTGCACTGGAGTATCTTCACATGCTTGGAGTGGTGTACCGAGACTTAAAACCGGAAAACATATTGGTCAGAGAAGATGGCCACATCATGCTCACTGATTTCGACTTGTCTTTTAGATGTTCCGCTAATCCCAAATTTGTCAAGTCATCTTCTCCTGCACCTGAGCCCCCAGAGAAGATTTCTAGTCCCTGCTTCGAGCCTAGCTGCATAGACCCATTCTGCCTCCAACCTTCGTGGAATCTCCCCTGCTTCAGTCCAAGACATTTATCCACCGACTCCAAAACACGAAAACTAAAATCCGAACTGGCTTCACAAATAATTCCACTGCCACAGCTAGTATTTGAGCCTGTAAATGCTCGTTCCAACTCCTTTGTTGGAACAAACGAGTATTTGGCTCCAGAGATCATCAAAGGAGAAGGCCATGGCAGTGCAGTGGATTGGTGGACGCTTGGGATCTTCTTGTACGAGCTTATATATGGTAAGACGCCATTCAAAGGATCGAGCAACGAGGATACTGTATCAAACGTGGTGTCCCAGTGTCTCAAGGTTCCAGAATGTCCCATTGTGAGCTTTCAGGCCCGTGATTTGATCAGGAGGCTGTTGACAAAGGAACCGGAGAATAGGTTGGGTTACGTAAAGGGTGCGGTTGAAATTTAGGAACATCCGTTCTTTGATGGACTGAATTTTGCTCTGATACGATGTGAAACGCCTCCGGAGGTGCTCAGGTTCTTTGAATTAGCAAATATTATACCTGATATAACATGTCCTGAGAATACTAAAAAGGGGGTTATGGAGTTGGAGTGTAGAGGAAAAGGAATAGAGTTTGAGATGTTTTAAAAGACATAACAATGTGGGGAACAGGAATGTAGGCTCTTTCTTCTTGATCTTTGCTGTCTTGTAATTGTTATGTAAACATATATATGTAGCATAGTGTATGTGTAATGTACTGTAAAAGGCATGTAGGACATCAACAATGAAGGTCTTACTTGGGAATACAGAGGAACAAATGTTGTAGTGTATCTCTTTATTCGTACTTTTTGGCTGCCAATGAGCATACTACTATTTATGTATCGTTGCTTGTCTTGTTTTGATTCAATGATCGTCTTACTTCAGTAACAAATATTTAAACAATTATAAAAAATATTTACTATAGTTACTCATGTAGTATATTTTATTCTCTCCTGAATTTTAATTTTAAGACAATATTTATTACTAAAATAAACATGTTAAAACAATGTACAATATGTATATGTTATTCTCTCATAAATTTCAAAATTTTAAGACAATATTTATTACAAAATAAACATGTGATAACATGTTTTTATGTTAAACTTAAATTTTATACCAAATTAATTTTAAATCTCCCAATTACACCCGAGAGTTGTGTCTCATACACTATAATAGCAAGAGAATACTTACAAGTTGATACTCTAGCTACCAGTGTATAATTCAATGAATCGGAAGATGTAAGAATGCAATCACAACTGATTGTTAGACATGCTTCACATAAAACCATAATATATCATATCTTCATTACTCCCTATTCAACGAATATAGATTGACTTACGAAGAAGAGTCAATCATCTTCCTCGCTCCACCACTAGAGACTTGTATGGATCCTCCATTGAATCAGGACGGACGTCAGAAGTCCCATATGATCCACAGGGAGAGCTTCGGAAAATACTGACAGTACAAGCCATCAAGTGCTTGAATGAGCTCCGACCTTGTTATGGTGTTGAGGTCTCGGCTATAGAGGAAAAATCGCTATTTATGCTACAAGACACTGACAAGGCCGTCTTGGGGATTTAGGTGGCCCTGTGCCAAACTTCAACTAAGTTCCCTCGTGAGGCCCAAATAACATTATATCATGAAAAACAATAAAAACTTTATAGCACCAAATACACAATAAAAGTCTAATACAAATTATTAAAATAACTTTCTAAATAGTTAAATTAAGACAAATTATAAGTAATTAAATTCAGTGACATGTTTCATTGCTTAGTGCTAAGTAAACTTCACACTTCACACCTGCATCAACACCAACAGTACCACAACCGTTAAACCAAGTCGCAGTGAATCTCAATACCGCCTAAAAAAATTAATTCAGTGAGAATAAAACAATAAACGATTTATTAGCTTTTACTTATACTCTCAGATTAAATAAAAATATTGAATAAATTCAAAAATTACCGCTAAACTTTGAAGAAGATTCAAATCCAATCTAAGAGAAAGAGAATAAGATGATGTGAATTGGGTAAAATAAGATATCAATTCATCTTAGTATCTTACGGTCTTACCCAAAGAAAGGCAACAATTTTGTTCTTAAAAATTGATGAATAATTATTGATGATGAAGATAGAAGAATTTTCAAAAGCAAAAAGATGAAGATTTAAGGTTGCGCCTAGAAGACGGCGTTTTATCTCGGAAAGGAAAGAAGCCGCTTATCGTATTATTATTGTTGTTTTTTTTTTTTTGTAATTTATTACAGAAGCCTACTAGTGGGCTTTGAAGACTCGGGATCGGGCCTGGAGGCCCCTTGGAAATTGTTGGCCCTGTTCCGTCGGGCTTGCTGCACCTGTTAATAGCCGGCCTTGGACACTGATTTTAGAATGAGTCTAATCGATCGGAAAAGTGGCAGTGTTGGAGAATAATTTTTAACAACTGATCTGAGTGTGGTTGTTTTATTTCTATGTTCATCTCTTTCATCTTTGGTGCACTTGTGGAACTTCTTAGACCACCACCAATGGTGTCATACGATGTCGGGGCGTCATATGTACTTTTTGGTATTTTGGCAACGACGCTCCGGCGTCGTTTGGTGCTCCCCCAATGGTGGCCACGGCATGGAAATTTTTAATTTTTATTCTTTTTAAAGTTAAGAGAGAAATGAGAGTTCAAGATGGGTGCTTCAAATATATCCAAGATTGGTCTCTATTTATATATCTAAAAAAATAGAGCCGTGGTGATTTTTATTTATTTTTGCACTTTTTTAATTTAAAGTTATAGACGTTTTTAGTGGTTGTAAGTAAAAGGAAATAAAGAAAAAGAAAAAAAAAGAAAAAGAAAAGAAAGGTTGTGGCAGCTCCACAACTTGCTAAAAAGAAAAGAAAACAGACGAGTTTTCGATGCCCCTGGCGTCAACGACGCCAACCTCCACGCCCTTGCCAATGGGGTTGTCTTAGACTTGAACCTCTTGCTTTGACAATTGTTGCTGCGGTTTTGGTATTGTTTCTCTATGGATTGTGTTTCGCGACTAGGTACATGACGACGGTGAAGAATCGACGAAGTAGGATACGTGAGAGTTGGCTTAGTGCGTTGGCGTGGTGTTCACTCTCTGGAACATTGTCTGTGTTATTTGCCATGGGTGCTGCAGTGTTATCGGCATATATTTGCCTTTGCGTGTCGTACTGCTTCATCGGACTAAATACCATATTGGGTTATGCTACCATAGATGTTTTCGCATCATTCGTTACAGTATTTCTCACCAAACAGATTAGATGAAGATACATACGCGCCCACCCTACACCACACCAACAAAAAGCTCCGCAAAAACATAAAGTTGTCATCAATTATAATTTTGCTTGCTCTTTAATCATCTCACCATTCCAAATTCAAGATAGCATGCGCCACGATTTCATATTTAACATTATCAGGTATTTTGAATTCAAATATGTTATGTAGGATACATATATTTCTACATAATTTTAATTTTTTAGAAAAAAAAAACAAGAAAAAAAAAAAGCAAAAGGATATTGGTTCAGGTGAGAAAAAGAAAAGAACACAAACTAAAACATCATTTATGTTGTAAAAACTAAAAATCAAATATAGAAATAAACAAAAGTATACATAAGTATATATGATGAATTATAAGTTACGGAACATGTCAATTCTCACAATTGAGCGTGCTATACATACTCAAATTCTCCTTGAGAGTTTTTCAGCCATGTCATAGTCATGCTCCGGTTATTGTTCATACTTCATAACATCATATTTAGTGATTTGTTATTATTCTTGGGAATTGACCTTTCTTCTTTTTGATCTTATTTTTCTTACAATCCTGAATATGAATGATACAACCAATTTACATATATAAATGAATGATTAAAACTCAAATAAAAATTAAAGAAATTATACCACATATTTATCTTGTTCATTAGGTTCGCTGTTGGCCACAACAGTAGCATCTTCATCAATGATTTCGTCCTCGATATCTTGGGAATTCATCATCTTCTTCTCATTGTTTTTCTTAATTTTTTTTTCCTCTTATTTGGCATGTCATCGTGATGGTCAAGTTGAACATGAGCATTGTCATTGGACTTAATTACATTTGGTACCCCCACTAAACACCCACTTTCCATCCTAGTTCAACTATCTCGGAAAATTACATTTTAACTCAGGTGACCGACCGATGTTGACTCCGACACACTCTCTCTCCTCAAAGCTCTACAACCAAACACGCCCTATTTTTCTTTTTCCTTTTTTTTTCTTCTCTCTTTTCCCTTAACCCCTTTTATTTTTCTAATTTGAGGAAATTTATTGAGGAAGATGATGATTAGTACCCGCGGATACCATTCATCCGCCATTGATGAGGATGGAGTTTTGAGTTGTTTCACATTTCTTCATCTTCCAATGGGTTCTATATATTAATATTCTCCATTTTTGTTACTCTTTCTATTGGACCCATCAAATTCGAGTTTAATTATTCGTTGATGAAGTTTGATTTAGGGTTCATGGAGCTTGAAACTCCATTGATATTTTTTTCAAGCTTTGTGTTCTTCATTCAACTAAACCAAATTTGGGTGCGATAGATACGTGGAAACATGGAGAACAACATAGGATGTTGAACGGATCGAATTGAGCAACAAATGCTCAAGGTCGATCATGACCGAATCCAACAACAAAACATAAAATAAATTGCCTAATCCATTTTGAACGGATTCATTGATGTTTTAATTCGTGGATGATTGGAGAATGATATTTAGAATATAGTTTAGAACCCTAGATTAGATTTGGGATTGATTCTTCGAGTTTTGGAAATCCTTCATTGTTACATGGACTTTTTTGAGGTTTTCAGAAAATTTGGGGGCTAGATTAAAAAGGAAGGAATACTTGAGGACTGAACTTGAAATTCAATTTCTGTAGGGGTTAGTTTTAAAATAATTTTGTAGACTATTTAGCGACGAATAAGAAACGACGAATAAGAAACGACGGTAACGGCGTTACCGACGGATAAAATAGCGACGGGCTATTTATCCGTCGGTAAGTGGTTACCGATCCGTCGGTAAGTACTTACCGACGGATCGGTACCCGGATACCGACGGATACCATCCGTCGGTAAAGTATCCAGTTCTTGTAGTGATTATATTATGTGGGCTAATTTCTAAATATTTTGTGTCAATATTGTAAAAATTAAAATATTTGGGATAAATGTGTAACAAAATGAAACTTGAAGTTGTTTGGATGATTTCAAAATCAAAATTTACGGCAGGGGCGAAAAGGTCATTTCCAGGGCTTAGAGCGCTGAAAGTCAAAGCCGTGGATTAATCTGTAATTAGGTTTTTATAGCAGGGGAGACTTACGTAATAAACAATATTGATGGACTAATCTGTAATAACGGAAAATAGCAGGGGTACCAAATATAATAGCCCCTTGTCATTGTTATCTTCTTATATAAGAGGAGAGACAACATTTTTAGAGGTGAGTGGGTTGGGTTTATCAAGCAGTGAATCTCCATTATCATCAAATTTAGTATGCACGGGAGGTATAGAGTAGGATTTGACTTTGGAAGTAGACGTTTGTAGAATTGGTCAACGATGATCATGTCCTTGGCATTGGGACATGATGACGAAATTATTTTACACGGAAGGGTTAGCCATAAAGTGGTGGTTCACTACTTCCCCATATGGTTGTTGATTCTGAGTGAAATCTTTTACATGTTTGCAAATCTTCCTTATTATCATTCCTTGTTTTTGACTTTCTTAAACATTTGGATCTACAACTTTAGGTGCATATACAAATTATCCCGATAGATATCATGCAAATTAAATGAATTATGTACACAAGCCAAGCCATGTAATGTTAGGTTAAATAGTATCTAGGGTTCTGCTTCCAGAAAGTCGGGATCAAGATTGTCCTGACGTAACTGTAACGGATACAAAGTCCTAGTTATATTTATTATTAGTAGACTTTTGTCATTGTTAGGTAAGTTAGCTAATAGAGTTCTAATTAAGTTAGGAAGTTATTTTATATATATAAGAGAGCCAACTAGCGTTTATTGTGAGGCAAAACATAAGTTAAGTTATAGTTTCGCTCATAGGAGCCGGTTTCATCTTGTGGTGGCCGTCTTTTCGGAAATTGGAGTCTTGTTTATCTTTTTTTTAGGGCAAATTACATACAGTACCCCTCTTAGATGTCCTAATTACATATAACGGACCATTAGTTGATCAATTACATATAGTCTCCAACTAGATGGATTTTAATTACATCCAGGTCCACGATCTTGACTTTTCGCGAATTAAAACGTGGAAAGTACATTTTTGCCCCTGGTCAAAATTCAGAATTTTGCATTGCCAAACAACATTAATTTATGTTTATTATACATTGACCCTCAATATTTTCTAGTTTATGAAATTTACACGAAAAACTTTAAAATTTTCAAATGGATCCCGAATGTAATTGCAAATCTATCCCAACAACATTAATATGAAAAGATAAGTCCCAAAATTATTTTTTTCATCCTTTTTCCTTTTTTTTCCCTTCTTCTTCTTCAAAAATCCGGTGCCGGAATCCGGCACCGGATTTTTTAATAAGAAGAAGAAAAAAAAAGTAAAAAGGAAAAAAAAGATAAATTAAAAAAGAAAATCTAAGGCCATGTTTGGTTGTATGAGAGAGAAAATCTCAAAATTCTGTGGTCAACACCGGAACGGCCAAATGGGCCTGAATGTAATTCTTTGCAAGACGGTCTTTCAGATGAAAAGATGTCATGTAGCAGGGGGTCCAGAAGTAATATTCCTTTTTTTTTATTTACATTCAATAAACTCAGAAAATGTAGCTTGCTACACCAAAATCCTTTCTTTATCTATCCCTATATCCTATGCACTATCACTAACTCTCAAAGAGGGCCGACTATGACTATATGTACATTTACCCTGAAAGTTTACGAAGCATGTTTGGCATTTGACATGGATCAATTTATGATCGGGTGGCACATTGTTTGCGTCGAAATTGATATAATCCCACATTTGGCTAATATCCATAAAGACACAAATACATTATTTTACGGATCGAAACATATTATAGTAGACTACAAAGTTAAAGGCACATCGTACAAAATAGTTAAGCTTCATGGGAAAAACATTATTCTGCCTTATAGAATCATAAAAGTATCTTGCGAGGCTATTTCAAACGTATCCAACCTCTTAGTTTTAAATTTAATCACCCAACGAGTATAATAAGAGCACTAGCGATGGTTGACTTCAATTTTTGGGCTTATTTCTTTATAAGCCCAAAATAAGTGTAACGCCCCAGATTTCAGAGGTTTAAAAGGGTTGAGAACGCTACTCATACCAACAAGGTGCACCTTTCTTTTCGGGAATCCACCTATAAGAACTTCAAAGTTAAGCGTGTTTGCTCTGGAACAATTCTAGGATGGGTGACCCACTGGGAAGTTCCCGGTGCGCGCACGAGTGAGGACAAAGTGCGCGGATTAGAACCCGTGTTGGTCTGTGGGGCCAGCATATCACCCCGGAGAGCACCCATGAGTAACCTTGCCGGCCCGTTGGGCTGGGTCTCGGCCCGTTAGTGGGCCGGGTCGTTACAATAAGTCTCTTCCATTTTTAGTTTACAATAGTTTGAGCTTATTATATGCTTTTTCATGGGCTCTACATGACACATACATTCCACACGCACCACACAATTAATGAAACAAAAGAAAAAAAAATTTAAAAAAATATTATTTGGGGCTTATTTATGGGCTAAAAAAATAAAATGTAGCCCGTGGGCTGCTATTTATTTCTAGTGCAAATGACTATACATTAACATTAATGTTTGGTGAATCCTTTGTATCTGTAGTCGTCATATGCACGTCGAAACAAATACTCCTATGCATTCTGCTTTTTACACTCTCATATTGTCAATATGCTAAAGCATTTTGTTTCCCAGGTGAAATGGCAACTGTGAGGCTACCCACTGCTTACACATTTAAGTTTGCACCTCTAGTTTGTTTGTTGTTTGCGTGAGATGTGTACAATAGGATTGGACTTTGGAAGTAGATGTTTGTAGAATCAGTCAATGATGATCATGACTTTAGCATTGGGAAATGAGGTTGTCATCCTATACCATGATGGATGGGTTGCTGATTCAGGTTAGCTGATCGACTGAGATTATATAGAAAACCCTTCATACGGACAAATCGAGATGTGAAAATTCACTAAAAACGTGGTTAGATCAATGTTAGTTGAATTGTGCAAGTATCATCACCGATGAACATGTGTGACAAATCTTAACCAACATACTAATGCATTTAGCTAGGTAAGTTTGAGATGCACAGAGTGTTCACCGGTGTGTATCAAGTCTTGCTTATTTGGATTGCAAACGGGAACATGTGTGATAAGACAAGATTTACTATTCGGTGATGGAAGGATTAAATAGTGTGTGATGGGAGATTAATTCATTGCAAGCACTAGCATTTATTCCATAATTCATGATAACACGTGGGTGATAAAAGTTAGTGTTCATGAAAATGTGGAGAATAGTAATGTAGGCTTTTCTTTCTGATTTTTCCAATATTGTAAGCGATATGTATATATATATATATATATATATATATATATATATATATATATATATATATATATATATATATATATATATATATATAACATGGTTTATATGTGTAATGTAATGTAAAATCAAGGACACCGACAAGGAAGGTCCTACATGGGAATACAGAGTTAAAGATGTTGTAGTGTCTATGTTATTCATTCGTTTTGATTGCCAACGAGCACAAAGTCCACCTAATTATTTCTTACACGTATTTACTGTTTATCGATTTAAAAAAATATGGCCAACTAGTGTTTCGTTCCCTAATGATTGGGTTTCATGGGAAAAACTTTATTTCGCCTTAAGAGATCATATAAAGTATTTTAGACCATTTAACACGTATTCAACCTCTTACTTTTTACATTCAACCAACATTTAACAAGTATAACAATAATGACTGAGTTTGTCGTGAAAGGATGATTAGGAAAGAATAGATAGAATACAATAGTCGATTGTTTATTTGAATATAATGACATGACAAAATGTCCGGATGCTATTGTTGTAGACAATTTATTTAGCAAATTGTACATTTAATGGTATTATACGTTCAGATTTCCCCCCTAAAACTAATTAACTGTGTATTATTTGTATGTGCATTCACTTAGTAGTCCGTTACGATTATTGAATTAGTTGGTGTATGAAATGTTATTAGTAACTTAGAATTTCATCATTTTTGAGACTTTTTTTTAAATAACAAATATTACAACTACTATTACATTATTATTACAGTATGGACGCCTTGATAAGCTCAGGAGATTTCATACAAGCAAGCTTTGTTTATACTTTATAGGAAATGCAATTGGGTTGCTGATCACTTGGCTAATGAATAAAGTAGAAGAACTTTTGGTCGCTCTCAAGCTTCTATTTTAGATGATCAGACCTTTACTTTTGTATGGGATATGTCTCCAGTTTGGTTATGTAATATTTTGCGTCTGGATGATGTTAATCTAGTATGGTTAGTAGGTAACTCTATTTTCTAATTCCGTAATGAATTTTTCCTTTTCAAAATGGGTTTCATATGACCCAATATCTCGGCCCAAAATTAGACCATATCCAATTATAATGGGCCTGTTATAGTGACAAGTATCTCGGCCCAAAATGAGGGATTAGGTCAGCTTAAAAACCACTGACACAATTAGGTTTTTGTGTTTTGCCGTCTTCCAGGTATCCTTTCCTCTCCGCTTAACCTTCCTTTCGTTTCCGACATCTATCTATATTTACTGACTGTTAAATATTATTCTGACGAACAGGAGAAATCGGAGAAGAAGCATAACAACGCAACAATCATGAGGTACGTTCATTCCTTAGGTGTAATTTGCTCGATTCATTCGATAATTGTTTGCAGCTTATCTTTCTTTTGAAAATATCGTTAGGGTTTTATTTGTGATTCAGATAAGATTACTCGATTTGATAGATGATTGAAATCCGTAGTTGATTGTATACTGTGTTTCTAGCTGTTGTTTTTCTAGCTCGGTTAAAAAAATCAATCAGTAGTTGGGTTGTTTCTGAAATTGGCGAACTGTTTGTTTGAGGCATAGACTTGAAATTGAATATGCGTTCATTTCATATGCTATAAGGATCTATTAAGTGATGCTGTTTTGGTTTGATATACGCAGTAAGCTTTCGAGTGACGCCACCAAGGAGGCAATCACCTCAATTATGGCTGATGCTACCGACCCTGAGAAGAAGAAGAACTTCACTGAGACTATTGAGCTCCAGATTGGTCTCAAGAACTACGATCCTCAAAAGGACAAACGTTTCAGTGGGTCTGTTAAGCTGCCCCATATCCCAAGGCCCAAAATGAAGATCTGTATGCTCGGAGATGCCCAGCATGTTGAGGAGGTATATCATTCTCTACCTTCATTATGCCATTACTCTATGCTCTGGGGATGATAGCTTTTAGTCTTTATTATACTAATGTAAGTGCCACACTATTCTAGTCCAACATGCAGTATTGTTTTGTATTCACTCTTAATCTTGTGCTGTCACTAGAACATAAATGATTTTAAGCTCGCAGATACTTGTAAACATTTTTGTTCTTTGATGACATGAGCGTTCTCTATTATGTTATTTACAAACAATCTACAACCTGCAATTCTTTTGAAAAAACCTGTCCAAATTTCATGTAGTAGCTCTACTTGCACAAAAGTCTCTCAATAACTATGGCTGCTTGGTTTGTGTCTTCATAGTCCATTACAAGTCTTATTACTGTTATTTTTATTTTTCTTGTAAGATATTAAACTTGGGGCACATTTTAACATTGAATTTACTTGGCATGGAGAACTTGCAAAGATTTAAGTATATTTTGAATAGACAATCCTTCACCTTGTGTCGGCTGTAATGGTATATTTGTGGTGATTGTACTTAATCTGTCATGTTTATAATGCATCTGGCAGGCTGAGAAAATTGGCCTGGAATCTATGGATGTTGAGGCTCTTAAGAAGCTTAACAAGAACAAGAAATTGGTTAAGAAGCTGGCCAAGAAGTATCACGCTTTCTTAGCCTCAGAATCTGTTATCAAGCAGATTCCCCGTCTCTTGGGACCTGGTCTTAACAAAGCAGGCAAGTGATCTTGATTAACAATGACCATGTTGGTTCATTTATTTTCCATGCTATAGTTGAGATATTATGGAGATGGTTATTTGGGTTTAAGAATTCCAAAAGCACTCGTTTGTCTAATTGTTTCTGGACAAATAAGCAATACAGCTTTACTTGAATTGTTATGTCAAAATGCCAAGTACCAGTTTTATCATGTCAAATATGCTTGCTTTGTAATGTATATTAATATGAGGTTTGTTTGCATGCTTGCTAATATGACTGAGGTTGTATTTGTATTGGAATGCTAAATCTCTGTAATTAGTATTATTATTATACAGTACTTTCTAATTAGCTCACGTGTTGATGCAGGTAAGTTCCCTACCCTTGTGAGTCACCAGGAATCCCTTGAATCCAAGGTTAACGAGACCAAAGCCACCGTGAAGTTCCAATTGAAGAAAGTTCTCTGCATGGGAGTTGCTGTTGGCAACTGTGGCATGGAGGAGAAGCAAATCTTCCAGAATGTCCAAATGAGTGTTAACTTCCTAGTTTCTCTTTTGAAGAAAAACTGGCAAAATGTAAGATCATCCTACTGTTTTCATGTACTTTTTATTCAAATTGCTTACCACTATAACTTAACTCTGTTAACATTTGTTATCAGGTGAGGTGCTTGTACCTGAAGAGCACCATGGGGAAGCCAGTGCGCATATTCTAAGAAGCTTTTGATATTTGTTTGAAATGCTTAGGAACAGAATTTGTAAGACAGCTCAGACAATTCAGTATCTCCTTGTTACAGGAGTTCCTTTTGTTTAGTTTTGTTATGTCAAAATACCTTAAATTGGTACTCTTGTCGTTTATTTTTGTTGAGAACTCGATCATTTTCTTTTTAACCAGATTTAGCATCTGCTTTTGTTATTGTCTGAAGTCTGAACCTGGTCCTAGTGTGAAGTCTTCTATAGCAGTTGGCCTCAGATCAAACCTGATAATTTTTCATTTTTGCAAGCCTTCTAAGTTGTGTTCCATTGCATTTACATAAACAATTGTTCATCGAATTGAATATGGGTAAGATTAAATGTTAGGCTCACAAAATGTTAATTCATAGCACTCAATCTTGCAATAGCACCTGCAATGTAGTTTCATCATTATTGGTTCTAACCTCCAATGAACGATCTATCAGGAGCTAGCTGCACTCTCTTTTCATCACTGATCAAATTAATACTGTCTAGATCTCTGTTTTTGGAACTCTGCTGCAAAAGTGATGTCCCTTTTACTTCTGCAGCTGGCAACGCAGCTTTGTAATCCCCAATTCTAATGGCCTGAATGATTTCAAAGAACTCTGCGTATCAAGCCCCGACCAGAGTGAGTACTGATTACTCACATCAGCATTAAGTTGTACCCATCCCTTAGGTGTTGGGTGGAACGTACATCTTTACAAGCCTATATGCATCCAAGTGCAAAACGCATCTCTAAAATCCTCTTCATTTGACATACAAGACAAGTTGAAAATAAAGTGGAGAGCTCCTCCTATTATGAATTATCTCGGTATTTCTCAAATCTTCACCTAACGCATCCGCAGGGTCTTGAGGAGAAAGAGATGGTTTAGAGCTAAATCAATAGTATGTTTTGAATGCATTTATATCATTTATGTATGTAGTTGACAATCAAAAAATAGTGTTAAATTGGACTTGAAGACGTGCACTTGGACGTGATTTAGAACTAAAAGTCGAATCTAAAGTACCAATAGGATGAGATGATTCCGTAAGGGTCAAGAAAATGATGATTAAAGCTTGTACGAGGTGAAAACAACAGTGGATTCGGTCTGATGAAGATTTTGAAGACATTAAGTAAAGCATGTGAATGGTACACTTAGTCTCCGCATATTGACCATATCTCCCTCATACAATACAAAGTAGAATTGACCTCAAAGCAGCTCCACGTGAAAAAGACTCAAAGTGCTTTCCAACCGTATGCATAAATCAACTTGCCACAAAAAATAGATCCGTCAAAGAAAAGCATATTATTAAAGCGGTTCATGTCGAAATGAAAAAGACAAACTTAAATTGGAGTGCACAACATGAGAGTTGAGACTTATTTTATAATAATAATAATAATAATAATAATAATAATAATAATAACATATTTTAAAACCTCATAAAAAATGTTAAAAAAAGGTAAGTTGTAACGCCCAACCACTAATGGGTCGAAATCCCAACCCTTTGGATCGGGGCGTTACAATGGTATTAAAGCCGAACCTGTCCAAAACCCACGAGGAGTGGACGGTTGGTCGGAACAAGACGCGATGAGGACGGTGCATCTTTCTTTTCGGAAATGTAATTTAGGGGGAGGGGATAGTGTAATGCCCTAGAATTTAAGAGAGCTTAAATGGATCTAGAACGATGCACCTTTCTTTTTAGGAATTTATCCAAAAGAACTCCATAATTAATCGTGCTTGCTCTGGTAGGTGACATATTGAAAAGCTCATGGTGCGTACACGGTCGAAATGTGGAGAAATAACACGTATTAATATGTGGAGCTAGCATATCATTGGAGAGACCCATAAATAACTGCTCCGGCCCAAAGTAATATTATACTGTATTACATACTAAATTACATAGATGAGTATGTAATTAAGTGTTTGGTGATGTGACAACGAATTAGGTAGTAAGCACAGGTAAAATCCTAGCTGGCCCTAATTCTTGACCAGCCTATTCACTATATGTAGGCCAGCAATTGCATACACAAACAAAGCTTAGTCACAAGGAGAAGAAGAAGAAGAAAATCAGAATTTGAAAACGAAACCAAGGGGCGGCGGCGGCACCACCCTACCTGGTTTGTGTCTCCCCTGTTCTTCTTCTATATAAAACGAAATGGCATTTCTCTAGGTCTACATCGTTCCAATTAGAGTATCTTTGCTTCCCTTTATCATCTCATATAATAATTTCATTTGCCCACTGCAGAAATTCACTCACTCGCCTCGGCTCTCTGTCTTAAAGGGTTTTGCTGCTTTCCCAAAACAACGGTAAAAAGCTTCTTTCTCATTTCTTATCATCGTTTTCTCTGTCTTTTTATTTATCGCTGCAAAATCAAGATACAGGCTGGATCTTGATTTTTTGTAAGGGTTTAAACATGGTTTTGTCAGTTTATTTGCTTAGCCTTAGCTGCTGATTTATGATTGGTTTTGTGATGGTTTCCGATTTGGATTCTGTCACACCTGTGATGTTTTGGATTTGGCCTCTTTTTGTGAATTGATGCATAAAGGTGTAAATCTGTATTGACAAAGATGAACATGCAGCCTGTTTATTTTCATTTTGTTTTCTAGTGGTTGGCTGAAAGTTGATGAATGCCTTGTTTAATCATTTCTGAATGATTGGTATGATTGACAAGTTTCCTGCTATTTTCCGTTTTGATGTCTAATCCAGACGAGCATTTGAGCGCAAGAATTATACTAGGGCATATATGATTGAATTGATTTGGTTGTAGAATTGTTTCTACTTCTTGTGTGTCCTGGGTCAATTCAAAGATGTTTCGAGGGACTTGTTGATGTCTTGTAATCTCAAACAATCTTTGTTATGAGCTTCATTTTAATGCTATATGCTGATGTCTGAATCAACTAGTGTTAGAATGTTAATTATTGAGAATCAGATGCATGCAACTGTGAAAGGTAGTCTTTTTCAAAGTATTTCATTTTGGACACAAGGCTTCTTGAACCACCATCCCTTGTGTAATTGTATTTTTTCGGAGGATGGGGTAGCTTAATTTATATCTTGGAGCTTCGAGTGAAGGGCAGATAGCAACTGGCTTGTTCTTCTCATAATGCTCCAAATATTGATTGATTGCTTTGTTGCTAGAATTAAGATGACAAATATTCACCCATTTTGTTGTCATCTATGACAGGCACATATTACATTTTTGTTTTTGTTTCTTTATATGTGAAGTTTCACCTCTAATTCTGCTGATTGTTTGTTGCTTTCAAATATCTTTGAATTACATATATCATCTTATTTTATTCTGTTATCATTCAATATTAATGTAAACATGAAGCTGTGCCTGTATACTAGTGTGAGTTTCACTCTTATACCTATAATCAACATTTTTAGAAAACCGTGAGTTTGAAGAAACTGCACACTCTGTTGTTGATTTACAAGAGTTGATGTCATCTGAAACTAGCAAACTCTATGATATATTTCGTCAAACAATATGGGTCCTTGGATATGAAATCATGATATCATGCTTTGGTTTTGGCTGCTATTTATTTCTAGTGCAAATGACTATACATTAACATTAATGTTTGGTGAATCCTTTGTATCTGTAGTCGTCATATGCACGTCGAAACAAATACTCGTATGCATTCTGCTTTTTACACTCTCATATTGTCAATATGCTAAAGCATTTTGTTTCACAGGTGAAATGGCAACTGTGAGGCTACCCACTGCTTACACATTTGGGTTTGCACCACCAAGCCGAACCACAAGTGCCTTTGTTAAGGCCCCTACCTCTTTTGGATCAGTTAAGAGCATCTCCAATAACTTGGGCATGAAAGCCAAGCCTGATTCCCGCATAATCCCGTTGGCCACATACAAGGTCAAGTTAATTGGACCAGATGGTGAGTGCTGCGAATTTGATGCCCCTGAAGATTGCTACATCCTTGACTCTGCAGAGAACGCTGGAATCGAACTGCCATACTCCTGCCGAGCTGGTGCTTGCTCCACCTGTGCTGGAAAAATGGCATCAGGCACTGTTGACCAGTCAGATGGTTCCTTTCTGGATGATAACCAAATGAAGGAGGGTTACCTGCTGACCTGCGTGTCTTACCCGACTTCTGATTGTGTGATTCACACCCACAAGGAGTGTGACCTGTACTGAGCAGCAGGTCTCTTTTATATGTTTCTTGCTTGATGTTCCGGCTTGTGCCTGTCAAGTCAGTGAATTTGTTGCTTGTTAAAGTGAGTGAGAGAGTTGGAACAATAATGTGGTAGTGTGTTTGACAGTGGTTCTGAACTTAAGAATTTATGAATCAGACCTGTTTCAGCGTGTGGCTTGGAAGCCTTCCATTTTGTTATCTTTACTTTGTGGAAAAGCCACATGGGGCTAGCCTTTTATTGTCTTGGCCATTTGGCTTAGCCTGGTGTGGTTTTGTGAATCTGCATGCTGGGTCCATCTGTGTTCAGGGCTCTACAAAACTGTCACCCGAGCCTCATACTGCATACAGTTCATTCTCTTGCTTCAGTTGTGGGCGTGTTTAGAGTTTAGATGTGTTACTCACTCAATAAATGAACTCCAAAACTGGCTGGGTACTCAAACTATGGGATGGCCTAGAAGAATGGTACTTGCATGCACTTTATCTGGACGACTGGCTGAAATGGGTGCCAAGAGCGCGGCCGATTTGTATAATCTAACGTCTAAACACCTGTATAATCATGATCTCTCGTAGTACAGAGGAATCAAACCAAATCAAACAGAATATTATCATCTCTTACAAAAAATTATACACTAAAAATTACAGCAATGACGCGAAATCGGAGCTCCCCTTATTGAAAAACTACAACCTCAGCATTTATGAAAATGCATAGGACAAAACATAAACACATAGAGACTAAATGTCTATTTGGCAAAACGATATGATAAGGTGACTAATAGGCTAATACGACTAGTCTACTAGCTGATAAAGTGACTAGTAATTAATGAGTCAGTCACCTTATTTTTTAGTAATAAACTACATCGAGTAACTTATTAAATCAGTTAAATTATAAGTTCCCTTGTTGCCAATAACCAAATAGACTTAAAGAATATATTTGTGACTTCAGTTAGGCTACCAATATTGTACATATATATCGTGAGAGTTTCAAAAAGAGCCGTTATTCGTTCATCAATGTTATACGGCACAAGGCAGCCAAATCGGTACCTTATGTGATCTAGCTCAAAATAGGTAAGTTTGAGTTAATAAAGACATTATTGCTTCAATTAACTTACTTTACTTTATTGAAGTGTGAGTGGGTGTTACGTGATACATTCAATTTAATTGTCATTTCAAAAGTTTTGTTGCAAACTAGAAATGCTTTCATGTATTTCAAGCTATAACCACATGTTTATGCTATCTCAGTGTTTGTTCTTCAAAGTCTACCTCAGACCATTGTGTGTATGATGACCGCACTAGTTCGTTCGTTCTCTCTGTTCCCATAGAGCACAAGGCATCGAACTTGTTTAGTCACTCACACATAATTTGTAGTAAATTGAATTAATTAACTTTGATTTGTTATACTATAAAAATAGGTTTAAATTATAAAATACCCCTAATGCAACATCTCCCAGACATTATTAAAGCAAAATATTAGAACCGTGTAACACAGATTTTAACTCGATCCGTGGCAAAAAGAGACAGTTAATGAATTTTGGCCCAATTCAAGAAGCCAAGAAAGTGCTACTAGCCCAAGGACGCTTCTTCCTTATTATTTCTCTTTATTTATATTCATTAAAAAAAACGTTAGTCTTCTTTATTCTCTGCGTCTTCTTCTTCTTCTTCATCGGCTCCGAATTCCGATCGACCCAGGTTAGTCTCTGCTTACTTTCAGTCTCCCGATGTTCTTTACATTCATATGCTTCTTATTTTCCTATTATTGTTCCTTTCTGTTATGCCAATCTGTAGTAGAATTATTAACTTGTCAGATATGTTGTGTCAGTTAAATTGGAGTTTGTATCTCTATAGAGAACCTAACATAAACCCTTAATCCTTTCTTAAACCCACTCTACTACTTCCATTTCCATTTCCACCATAATTAGAAACCCTAACGCACCATAACCGCCATTAGATTTGAACTACTCGTTCTTCCTGTAAAATCTCACATTAATGCTGGCTTCATGATTGCACTCGATTATTGGTTTCAATTGGATCATAATTTAGTACAAATAATCCATGGGCTTGCACTAGGTTATAATAGTACTGAATTGGCTTACACCTTTATACATGTTTATTATAATGCAGTGCTTAATCTTCAACCATGGGCTCCTCACCTGATAGCGAGTATGCCAAGTTTCTTGAAAAAGTGGAGAGGACATTCTATGTGGATAACTTGTCACCAAAAGTCACAGACTCAGTCATGAAAGCGGCTTTTAATCAGTTTGGAACTGTGATCAGTGTCCACTTTATCCCAAACTATCTTCAACCCAACACCATGGCACGGGCTGCTTTGGTGGAAATGGGGAAACCCAAGGATGCACGCAAAATAATGGGGGATATGGCTAACTACCCTTTCATGATATCAGGGATGCCAAGGCCAGTTAGGGCCCGTGCTGCAAAGCCAGAGATGTTTGATCAGCGTCCCAGGAAACCAGGGCGGAGAATATTTTGTCAGTGGCTGGACCCTAGAGATCCAGATTTTAAGACTGCTAAGAAGATTAAGGAACTCGTGATAAAACAAGCTGCAGAACAAACATATTTGCTTAAAGTAAGTTTTGTGTTCCTCCTTTAGTCCCGGTTTTTTTTTTTTTTACAGAATATCAATTTAATTTTGCCACTTTAAATATCACATAAAAATATAAATATCTGTCTGCAACACCACATTAAACAAATAAACAGTACTGCTTTGTCAATTGCACATATATATATATATAAGAGCCGATGTAATCAAAGTAAGCGTGTGATCTTTAAACAATTAATCCATTTCTTGAAATGCTTTCGCTTCTTTGATGCCTCAGTGTGTCCTGAGCCAGCTCTATAGTTCTTGGCTTCTCAATAGGGCTCTTCAATGCCATTAATAATTTCCAATCTCTTAATGTATTCAATCACTATGTATAATGGGATCAGTAATACCTATAAGTATTAAAATCAAGGACAAACGAGTGATTAAGCTGAGTGGTTTAAACGTGAAAGCCCATCATCTTCACAGAGCCCTTTGCAGCACACACACACATTTGCTTCAGAAACCCTTTATTTTTGGCCATGTTTTGTGTTTGTCTTTTAGACAGTCATCCTATTTCAGTTTTGATATCAATGTGTGATGTGAGCAATCAGAGACCTTCAGCCCAGGTTCTTAAATGGACCCTTTCCAACTGAATGGGATTAAAGCAATCTGTGAACTTTAGCATCTTTTGCTGATATTGGTTAAAATTCTACTTCATCTATATTCTGGTTCTTATATCTAGTTTGCAGGTAGTTTTTACTTCTTGACCAGTTTCTGTATGTTCAGTTTCTCGTTAGAGCTATCTATAACGATTTCTGTATGATCAGTTTCTCATTAGAGCTCTCTATATTATGTTATTTGTGTTCATTCTACATGGAATTGAGTGATTACTGCTATCGTAAGTTTTCTGCTTAATTTGACTGTTTTCAAATTGACTTGAGTTAATATTTCCCCTATAATTTAAGTATGTATTGCAAGTTTATATAGGGATGGAACTGAGGTTATCTTGGTTTGATTTTCTTGTAGGCTTTAGAAACTTTAGTACTCTGCATTCTGTTGTCGGAATTTTTAAGATCTATGATTTTTTATGATGTTATGTGAATGAATCATAATGCTTTTGGTATGTTAATTGGTAGATATTATAGCTGTTGTTTTGCCTAAAAGTAGAAGTTTATGCCTGAAATTAAACACTGGGGAGGAAAGAAGGTGGTGCCTATATTCTATTTTCAAATTAATTTTCTATAGCTAATTTCAACTTGATGTTATTTCATTCAGAGAACATATTCTAGGCATTACTTGATGTGAACTTAATAGCATGCTAGTAAGTGTATAAATATACCCCTCTGTTTGATATCCCAGAAGCCCACAAGATTATATATGGGATTGTTTGTATTGGTATATTAGTACTATATAAGTTATCTTATCATTTTCATGCAGCATCAACTAGATGAGGAAGAGAAACTTCATAACCAGCAAGCTGAGACGTTGAAGTCGCATTACAAGAAGTTTGAAATGATTGATAAAGCATTTGAAAATAATAGTGCAAAAAGGTTGGGACGCTACTATGGGCTTAATGTTACCGATCCTGGTGCTAATTATTATCCTGATACTTGATCCAGCTCCATCCATGGTAGTCATTAAGGTTGGTTTAGAGGCTATGTCTAACTGTAGAATTTATGGTGTTGGTTTTGTCTATAATCACCGACTGAATACTGAATGGGTCTTCTTGTTGAGATCTTGTGAATTGGTTTCTGTTGAGGCCTTTGGTACATGCACATGTTTGGTCTCATAAAAATCTCTTATTGTAAGTAGATGAATTAAGACCTGCTTCTACTTGTTTGCCTAAGCTCAGTCATTTGGTTTCTGATTTGTTGATACCCGGGATTATGTTACTACAATTGCTATTGCTAGAAACAGTCAGCAGCCTTCTCTTACAGTCTTACTTGTAGCTTTTACATACCATATATATAAAGATTTATTCAAGTACAACGTAGTTCTTGTTATGCTCCAGACTGAACTTACAAGCATAACTGACATAATATTATGCGGTGGTGTGACTGGGGCGTAAAGGGGCAGAGGTTGGTATGGAGGTTTTTGTGGTGGAATCGGACCGAACAGAATGAGGTGGTATGTGGAGGGGTTGGGTGGAGGTGACGAGTAGTAGGGTTGTTTTGTGTTTGGTGTTACTCTATATTAATGTCTTCCAGTATGGGCATGACACTCACTAACTATGAGTGACCTGGAGTGGAACTTTGCATGCACATTTTTTATTATCTGAAAAGACACGTTTTTAATGAAATAGGTAGATGACTTTATGTTATGGACCCATAGGGAAGACAAAACCACATATAGGGTAATTGCCAAAGTATATAACATTATTGGCTGGAGCCTGGAAGCTTAGGTTGAAGTTGAAGGTGTGCGAATGGAGGATAAAGTTGAGCCATTCTGGTCTGGCCGCCATAGAAAATTAATGAAAGTACAGGTAGAACATGAAAAAGGAGAACAAAATGTGTAGACATTGTTGCAGCATTACACGGAACGATGGTCTTCTAATGAAAACGACTCTCAGTCTTCCAAAAAGACCATGGGATATTGACACCCACCTATGTAAGAATTACACATCTCCTAGTCGATACACTTGCAAACTGTGGGATATAAAGATACGATTTTTCTAATTCTATAATGCGACTGTATTGAGATCTTGGATTTCCTAAATCATTTAACGAATTATGAAAGATCTAGTCAACCGGCTCTCTTTTATTGATGCTAATTCGTTTAGTAGAATTAAACTCGTGAGCAAAGTTCCAACAAATTCCTATTCAAGGCAATTCCTCCGTCCATTGACCAACTAATGTGTCGTAGAGCATTCCTTATGGAGGTTTTACGGAGTTTAATTGGGCTTAAATCCCTAATTAAGTTAAAAAATACCTCCAATGAGGGCTTTATTGAGGCTACTAATTAGTAGCCCATATAAAAGTGCTACTAAATATACTAAATATTACTATTTAGTAGCCATTAATTAACCCTCAATAATATAAAAATTAATAGTTTAATATACTTTTTAATAAAAAATGAAGATATGGAGCAATACTTGACTTATAAGGCCCCCACATATAAGCTCCAATTAAACCCCAAACCATTGAAGTCTTCAATATGGGAGAGGCTTTTTTTGGGGCTTATATGTTTAAAGCCCCGAACCATAAGGACTGCTCTTATTAGTGTAGTCTGGATTGGTCAAATCCGTTCAAGATTGATCAATAAGGTCACTTAGTGTCGTCTATAGGCTATATTCCATGAGCATGACGCTCGTATCAGTGTTTGTTAATCCTGATGATGTGTTATTTTAATGTGCGGTATTACTATAGCGTTCTAAGGTATTTGACATGTGTTTTAAGTGATTAATCAATAAATTTCTTTTAAAATTCCCCACAAATCAGTATTCCAAATGTGGTTTTGTATATATAAAATTATAGAATACCACATTGAACTCGTAACGAATTGTAATGTAGTGGTGGAGGATCAACCAAGCCTAACGTCTCACTAAGAAGGAACAAGGTATGACATAGCTTATATGTGTCTTTTAACACGTGTTAAACATAGATGATTCCGTGTTTCAGACAGTTATAATTTTTTTTTATCTAACTTATATGTTGTGTTTAAAATCAATTAACAATTACGTAATAGTTATTGTAATAGTTATTATAGAGATATAGGATATGTCATCATATGTCAACACACTCCGATCTCGTCCATGTGTAGACTAGTTTGTGATGATGGAACACCATTTCAAACCATTAATTTTATCCACAAGGTTGCTAATGAGAGACAATAGTGATTTTATAGATACTGGGAGGGGGGAAAAGAAAGGGAAATGGAGCGGAGAGATGAGAAAATGATGATGAAAGTGTTTGAAAGGTGGTGAATTAACTCAGTTCTTGTGGTGAGTTACGCACTTACGCGCTGACCTTTTTAGAGGAGGAATGAATATAGAATGAAGCGTCGTTTCCTAGGACGATGCTCATTGAATGAAGGGACACGTGGTCCATACGGGGATCCGCGTCACATAGTAATTACAGGTTCAATTCAATTCGACCACGCCTTAAGCTTCATTTTCAGTTAGCTTTCTTCTTCTTCTTCTTTCTGAAGATTATTTCCCCATATTACTATTGTAGTAGTACAGTATGGATGGTTAAATTGGGAAAGCTAGGTAGGTCGAGGGAATTCCAGAGAAATAGGTATGGGCAAACTAGTACATTATGGTCGGTCGGTTCGATGATACTCGTCCTCACCTGTCTGTCTTTATTTATCAAATCAGCTTCCCACATGTTATTTATCTCTTACTATTGTTATTTCATTCATTCACAGATCTCTCGCTCTCTCTCTCATACAGTCAGTCGAGTCAATTCTGTTCAGGCCCCAACCAAAAAGTGAAGTGAGGGAATCAAATTTGACATGCCCAACCGCCAAACAAAACTAATGAATTAATTAATAATTAAGACCAGTGGTGTGCACCAAACGAAATTAGATAGAAATCACCCAATCTGGGCCAACTTGTGTACAGTAATATTGCTAATAGTACTCGTAGTAGTATATGGTAGGCACCTATTATTTCAATATTAATTAATTATTTATTTATTGGGTTTAATTTAATTAATATATAATGAATGAAATAAAGAAAGAAGGAAAGAAAGATGAAGATGAAGAAACCATACATAGATAGATCCATCCAGCTAAGTGACTTTCACATTCTTGAAATCTACACTACAGTAGACCACCCTGATCTATTATATGACCGCGTAAATTACATGGGTTTAATAACCAAAAAAGCACTACACAGATATTTTATTTTATTTTTTTTATAAATAATTAACGCTTACATATCTTCTCCTACATACACTATATATACAGACACACATAGAGCAAGGAGAGAGAAGATAGAGATAGAGAGAGCGTAAGGAGAGAGAAATCCTCCATTAAAGCTACCTAGCACCGTCGGCGTGATTGAGATTTAACAACAGAGTTGTTGAGTTGGCAACCCGAAATGGCCAAAACCTTTTTCCACTTTCTTCTCCTTCTCCTCTTCATCTTTTCAGGTGCTTTTCTTGATTCCCTTTTTCACTTGCATTCTTTCTTTCCATTCCATTTCAAGATAATAAACACTTGTTTTCTCTCTTCTTTTACTCCTGTAACTGCATGAAAAGTTGAATCTCTTTTCTTCTCTTTCACAAATCAAACATTAAAATGTTCCCTTTTCTTATTTTCTTTTGAGGAAATGATTGAGCCTATGTAACTTCATAAAGTTTATCTTCTTCAATTTAGCGGTGGTGATTCATTCCAAAAGTTTCTCGATTCATTAATTCTATGGATTTCCCATTTCTTGGTCTTTTATCTATATTATAGTAATTAACTACCTATGTATGTTACAGGAGGATTCTTTTTATGAGTTTTCACCTTTTTTCATAATGTGATTCATCATGTTCTGTTTCTGTTAGTCTTCTTGATCAATTATGTTTCATAGATTCAGATAGTCATAGATTTAAGTTTTTACTTACAACTCACTTTTCTTGATTTGTCAATATGGTTTCAGTTGTTGAGATTTGTTTATCTGTTTTTCCAGATTCATTTCTGAGTATCCATAGCATTGGAGTTGGAATAAACTACGGCCAAATTGCCAACAATCTCCCTGATGCATCACGCATTGTTTATCTCCTTCAATCTCTCAACATCACCAGAGTTAAGCTCTACGATGCCGATCCAGTCGTCTTACGTTCATTCGCCAACTCCAACGTCGAATTCGTCATTGGTTTAGGGAACGAGCACCTTCAAACAGTGACTGATCAGGCGCAAGCTCAGGCTTGGATTCGACAATATGTGCTGCCTTACGTGTCCCGGACCAGGATCAAGTGCATAACCGTAGGGAACGAGGTGCTCGGGACGAATAGCACACAGTTTGAGCCGTATTTGTTCCCTGCAATGCAGTCTATGTACCAGGCACTGCAGACTCTTGGACTAAGCGGGAACATAACCATCACCACGGCTCATAAGCTCACCATTTTAGCTACCTCGTTTCCGCCTTCTGCAGGGGCGTTCCAACAAGATGTTGTTCCGGATATTCAGAGGATTCTACAGTTTCATTCACAGACAGGATCGCCTTTTCTGATAAACGCTTATCCGTTTTTTGCATATATGAACAGTCCACAGGAGATCCCGTTGAGCTACGTGCTTTTCCAGCCTAATCAGGGGACTTTGGACCCGGTTACAAACTTGCGGTACGATAACATGTTGTACGCTCAAATAGATTCAGTTTATTCGGCGATTAGAGCTTTGGGGCACACAGATATACAAGTCCAAGTTTCCGAGACAGGTTGGCCTTCAAGAGGGGATCCCAATGAGGTTGGAGCCACACCGGAGAATGCTAGAATGTATAACGGGAATCTACTTAACCGGATCTTGCAGAATGAAGGGACTCCGGCTAATCCATCGGCGCCAGTTGATGTTCATGTTTTTGCGCTCTTTAACGAGAACTTAAAGCCTGGTCCGTCTTCTGAGAGGAATTACGGGTTGTACTATCCTGATGGTACTCCAGTGTATAACATCGGGTTACAAGGCTATCTTCCGCGCATAAGCTATTCGGATTCAGCGAAAAATGTAAGGAGATATCTGCCTCTTAGAGTTCTTAACTTTTTACTACTACTACAAGCACTTGATGCTTGCTTTATGACGATTGACGAATACCTAATCAGTTCCCGTTTCATGCGAATGCAGGTCATACGTTTATTCCATCTGCTAGTCTCGGTCGCATTACTGTTATGTTCTTTGTAACTACATACATATTCGTTTGGTTATTGAGGAAGAAGTGAGAAAGCAGCGAATCCACAAAGCTCTTCAGGATTTTGTTCTTCATGACAGGTAATCCATCGCTTTCTAGAAGTAGATAGTTCAATACCACCAGATTATCTACATTCTTAATTTTTTCTAGAAGTTTAACTTATCAAATTGCATACCAATATGAAAAGAAAGGTTGGTGTATCCATCTGATGGTCATGGTTTTGATGTTTAATATACATTTGTTAGGAAGAACGTTGATTAAAAAAACCCGAAGCCAGTTGCCTAATCTGTTAGAATGTAGAACCTGTGACTCATATCTGAAAGACATGTTTCTACTTTCTATTACATTATCTTGATTCTTGATTTAAAAACCAAGTATATATCTATTGCTTACTGTTATAAAATTCCATAACACTTCAAATCCGCCTAATCTTTACCTGCAATGCACACATGAATCTCGTTGTTAAGGCTTAATAATATGTTGTTCAGCATAAACATCGCTATCGGCTTCTAGAAAAGTCGACTTAGCACTTAAACATTTTCGGAATAAACGGCCAAAGTTGATAAGTCATATTCTTGTTGTCTAATTATCCAATAATGACACTTGTGTCTCCTTTTTTCCTCATCCTTCTCAAATGGAATTTTGTATTACATCATCACTTGGACTTTGTAAGCCTAAAATGTTCTCCCCAGTCGATTTCACATCTCATTTTCGAAAATGATATTACTTCTACAACTTGTGAGCCAAGTGTTGCTTCTTCCCTTGAATTGCTTCTGGCCTTATAATTGGATGTTTACATTTTGAATTATCTTAAAGATATAAACTTCGGTTTCTTAGTTCTTTTGGAGCTATAATATGAATGCGATGTTCCGTCTCGTGTTGATTTCAACATCATGAAGCTTGTTTCTTGTTCATTTCTGGTATGAAACCACAATATCTAATAGGATGAAAAAAATTCATTTTGATTGAGTAAAGCACCTCTAAGTTGACAGGGATTTCGTCACATAAACCTCCAGCAGCCTATTTTAGTTGGTGTATGGTCAAACTACGAATGGTGTTGAACAGACTAAAAATATTCTTTAATTATCCAGTTATACTTCACATCTTTTGCAAAAGCAGACCTATATAATTTTTCTGCTTTTTGACAGCTGCATTTGATATGATAAGAGTTCTATCTTGCATAATTATGTCTCGGTACAGTTCTATATCTGAGTTAAATAGAACTGCATCAACGTACCCCTGAGAAATAGAAAAAAAGATTATTGAAGTTACAATAGGCTGAAAAAAGATAAAAGTTTATATAAATATGACGCAATATTCATATTATTACCCATTCATCACAAAGGAGCATATTTTGAAATCTAGTCTGATTAATCTTTGATGATATGTCGTCTGGTTTCTTGACCAGTACGATTACTCTGCACCTCCACTTGATACTGTGCGGGCTTATTTCGTTGATTTTTTGGAATTGTTCTTCCATTTTCCTACAATAATTATGATTTATATGCAAACTCAAGTTACTGGAACATTATTCAGTTTAGATGTGGATTGTCTTATCTTGTTGTTGCAGTGTTGAACAGCTTAGCAGAAGAAATCTCAGATGAGGTAGCTTTACCGGTTAAAAAATAAATATGATTTATATGCAAACTCAAGTTACTCTCAAGTTACTGGAACATTACCAATGAGGTTTAGCTCAATTGGTTCAATCGGTTAGACTGAGGTGCCATGACACTAGAGGTCATAGGTTCAATTCTCGCCAAATGCGAGATTATTTATAGTTTATTACTAGCTTTGTATTGCTACTTGTGAAATTGTAATGGTTCGATTATTAAAAAAAAGTTACTGGAACATTATTCAGTTTAGATGTGGATTGTCTTACCTTGTTGTTGCAGATCTCTAAAAGCGCCATGAATATAAAACGATCTCAAGATAGCAGTATCTCTAACTAATAAGAAAAATAAGGAATTGAACGATTAATAGAATAGAGAATTGCATGTTTAGAATTTGTTTACCTGGAATTGATTGATATCATCAGCCTTGCACACCACATCAAAAGGCTCTACTTTACGCCTTGGAGTATGCCGCGGAAATGCAGAAGAATCTAAATTATCTGAGAACAAAAAATGAATTAACTGCGATGTACTGATGTTTACAGCTAAAATCAATAAACTTCAATTGCAGGAAAAGGAAAAAAAAATCTTTCCAAAGCATAGCATGAGTGAAGGAAGAAGATTCAGACGATGGAGAGACTCATTTTGTTGTATGGAAATTTAAGTGACTGGTAATGCTAAAACTCATTATCGAGTATGAATTCAGTTTTTTTTTTTAAATCCAGAAAGCATATTACCTGCCGTCATACTTCTTGAGAATTGTATTCTTTGTACTCAGATAGAGAGGCCATTTAAACCCAAAAGCCATTGCCATAGATGATTCAGCAAATGCCCGAATAGACTGAATATTAGCATAAATTTAAACAGAATCAAATAATTAGACATGAACAAAAATTATCAAATCTTCAAGTAATACTAAAATGACAAACCTGGTCAACATTATACATGGTGAGCGCAACGCCAGGACCTTTAAAATCATACACGTCCAGTTCTACTGGTCCATCCCCATTTTCTGGCTCTACAAAACAAATATAAATACTTGCTTAATAAGCATTCATTGTTTCGGTTTCTCCAGCATCTCATTACAAACATATTGGAAAGGTCAGCTAACCAAAAATCATTTTTAGCTTTCCGGGTCCGTTAATGACTGTGTCAGTAGCACGGTATTGATCACCAAAGGCATGCCTTCCAATACAAATGGGTTTCTTCCAGCCTGCAAAATGTGGCAACAATAACTGAACCATGTTTCAAATGTTTCTACTAAAACTCACAAAAATATAAATATTTACCAGGAACATATCTGGGAATATTCTGGCACAAGATAGGCTCACGAAAAACAGTTTCTAGAAACAGTAATATAAAAACTCGCATTAGTGGGACATATATCCTCCTTTAAAATATGCAATCCTACAAATATAGCCCACTTATAAAAACAAACCATTTAGAATATTTATGATGGTGCCATTGGGGCTCCTCCACATAGCTTTTAGTCCAAATTCTATGACTCTGGACTCATCTGAAACAAGATTAAAAAATTTATTACTTTCCTAATCCTAACTGCGACTATACAACAAATGCAGCACAAATACTGAAAACAACAGACCTGGAGTAATTGTAGCACATTTGATAGCAACATTGTACCTAGAAGAGAAGAGAGAATGAATGTTGAAGGAATGAGATTAAGTTTTATTAGAACAACATAGCCGGTGACAAAATCCATTTCAGAAGCACCTTATAGGATCCTTCATAGTCCAAGATTACATAATAGTGTAGTGTAGCCTAAACTCTAAACATCATTAGTATACCTCAAAACAACTGATCTCAAGCGGTACCTTATCATCACTGTACAAAACCCTTGAAATCATCTATATACATAATACAAATAGAGAGCACAGCATAGCAAAATTGCTAGACACACATTAATAGAAAAATGGCTAGACATACGTTCAAATAGTTTTTGTACCATAACATGAGAATTTCAAGGCTGCTTTGCCATAACATTAAGTGTCACTTAGATTCAACAATCTATTTTTCACTTCACTACTTTGCCATACTCCATTCCCCAAACGTCATTTAACAATCATGATCACTACCTCCATACATACACTTATGAACCAAGTAAACTATTGCTAAAATATATTCTGAAGATGAAATTTCATCTACACATCATTTAATTCATTTAATGAAAAAAAAGAATCACATTGAAAACAATGGAAGAAGTTTGCGAGCTGTCAGAAGCAGAGAATCCTCCCGCATTAACATATCAATCCAGACTAATTAAGACTCAAATTAAACCAACTCACCCTCTTCACTCGCCAGAAATTTCAAAGCATCTACTAAACCAGGAGTTGACGGAAACTTTGTCAGGGGGATAATGTGGAGGAGACCGCGGCGGATGAATATGCGATTCTCGGAGGTCGTGAGGCCGGCGGTGAGCTGGGCCGGTGGTGAGAAAACGGATGTCGATTTGTGACTTTTCTGACGAAAAGGGCAAAAGAAAGAAGACGTGAGAAGAAGATGATGAAATATATTGAAAAGGTAAATTAAAATAAAAAAAATAAAATAAATAATGACATATGTACGCACCAGATTTAAACTGAATAAGTAAGATCAACGGTTTAAAATTGATTGGTATGTTACCAATCAATTGATTGAATCTACATGCTTATTATATTTACTTTAATATTACTAGGAACCGCATCACAGTGAAGCGTAATCTTGTTAAACATTATTGTTTTACTAAATAATATATTGAAATAAATGGAGTGAATATATAATCTTCACGTACATAATGACTTCAAACGTAATAAAAAAATAACTGATTGAGTAATTAAACTTAATATAAATGGTGTGCTATAAATGTATATATTGTTTGTAGTTATGCAATTAATAGTTTTGAATCGAACTATATTAGACATACGAAAAGTATTCTTGCGATGAGTTAAGAACCATCAGATACATCTCTAGACTTTGGAAACATTCAACTTCAAAATTTGCAATGCATCTTTTTCGCATGTTAAATGGTATTCTTCATCAGTTGAATATATTGTCAAGTGCTTCATATAAACATTCTAGTTTCATAATATGATATTTTTAGTTATTTTTATCGTATGATTTAAGAATAATTTAAGGTCAAAATGATCATCGAAAAAGTCAACAAAATCAAGTGTTACATTTATTATTGGACGGAGGAAGTATGTCTTTTTTTATAAGAACATATCATGGTTATTGTTAAAATTAAGTATAATACGTTATACAACTTTATGTTAAAAATAAAAAATTAAGAAGAGAATAAATAAAAAAGAAAAAAATTACGTCAATAAGATTCGAACCCAACACCTTCAACTAAAATAATGATACAAATAATAGAGAAAAATCACGCCAACAAGATTCGAACCAAACATCTTCAATAGAAATAATAATAAAAATAATGGAGAAAAATCACGCTAACAATATTCGAACCCTACATATTTTAATTAACTAATGACACATGTACACACCACATTGAAATTGAATAAGCAAGATCAACGGATTAAAATTGATTGGTAGGTCAATCAATTTGGTAAATCAACCGGGTTATTAAGAAAATAAAAGGTACACAGCTTAAAGACATTACGAGATACAAATATAATTGATTCATTCGGTACATAGAGACTTATAAATCTGTTACGTTCCTTGGGATTATAAGTTTTTGCTATCGATTTCATTGTTTACTGGATCGGACTATATTAATGTTCTTGAAATATGAATGGAGCTTGAAGACACCTGGCTATAAATATAGTTGGTTCATTAATGGATGATTATAGTTGTAATAACTAATTTCTTCTTTTGCAGGGTGAGTTTGTTGTATTGCCACCTATTGTTCCACCGGGTCCAATTGCTATTTTTGGTTTGGCACTTGTTTTTTGTGCCGTGGACTATAGGCCACTGACCGGTCGACTACTTCTTGGTGTGCTGTAATTTTTATTTTCAGGGTGCAGGGACATCAGCTCATTTGATGCTTGAGATATGGCCTTCATTGAAGCTTGAAGGCTGGGATATATAGACGAGATCGTAATCTTTCTTTCTCAACCTAATAAAGTTTTTCATTTCAGTTGGTAATAAAGTTGAAACTGTGTTGGTTGGTGACTCGAACCTATGACCTCTAGTGTCATGACACCTCAGTCTAACCAATTTAGCTAGACCTCATTGGCAATACTGATGGTGGAGTTCTTAATGTTTACATTGGTGATGTGTTTTCTCCTTCTGCTGCTATTCCTGGAGGATACTCAGGTATATAACACCCACCACTGTTAATTCAATATTGTCATATTTACCTCCAACTTGAAGTTTATGGGATTCCAAGGTTAGTTCATGGGTGCATGATTGATGATTGATGATGATACTAATATGAGAACCTATATGTACCCAACAGAAAGCCATGAATAAGTCTACTACTCGGTCATTTTTTAACCCACATCACCATGAGTTAGAAGTAAGAAGCCTATGTTCCTCTTTATACATTCAAAGTGGAACTTAAAGAAAAATACTCGTAATAGAATATGGATTTTCTAGTTTCTTTGGGGCTACTATGGGTATGTGTGTGTTCAATAAGTTCTTGTTGGACTTAATTCATGCATAACCGTGGTAACCCTATGGAAATGAAGATCCTAACATTTTAACCAAAGATTTTACTATTTCATCAACTGCTTCTAGCAGATCTGGACAGAAAATGGAGCCTTCTCTCCCCTATATTTGACAACTTTTCAGCTCTGGCCGGCCATTTGCTGCATGCACACATTTTTGTCTCTAAATTTTTTATCGAGCTGTCTTGTTTCCTGCTTCCGAATAGTAATTCTCAAGAAACTCAACCAGCGAGCGCGCAAACTTTCTCAAGCAGTTTGCATCTGTAATTTCTCAAAAGAATCAAGACAAGTAGGATGCTGATAAATATTAAAGGAAAAGATTGATGTGAGTTCCATTCTTAACAAAGAAACAAGACAAGCTGCAGGACTGCAAAAACAGGAGCTACAGGACTTTAGCGGGATAATGAATAATTCTAGACGCAACGTACGTACTGAGAAATCTCTATGTTTTGAAAGACAAGTGTCAAGTTTAGCTGGGTATGTTGAATTACATCAGCGACCAGTGATCTTGGAAAAGAGATGAATAGTATGATATACGCAATGATTGAGGGTGGTATATATAGTACGACCGATATATGAACCAGTGATCATCATAAGTGGTCCATTTTCTCTTTTGCCTAGGCTCAGACACAATCCAGAGATGGAGCTAGCTCTATGAATGATTGTGAAGTGAATATGGATTTCCAAATGGCCAACATTATCTCCGAAGAAAACCAAGTCAACACTAGAATATAATCTCCGAAGAAAACCAAGTCATTTCTTTTCCAAATACTGCTACTTGACTCGATTTTGGCATCATGGATTCAGGTGTGAGTCCAACCAGAACGTACGGTAATTCCATCATGTAGGTTCCGTGTTTATTTTGACTGCATCCTTCCCATGTAGAAGTTTCTAACTCGTCTTCGTCTTTGAATGATGATGTATTGTTGTCTTTGACAGAGGCAGGTGAAACTTTTCCAAGTTCAACCTCCTTGCTACCAAAACTTCCCTAGTCACCATACACACTCAATCCGATGTTATAAGATGTTTGTCTGGATTTCAAGATACTTGTTTAGGTATCTCGTAACACTAATGGATGTAAATAAGCCAAATTAAATAATAAGGAATCCAAGAAACACGTAATTCGTATTAATTCAATAACCAAACTAAGGCGAATTATTGCTCAACGGGCATATAATGCTACAATATACGTCTTTCTATTTGTTAACACTTGTATTATATCAACTTAGGTTGAGTTGAACCTTTGATAAATTTCCTTTTCAAGTTTCTCCAAATGGTTATGAGTGTGGCAAATCTAGTATTACTTCTTGCAAGTTTTACAAAGCGAAGTATGAACTTGGCAAATCCAATCCTATTGCCTCTTAAAAATGTCAATACTAATCTAGAGTTATATTAAATAAAAGAAAGAATTAGAGAAGGCCGGCCATCATGGACGACGCCCATTAACTATCCGGCCCAAAGGATAAAAAAAGAGGAATAAAGCAACTAACCTAACTAGTTTGTATCTATTCTTTCATTTTTCACTAGCAAAACATCCCATTTCAATTCGCGAGCTCCGTGTTACTTTGTTGACCGGTAAATTTGTATTGTTAGTAAAATTAATTCTTTATTTATATTTTCTCTTTGTCGTACCTATATTAATTTTCTCTTTGTCCATGGATTTGATTATTTGAGTTTAGCTAGGGTTTAGAAAATTGAGATTTCTAGCTTTTGCAGTGTAAAATGTAGATTTTTCATTTGTTTGTCTTAAATTCTTTTAACAAGCGATTGACTAGTTCGTATCTATCCTTCCATTCTTATCACAAGCAAAACTCCTACACTTAATTCACGATATTTTTGTCCCTTTTTCGACGATTAATTTGTACGGTAAGTTTTCTTCTTTAATTTTTTTTCTCTATGTCACACTTATCTTCATCTGATCTTGTTTCTTTTTATTGTATAACTCGTTTGTTTTAGGGATCGGCGGATTTGATTATTTGAGATTAGCTAGGGTTTAGGAAATTGGAATTTTGAGGTTTTATGTATGTAAAATTTAGAAATTTCATTTGTTCGCCATAAATCCTTTTAATATTGATACCCAAACATTGAAATTAAGAATAAAGAAGAGGAAATTATTATACATGTTTCAGAGTATTAGAGTATTATATGTTTGCTAAATTTTAGTGGTGTGGTGAAGTAAAGTACGTTCTTTGAGCAAAATATCATTTTTTACACCAATATTTGTGAGCCTAAATATCATTGTCATAAAGTTTAGTGCTCGCTCTGAATGTGGATAGTTTTCACTTATCCTTTATATATTATTTTTTTTATTAGGAAATGGTAGCAAAACATACCTTCAAATTGTGAAACCTACATTTAGGGAGAAAAAGACAACAATTACTTCTTTATCTGTGTTTTCTGGTTAACTAGGAGGATGTAATGACAATGTTATGACATGAATAAATGAAAATGGGGGAAAGGATAGTCGACTATCAAATGGCACATCATGTGCCAATACTAAAAAACAATAAACTCATCATGTGTACACCAAAATGGAGATCCCCTAAGTAGTTCATCTTGGCAAAAGTTATAGGAATAACTACATAGTTTCAAAATATCATATGAAATTAGTGCAATCTAATTAAAATTTAGACTAGAACGGGTCACTAAATTAAGCATTTTGTAAGAGATGTGGTACATTTACTGGTATCAACGAGAACAACTGATCGTATATAGACTGGAACGGGTCACTAAGCATACCTCAAGAACACTCTTACATTCAGAATATTCTGTTTTAAACATCAAGTCCAAATACCTGATATGTCACATAGAGGAAACTTATGAATCATTACCTAGTTTGGATAACATAGTATGAATTACCAATAATAAAAGCTTGATCGTGTGTATGTTGTACATGGATCTTCCAATCAATTATATGTAAGTGGTTATCTATGACTATGAATTCTCCATTTCCAATATTATCATGATTCGATTCATGATAGCTATCAAGACCAGAGTACAATTCAATCGCTTTCTCTCACTATAAAAGTATAGTATCTCCTCAAAGACTTCTGGAATGTGAAATGCCATATATATGAGGTTTTGAATAAAACTTACCTCCATGATTAGGCCCAAAATAAATAGTGTATATAAAATCTATTGGCCAAACTTAAGTGAGTCTAGTCTAACGTCTTTTATCTCAACACTCAAGGTAATTGATCACCTATTGTGAAGTGGACAACTTTATATTCTTTGAAATATACAGAACTCATGTAGAATATGTGAGTTCTTGTTGAAATAGTTACAAGAGACTAGTACGTGTTAATTTATAAGATAGGAACATAGGTTAGATGAAAAATTGAATATCATCCCATAACTAATCTAATACTCCAACTGAATACTGGAGTAAATTGAGGTAGACAACCTCAAACTCTTCCAAACTACTTTCTCATGTTTGCTTTAAACCTTCCACATTACAACCACCTCTCCTCCGATGCCCCAAAGCATAAGTCCCCTCTTTCGAACATCTCCGCGGGAGGCCTCAAGCTGTAATCTCGTTATTGTTCATTTTCTTTAATTATTCATATATAATTTAATTGAAATCGAAAACAATAGCGGTGCTAGAATGTTTTAATTTTATAATTTTTGTAGTAAAATAATTAACAAATGAAAATTTTGTAGGCGCATGGCATGATGGAGTGATTAATAAGAGGCCAATGAGATAGAAAGATGTCTGTGATAGTATTCACGTGGGCGGGACCCAAGACATTCAGTACTGCGCCTAATCTCCCCGTTGAGCGAGTAAATTCACATTCCCATCACTAAAAGGCAAAACAACTCTGTTCGTCTGTTAAACAGAAAACAAACACACAACATTTAAATTTCATTGCACCGTCATTCAATCAACAACTACTACTTCTTCAAAACCCTCCTCCCTCATTACTAGAGTCCAAAATTCTCTCTACATATATACACAGACACAACACCCATCCTTTCCTTTTCATCCCATACCTAAAGACTCTTGCATTTTTCTCCACAAGCGGTGTGGTGATTGGTGTCGTATGTATCTCCATTTCCTTTTTCTAATCATTTTTTTACACACACTATTAGTATTCGGTTTTCATTTCTGTGATTTTGTTGAAATTGTGTTTGTATGTTGCAGAAAATTGGGGAAAATGAGGTTGATTTCGTTACTTGCAATGGTGGTGCTCTGCTGCCTGTGTGTTTTGGGAGAAGCAGAGTATCTCAAGTACAAGGACCCCAAACAGCCGCTGGGCGTGAGAATAAAGGACTTGATGGGGAGAATGACACTTGAAGAGAAAGTTGGTCAGATGACTCAGATTGAGAGGAAATTGGCTACATCTGATATCATGTCCAAATACTTCATTGGTATGGTGGCACCCCCTTCAATTTATTATTTTACCATTTCTATAATAATCACTTGTTAGTCTAAGCACATTCTAACTTCCGATTTGCCTTGAAATCAACTTCCATACCGGCACCATTCGCGAATTAGTATAAATGATTACATCAGGTAGGTTAATACTATTAATAGGCTTTCAATGTCACCTACTTTTACTAACTACCAACTAGTCTTGCTAAACATAGCAAACCCATACTGGAAGGAAATATCTAGCCAAGTGCAAAGCGGCCCAGTTAGTGAAATGCTAAACATTAAAGCAAAATTAAACAGTAGGTAGATTAGGGAGGTTTGATGCAGTTGTATTGTTTGATTACTGAGTGAATGATTGGATTTGGACAGGGAGTGTGTTGAGTGGAGGTGGGAGTGTTCCAGCTCCCAAGGCGTCTGTTGAGCAATGGGTGAACATGGTGAATGATCTGCAGAAGGGTTCTCTTTCGACTAGACTTGGGATTCCTATGATTTACGGGATCGATGCTGTTCATGGACACAACAATGTCTATGGTGCTACCCTTTTCCCTCACAATGTTGGTCTTGGGGTAACAAGGCAAGTGGACTATGCTTTGTAACCTAAATGTTGAGATGCTTTTTGTGGTGTAATGACTGTTTTTGGATACTGCTATGGCTGTGCTTGTGTGTATTTAGTCACACTAGTAACTTTTTTCTTGAGAAATAAGCACAGTTTGAGTAGAATTTTGGTGATCAGACCACATTAGGTAGTTGTTTTATGATTCAACAAATCGGATTCACCTTAATGGCATGGGAAGAGGGTGGATGCACGAGCTTTTCGATGCACTTGTGGGATTTATCCTTGCGCCTTATAGTTCTGTAAATTTAACACCAAGTGCATGTTTGCAGATGCTTCTGAATTCTGATTATTTGAAAATGCTTTTGAAAAACATTGATTCTGAGAATCACCTCCGTGGATTCTTCTCTAAAATATCTCTTCAGTCTTCTGTTTGCTTATTTTAGGCTAGTTAGAAGCAGACTCAGTTTTCTGCTTTTGCGATGAAAAAGCAATAATCATTAAAACTTTATATTCTAAAATTAGTTAAATTGATAATTAGTATAAGATTTAAAATGAGCGTTTATATAAGCAATATAAACTTTATAGCAGATATATTATCTTAACTTCTAATGAGCACAAACTTATTATTTTTATGCAGGGATCCAGCACTTTTGAAGAGGATAGGAGCTGCCACTGCACTTGAAGTTAGGGCTACAGGAATTCAATACGCTTTTGCACCCTGCATTGCTGTAAGGCAACTTGCTACTGATTGATAGTATGAAACTTTTTGACTGTCCATACTTTTTGTTACAACATATTTCTGCTTCTTGTAGGTGTGCCGGGATCCAAGGTGGGGCCGCTGTTATGAAAGTTACAGCGAAGATCATAAGATTGTTCAAGATATGACTGAGATTATACCTGGCTTACAGGGTGATCTCCCTGCTAACCCCCGCAGCAAGGGTGTTCCATTCGTTGCTGGAAAGTACGGACCCTCTTGCTTTTTCCTCTTCACTCTTTATAAAGCCATATAAAAAGTATATGTCTACAACATGACACCTAAAAACTAGTTTAGGTAGACTGGAATTTGCAGCTATATTTTGGACCTCTTTTGGTATTTCCCATTTACTGGTAAAGATCCATACTTGGACACACTTGTATCGGGATTCTGGTTCCGTTTTCATTGAAAAATCTTGACAGGTTCTGTTTCATACTAAACAAAATTAGTACATGAAATCTCTTGAAGCATTTAAAACTAGAAACTTCATTTTACTGTTTTACTCTTGCATTATGGTTCAATTTAAAACATGACTGTTGTTAGTAGCATGCAACATTTCTTAAAGTAAAAAATTAATCCCCAACCACAATTGATCATTGATGTTCTTGCTTTGATTCTTATTGGATCAAGGTTTCTTGCTTTTTGATCTAACTGATGTATTAACATGATGATATTTCAATTATCTGATATATTCTTTTGCAATATCAAGTACAAAAGTTGCAGCTTGTGCGAAGCACTTTGTGGGAGATGGTGGAACTGTAAACGGCATTGATGAGAACAATACTGTGATTGACTTTAAAGGGTTGGTTAACATCCACATGCCTGCATACCTTGACTCGATAAGGAAGGGTGTGGCCACGGTTATGGTATCTTACTCAAGCTGGAATGGAAAAAAGATGCATGCTAACCGTGATCTAGTTACTGGTCTACTGAAGAACAAACTTAAGTTCAGGGTAATGTTGACATTATTTCAAGTTGGCCAAGAAAAAAAAAAGTGAATCTTTGAGCTAGTATTTTTACTCTGAACTTGAATTGTCAGGGGTTCGTCATATCAGATTGGCAGGGCATCGACAAGATTACTGATCCACCCCATGCAAACTATTCTTATTCCGTTCAAGCGGGAGTTCTTGCAGGCATTGACATGGTTAGGTTTCCACTGCCGAAAATTATTTCTTCAGTTGCAATTTGTACATAATTACAAAAATGGAAGTTAGAAGTTCAGACAGAGCAATTGCATTTAAATTTAAGAAGATAAAAATGTGGGTGGATTATGCGTGCATTACTCCAACTAAACATGAGAAGTTTCACTTGACTCCCCCTTATGGTTTAACAAACTATAGGCAAAAACCATGAGTCTGAACAAATTCACATCAGTATTTTTTTATTATTCTATTTTTCCTGATATAGTTGTTATTACTTTTTCCAGGTGATGCTTCCAGAGAATTTTACTGAGTTTTACGACGATTTGATTTCTCAAGTAAAAAGCAATGTAATCCCAATGAGCAGGATTGACGATGCAGTGCAGAGGATATTAAGGGTGAAGTTTGTTATGGGACTATTCGAGAATCCGATGGCTGATCTTAGCCTTGCAAACCAACTTGGCAGCCAGGTTACTATCTTTTTTTTTCCTTTTTCAGTGTATTTTTTCTTACCTACAGTCGTTGACTACAACTGTTCTGTTTAAATTAATCATGGATTTTTATTGCAGGAACATAGAGACTTGGCAAGAGAAGCAGTGAGGAAATCACTTGTGCTTTTGAAGAACGGCAAAGTTGCTAACCAGCCATTGCTTCCCCTTCCAAAGAAAGCGCCAAAAATACTAGTTGCTGGAACTCATGCAGATAATTTGGGATACCAGAGTGGAGGGTGGACTATAGAATGGCAAGGGGTCCGAAACAATGACTTCGTAGTTGGTATGTTGAAACTCGTATGATTACATCTTAGTTCACAAGGCCAATGAAGTCCATATATAAGAATAAATCACGTTACAGCATTACTGACTGATGCTTTTTGTATCTAATCTGATATTTCCAGGAACTTCCATCTTAAGTGCTGTCAAGAAAACTGTTGACCCTTCTACACAAGTTACGTTCATGGAGAATCCCACTGCAGAGCTCCTGAAAAGTAATGACTTTTCATATGCTATAGTTGTTGTGGGCGAATTACCATACACAGAAATGTACGGTGACAGTACTACCCTGAGCATAACCGAACCTGGTCCAAGCATCATAAGGAATGTTTGTGGGGCTGTGAGATGTGTTGTGGTTGTAATTTCTGGGCGACCAGTCGTGATGGAGCCTTATGTTGCACAAATGGACGCACTTGTGGCTGCGTGGCTTCCAGGATCTGAAGGACAAGGTGTAGCTGATGTTCTGTTCGGTGACTATGGTTTTACTGGGAAACTTGCCCGTACTTGGTTCAAGTCGGTAGATCAGCTCCCGATGAACGTTGGTGATGAACACTATGATCCTCTTTTCCCATTTGGATATGGTCTCATCACACAACCTAGAAAATAAAACTGAAATGTCTTTTAGGATGCTTGTCTGAAAAGTTTGGTGTTATTTATCAATTATCATGACCAAATGCATCCAGATATGAACAGTTCTTTGAGTTATATCAAATTTAAGAAAAAATATGGCTAATTGTTGTGATGCGAACATAACCGTTTGTCTAAATTATCATCAAATAATTCCGGATTATTTTGATGAGTGAATGAACATAATAGATTGACACGAACATTACTCTACCAACAGTTGACACTTGACAGTTTCTCCGGGTGTGGGATACACAATGAAACTTCAACTAGTGAACACGGATAAGTTAAGTTGGAGCCACGAGTTGTTAAGATGAGCCCATTTCTTCAGAGTCAGGTTCATCCGGATGAGAGGCCCTCTGTGACCACCATGACCACCTCTGCTTGTCAACTCCCACTTGGGTACGTGTTAAATACAAGACTATGCGGAAATCCCTTCTTCTTACCATACAACTTATGAGCCATTTCCTCAACATCTGCCATACCCATTCCACTCGTTTGGTTGCTCAAGGCTTCCTTATAGCACCCAATCCACTTATTGACGTTTTTGTTGAGCCTCTTATAACGAGCTTTCATTGAATCCACTTATCTGTGTGAGAATTTACCGGGACTTTCTTCACAAGATTTCTCATACATATTGTAATTCTTCCCATAAGCCTTCGAATTTTCTACTAGTGCCAATAATTGGATTTTCACTACAGAAAACCGAAGCTGACATTAGGGTCACATCTTTTGTGTCTTCCTAAACTACGGCTTTTGCATGATCGGCATTTTCAAGGGTGGCTTCGGGGGTAGCTTGAGTAACATTAGGAGGAAATTGACTATTGAAACTTGATTCATACGGGAATTCTTGTGAGTTTTGTGAATTTTTATAAGAATGATGATAACCTGGAGAGTAGTTTTGGTAAAATGGATGGTTTGGATCCATTTTGGAGATAATTTATTTAATTGAGGTGAAGAGAGAACAAATTTTAGATGTGAGTAAAAATAACAACTTTGGGTGTTATTATATAAATGGAGAAAAATGATGAATTATAAAATATATTCATTTTAAAACTAAATGATAATATAAAAGAAAAAAGAAAAAAAGAGCCAATAGGTTTGGTGACATGTATCCCCAACCTATCCAAAATTGCCGACTGACCGGAGCGTCTTGGGTCAGCAGTTTGGTTGGGTCTCAGCTCCCAATATGTATATGCTTGTATTTATTTTATTTTTTTAATTTTAAATACTATTCGGCCTAGAGGACTTATACACGTGACTTATACATGGAGTTCATTCATAAAAAGAGGACCTAGTGAAAACTTTAATAGTTTACGAGTTGGTCACAGTGTCTTTGACTTATGAGTCTTGAGGCGCATCTATGTGAGGATAATATCTTAGAAAATGTGGAATTGAAACAAGGGCAAACAAAGAATAGTGGTATTTTTCATGAACAAAGAATTTTTTAATTATTTACAATACATGTTTTAGTTTAAGAACATTAATATTTTTCCTTAATAATATGACTTGGTCTATTTTTTAAAATATAGACGGTTAATATCGCAAAAGTTAATGAGACAATTATTAGTTAATTAGCTATGAAAAAAATGTACATAGTTAAGATCATAAGCGTTTCACAAAAACATCATTAAGTTACAACAAGGACATAACTAAATCTAAGTTGATACGTTTGATCGAGCTCAATTAAACATAGTCATGTGATGTCTTAATCACGATGAGAAATTTATAACAGAATGACGACAGAAATGACCATAAACTTAATAAGATTTGAGACCTTGAACATGACATTGAAATAAGTTCAACTTACCTACCGAACATGACATCTACATCACTTAATTTAACTTACCTGAATTTAGTTCCAAATTTCTTTCCTAGCAATGAAAACGTGAAATTTTTTCCTTGGGTTTGAACACGAGTTTCGTTTCCAGATTGAGATTGGGATCATGGTGGTGTGTGTTGGGTATTAACCGGTGGTGTGTGTTGGGGAGAGGGGGGTTTAGTAATTTAATCCGGTCGTCTGTCAATAGGTCAAACCGGATTATTACTAAAAAACTTCTTCAGTTCAGTTCAGATCCGTTAAGTTCAGTTCAGTTTAGGTCTGTTAAGTTCAATTCAGTTCGTTCAGTTTCATTAAGTTCAGTTCAGTTCAGATGAAGATAACCGTTTATTAATAATGGTGATTGATTTCAAAATTAATTGATGATGGGAAAATTACTTCGTTACGAAATATTCGTTTTGTCTAACAATATTGTTGATGTTGATGTTAACAATATTGTTCTGAATGATAGATCTTTATGCTAATTTGCATGGTGACATTTCTTCCTTTGTTATACACTTATACTTTTGAAATGTAAAATCTATAACTTAAATTAATTAATTCTTTGATCTGTAATTAAGCTATCCACCAAATAGCTAGGGACAATATGCCATTTTCTACATGAATAAACTTGCGTCACGTACGACGCATGACAAGATCCATTGCGCCGAGCCTTCATTAATCATTTGAGTATAGAATAATAAATTTATAAATTTCGTAACGTACTCGTACAAGTTTTTTTTTATGAAAGTTTTTTTTAATGAAATGATTCCCGGCCCACATGTATAACAAGTCAAAGTCAAATATGATAAGTTTATTATAATGTGATTAATATAAAAAATTTGAGAGAAGAAATTTTCAAATTCAATTTAATATATAATACGAGTAAGTCTCCTAGGTGACGGTTATTTAATAAATTACAAAAAGATGCACAAACATAAGGGTTATTGTGCATTTCATAAAATAGAAAAGAGTACATTTTCGTCAATAGCATAAATATTTTACGTAAAATTGTTATAGTTTTCTTCGGTCTATATTTACGTTAAATATGAACTGTTTATTTGTAAATATATATTATATACGAAGTATATAGGAAATGTTTGAGAAGTTCTATAACATGAACTTGTTGTACAAGTTTGAGTTTGAAGTTTGAAATAATATATTCATGAACTAGTTTTACAAGTAACTTCTATAAGTTAGTTTTCAATTAAATTTGTTAAATGAAAAATACAGGTTTACATCGTTTTTGTTACAACTAGAGGGAAGAATTTTATGTGCACCATAAAATTTAAAAAATTTAAATTTTGAGGGGGACGCCCGCGCCGCGCCTTAATGCTCGTTATTTATTTTTGGGAATATTACATCTACCTCCCCTGCTGGAACCTCTAATCACAAATGTTCCCTCCTTAGTTCAACAATTACATATAACCCCATTTTACATATCAAACGTTGACCACCTTATTTCTTTCTCTCCAAGTTTAACAAAACAAACAAGCCCTTAGGTTTACAAATTCTTTCTTTCCTTTTTCATTTTTTTAAAAACATTTCTTTCTTCTTAATCTTCTAACTACCGGATTCCGGTCAGTCACCGGAATCCGGTAGAAGCTGCAAGTAGCTCCGATCTGGACCTACAAGTAGCTCCGATCTGGAGTTGTTGCATCTCCGGTTGGGAGCTGCTACAGCTCCATATCGGAGCTGCAAACAGCTCCAGATCGGAGCTGTTGCAGCTCCCAATGCAGCTCCGATTGGGAGCTGCAAGCAGCTCCGAATTGGATTTGCTACAGCTCCAGATGGAGCTGTTAAACAGCTCTGGTCCGGAGCTGCTACCGGATTCCGATAGCAGCTAGAAGAAGAAGAATTTAAAAAAAAAAAAAAAAAATTAATTATGGTTGTTTGGCTGTTGAAAGAATCAAATATTGGAAGGAGCCTTAATTCGCCTAAAGTCAAGAGCGTGGGGCTCAATGTAATTGATTTAATCTAAGGAGGGAACATATGTAATTGTGAATTTAACGAGGGAAGATATGTAATAAGCTAATCTAACCGGGGGTGTGGATGTAATTCGCCCTTTATTTTTTGTAGTGGCCCCAACCCAAAGATCACCTTTAGGCTCTGTTCTCTTCGTCTGAATAGAACTGAACTGAACTTATTTGTAGTACAAAATACTATTAGGCAAATCTGAACTGAACTTATTTGTAGTACAAAATAGTATTAGACAAATCTAAACTGAACTGACTGATCTGAACTGAACTTAAAATAATTAATTTTCAGACGATAAAAACATAGCCTTATTTGGAAAAGAACCTTTGTGGCTAACCTGGCAAAATTCGGAGATTTTAGGCTATGATTATGATTGATTTTAAAAACTCTTATCCGGAATGCATTGAATTGAACATATTTTTTTGAAATATAAATTTCAACTAAATAAATTTAAACTAAATTGAATTAAATTGAATTGAATCGAATCAAATCGAATTTAAGGTAAAAAAAAAAAAAAAGCTTTAGATTGAGAAAGTAGGAGATTGTAATATTCACCACATCACACAACGATTAATAACAAGTATAATAAATATATAGGTAGATGACATGCAATTCTCTTGAGGCCTTTTGAGTGACTATAAATTTGGTCAAAAAATTAAACTACATAAACATATTGGTGATACGTATGCGACTAGTATTAATAAACATGCCAGCCTTGAGTTGGGGTTCGCATGGCGTGATATATAAACACTCACTTTATGTTGAGACGTGACCCTATTTTTCCTCTTTCTAAGGTGCAACGCAATAACTTGCCAGGGGTTCACTCCATCCCTAGTACTACTCTTGTCAAAAGAAGCTTATAAAGTTGGTATGTTCTCCGCGACAACCCAAAAAGATATCCTATATATATACATACACTCCGTATATAATATTTTCTCCGTCTTATAAAATATTACCCAATTTCATCTCGTAATTAAGCGTCCCAGGCTCCCAAGTCCCAGCACCTGCAAAGAAAGATCTATGAGCCTTCCCTTGAATAATTACCTCTACATTGTCCACTCTGTGCCTAAAATTCAATTTAAATAGTTTTGTTCTTGTGGTATCATCATCTCAATATGCCTCGTACTAAGGGGAAATACTATTACTTTTGAGCGTTTTGATTCGTTTAATAATGTTGGGTCAAGTCGTTTTTTCTTCCCATTTATGTGAAAAAAAATGTGTTTTGGATTATTTCAGAAAAAGAAATGTGCTTTTTCGAAATATGTTTTGGATTTTTTTTTTAAATTTTCTTTCTTTCTTTCTTTCTTTTTCTTTTTTTTTTTTTTAGAAAGAACTTCATATATGTATACTGAATAAAAAAATCAGGTGATGTAAAAGGCAAATCCTAAAACCAATATTCTCTTCGAACATCTTTAGCTAGCAAATGAGCTAATTTCTTACAATGGAGTCTAACAAAATTAAATGAGCAAGAGTTTAAGGAAGACGCTAGGAATTTGGTTTTTTCGACTAAAGCACAAAAGAATTTTGGGAATATTTTGAAAGTAAATGTTTTTAAAAAAAATTATAAAGTATAAACTGTTGAGAATATATATATATTTTTTTAAATAATCATAAAGGATAAAATGTTTAAAACCCTATGAGATTACATGTTAAATTTCATCCCGGTAAACTAAAATTTAAAAAGTCTAAATGTTCAGTATGTTTTGCTTAGTTTCATTCAAGATTCTTAACCATCCAATTCCATGGCATGTGTAAGGGTCAAAAGAAATAGTAGTGTATAGTCGCCTTACGCATGCATATGCAGGGTTTGACTAGGTAACATTTAAAAGTACATATATTCATCACCATTAATTAAAAGATGAATGGCAGATGATTATGATCTATCCCATGAGATGTATTTTCAAATCCTGCCTTTTTTTCATATTTGATGTGATATTATATTACCAAGGGGTATAGTAGTTTGTTTCTTCACTGTTGTCAAACACTTGTCCTCCATTACTTTATATATTCCCAAGTGAATATGATGTTATATAAGTCATCTTACTTATTATCTTCACCATTTGCTTGCTGCTTGTTCACCTGGTTCCACATACTTCTGGAGTTCCAATAGGCCATTCTGTGGTAATCATCTCCTTCACCATTTTTCCATGCATGCATATACTTGTCTTCTTCTTTTTGTGTATCTATCTATATATATGCTTCTTACTTGTTTGGCACATGAATCGGGGGTCTAAATGGATTGCAGTTAAGATTTCAAATATATATAATTTTTGTTGTAACTTAATGTAAGTTTCTTGATTTTTAGCTAGACATGGAGAACATGAAAGCTCCATTTCGAGGGATTCGAGAGGATCTTCGAGGGAGGTTATCCTGTTACAAGCAAGATTGGATATCCGGAATTCGTTCAGGACTAGGGTACATACATGACTGCTCTCCATCCAACTGTTTAAGAGTTATTAGATGTAAACCTGAAATGATTATTAAGATTTATTAAAGTCGACAGTTATAGTCTATTAATGTTTGTGATGTGAACTGAACCTCCTGCAGGATATTGGCTCCAACTACTTATATCTTCTTTGCATCAGCTCTCCCAGTCATTGCCTTTGGGGAGCAAATCAGCACAGAAACTGGTAAACACTTGTCTTTGATCTTAATTATATATATAGTTAACTTATAGTTGTGAGGAATTAATGGCTAACTTTGATGATTTGGTAGATGGGAGCTTGAGCACTGTCGAAACATTAGCATCAACAGCGATTTGTGGGATCATACACTCCATATTTGGTGGACAGCCTCTTTTGATATTAGGAGTTGCAGAGCCTACTATTATCATGTACTCCTATCTGTACAAGTTTGCTAAAGGACGGCAAGACTTGGGACAGGAGCTCTACTTGGCTTGGGCTGGATGGTACGTATCTTGAATTGTTGCAATATAAGTGTGTCTAGTACACTCAATGTTGAATAAGACTTTTGATATGGCAGGATATGTGTTTGGACAGCTCTGATGCTTTTTCTTCTTGCAATATTTAACGCTTGCACGATCATAAATAGATTTACTCGAATAGCTGGTGAGACTTTTGGCATGCTCATAGCTGTGCTCTTCATTCAGGAGGCTATTAAGGTTATAACTCGAATTCCTGCATTCTTTATCTGGTAGTTCTTTTACTGTTAGATATATTTCTCGGTTCTAATTTTAGTATTTTGGTTGTTCTGGCAAAAAGGGATTGGTGAGTGAGTTCCAGATTCCAAAAGCAGAGAACCCTGATTCAGAAGCTTTCCAATTCCACTGGCTGTACGGGAACGGTTTGCTGGCTGTTATTTTTTCTTTTGGCTTGCTATACACTGGTATAAAGAGCAGAAAAGCCCGGTCGTGGTGGTATGGGACAGGTTGGGCCAGAAGTTTCATTGCAGATTATGGGGTTCCATTGATGATCTTAGTTTGGACAGCAATGTCATTTATGATGCCGACTCAAGTTCCCTCTGGAGTCCCTAGGAGGCTCTTCAGTCCGCTTCCCTGGGAATCCACCTCACTACACCACTGGACTGTAATCAAGGTACGTTAGTTTGCCAAAACACGGGGCAAGGAAGTGTTTGTGATTGCATATTAAGCAGTTTACTGTTTTTTGCAGGATATGGGGAAGGTTCCACCAGTGTATATCTTTGCAGCGTTGATTCCAGCGGTGATGATAGCAGGGCTTTACTTTTTCGACCACAGTGTGGCTTCTCAACTGGCACAACAAAAGGAGTTTAACCTTAAGAATCCATCTGCTTATCATTGGGATATCTTGTTGCTTGGAGTCATGGTATCAGTACCAATCTACTCTCTTTATTTGATCAACTAGATTTCCCTTTGCTATAGCCAAGATATGGATGTAAACTTTTTTCAGACGTTGCTCTGCGGATTGATTGGACTGCCTCCTTCAAATGGAGTCTTGCCGCAATCACCTATGCACACGAAAAGCTTAGCTGTTCTGAGAAAGCAGTTCATCAGGAAAAAAATGGTTCAACAAGCTAAAGAAAGCATCAAGCGCAAAGCCAGTAGTTCTGAGATTTACGGAGAGATGCAAGCTGTGTTCATCGAAATAGACAAACCTCCTGTAGTAAGTCATTTCGCAGTATTTGAAATCATTGCATCAGATAATATTCTTTTACTAGAGTTATGGTACTTATCTATTCATGTTGTTGTGCAGACTACTACTGTAGTCGACGAGCTGCAAAACTTAAAGGCTGCAGTGATGAAAGTCCAAGACAAGGAAGATAAACCAAAAGTCAGATTTGATCCTGACTTGCAGATTGACGAACACTTACCTGTCCGCGTTAATGAACAACGAGTTAGCAACTTGTTACAGTCACTTCTTGTGGCTCTATCAGTATGCGCCATCCCAATAATCAAACTGATACCGACATCCGTTCTTTGGGGCTATTTCGCTTATATGGCCATTGACAGTCTTCCTGGAAATCAACTATGGGAGAGGATACTATTCATCTTCATTGCACCTAACCGCAGATACAAGTAAGCCTTTGAATGAGTTTTTAGCAAGATTCAATTATCTGTCAAGATTCGAGTACCAGTTATTAACACTGTAAACTTTTTTGATAGGGTTCTCGAGGGTATGCACGCTTCGTTTATGGAGTCTGTACCATTCAGATACATAGCAATGTTCACATTATTTCAGTTCCTATATTTGCTCTTGTGCTTTGGGGTTACATGGATTCCGGTAGCTGGGATTCTGTTTCCTTTGCCTTTTTTCCTACTCATAAGTATCCGGCAGTACATCCTGCCAAGGGTTTTTCACTCTCATCTACGAGAGCTGGATGCAGCAGAGTACGAGGAAATTTCTGGAACTCCACAGCGTTCTATGAGTCGATCAATCATGGTAAGCATACACACGTGCCCATCATTTCTTCACGGTTTTGATTGTTACAAATGTTAAATGACATCTTGCATTCTGCACTGTCAGGAAATGGAAGAACAAGATGATGCGGACAGGGAACACGAGGTGGAAACATCGGATGGTGAGATATTGGATGAGATGACAACGAGTAGAGGAGAGTTGAAGGTCCGGAGTAGGAGCTTCAGTGATGATAAAGGCCCTCAGGTAGGTAGTTTGAACTTGCAAGTCGCGATTTTGGACGGATGAATAATCACTAACAAGTTTTATTCCCGTTCTGCAGGTTCACAGGATGTAGCACCAAAATCTTAAGAGCTGGTTGCTGAAATCGTGGAAAACAGAATGATCAAGTTGAGGAAAAGAAATAGCTGTTTTTAGTGAGTTCATGTATGATTATGTACTAGAGCTTTTTTAAGTTATACAATAAGCCTTTCAAAGTAGAGGCAGGACACAATGAAGTGCCTACCTTGGGCACTAACTAGACTACTCTTATGAATTAATCTCCACCAGGAAGCTATGTAGTTACAGACCATGTAAGTGCAGGGTGTAGCTTGTATCATTGTAACAAAAGGGAACAATGAAAAATATTGTGTTTGGTTCCCCATTTGTTGTTTTGAATTTGATCTGATAGATACACAACTTGTGTACATGCTTGATACTTCCAAGTTCATGATATAATAATAAATTAAGAATTAATAATATTTGCAACAGTTTCTCTATAAATAAATATAAATTCCTTAAACATACACTCTTTTAACACATTTCTTATAACATTTTGATTACTAAAAATCTATAGCTAAACACATATTTCCTATATTACATAATTTAATTTATGAATAAATAATATCTTTGCTAATTAGCATATCTAAATATAATATTTAATCAATAATTAATGCACTAAAAACACAATTTAGTCAAGCATATATCTTTTTTTCTGGTAGAGTTTTGACTTTGTTTCTCTTTTGTGGACCTTCAGAAACTTTAATACTCTTAATGTTTTTGCCTAATATAAGCAAAAATATTTTTTACGCAAAACTTTTGCAAATGCTATTAACCAATTACTTTAGCTGGCAAATCCTCTTTCTAAACTTAAGAAGAAAATATTTATTACTAGTGTCCCAAAGTATAATGTGATGAATTATAAATTAAAAACTGATGGCTAAGTCAAATTTTACAATCAATGAAATGAAATGTATCCAGTGAAGTTAGCACATGATAACATCTATATAAACCAACCCCCTGTGAAGTCATCTGCATCTCAAGCAAGCAAGAAATCATACAGTCACATAGAGTATAACAACACAAAGAAACAATGGCGAAATATCAAGTTTACACCTTTCTTGTTTGCTTGCTTCTGGGTGTGATTAGTAGTGCTCAAGCTCAATCAAAAGTAAGTGATAATTGATTCATCCCTGCCAGCTTTACCTTCATATCTTTTGTTCATGAAGAATTGATGACATTGTTGTTTGATTTATGTTCTTGATTGATACAGCCCAAGACATGGTGCATTGTTCATGCTCAAGCTGCTGGGAATCAATGTCAGCCATACCTGGATAATATATGTAAGCAAGGGGACTGTGACTGTTCCCCTGCTACAAATCCTACCGGTCCTTGTTTCCAACCGAATACCACATGCGCACATACATCGTATGCCCTCAACATATATTGGCAGCGCAGACGTATTTGCGATGATCAGATTGCTTATGTCACTCAAGTTGATCCCTGTAAGTAACATATAAGCCATCACCTTATTCTGCCAACTGCTATAACTTCTACACATTTTAATTCAGTGATGAGTTCTTCTAATAAAGTATTTCCTTTGTGATGTGCAGCATACGGAGACTGCAAATATCCTGCCAACCAGTATTAACTTGTTCCAAAATGTACTCTGTTCATATCAAGATTTTTGTTCCTTTGGTGAACTGTTACCTAATAGCTCATCAATAAAACTATTTTACTACATTTGGACCTTTTATTTCTCATCCTGGTTACCTTCTCTGTTCACATATAGTGTACTGTATACTTCTATAACTAAGAAAACCAAGAAAAGGATGAATCAAAGTGAAACAGAATATGAATTGGATTCCACAAAATAGTGCAAAAATGACTACACGGAAACATCAAATAAATCAAGACAAGTAGTACTAAATTTCAACACTACATAAATCATGGAAATTACAGAACATTTCTTACCACTGCATACATCATTAACCAGGATACGAGTCTCAAACTGCTTCTACTTCTGCAATTGAAGAGTTCATTCTCTTTGATTACCACTGTCCTCTCTACGATGCTTCTTTACTCGGTTTCTTATTCATCCCATCATTTGTTTGTTTCGCTACAGGGTTGTCTATAGGCCAAACAAGGCTGTCGACAAAGGTTTTACCTCCGAAGAAAACAAGAACTCCATTAGCTGCCATATCCTTAAATGTTCTCTTTTGCATATTATACAGACCAATATTATCGTCTGTAGTTACCAACACAAGTTCCTTGTCCCCATTAAAACAAAGAAGCGTATCTATATCCCACTTACCCCTTGCAGCCACCGTAAATTTGGTCCAAGAATCTACTAACCCATACTCTTTCATCACCCAGACATCAATACAAGATCGTATATCATGGGGAGAACTATTTGCGCTGTCTACCACACACAGACACCCTTCAAGAACAAAAATCCTATTATGGGCAAACTGACTGTCATAAAAATTATAAGAAACCGGCATATCACTAAAAACCTCACGAGTTAAATCGAAAGCAACAATTACAGATGGATAACCAGAATCTAGGCAACTAGACAACCAATGTGTACCCCCATTGAGAAAAACCCCATTAGAATTCAAAGGAACAGGGTGATCATTACGAGAGCACCCAATTCTTTTCCAAACACCCAATTTCACATAATACACATAAACTGACACATCAAAACCATTGGACTTATTGCTAGAAACGTAATAGCAAAGTTCCACAATCTTGTAATCATCAGTAGAGCTATCATAACCAAACCCATGCAACCTTAAACCATTAGTCATTGTCAAACCCCATCCCGGGAATGGGGTTAAACCTAGGGTTTCGAAAGGAGAATCGGGTATGTTTACCAGTTGCCTGGTAGTGGGATTCACCAAAAAAGCTCGTCTTCCTCATTTGCTAACAAAAACAAGCCATTGCAGGAGTCTACAATTGAAGACCATGAATTTAAAAATCCGAGGTTAGTTGCAATAACATCGTCGTTAATCGGAGGGGTAACGGTGTGGAGGTGGCCGAAACCATCTTCTTCTCCTGGGATAATAAGAAAAAGACTTTGTTCACGGTGGTTTTGACAAGTGAGGTGCAAATTGATAAATTCGGGAGAGGAAAGACGAGTGCGCCACGTTTTCGATAAGCACCTGCATTTGCCTACAGACTTTGCTGGAAGTTTTGAGAAGATTTCCTCCCAACCAGTATTAAGCTATTAGAAAATGTACTCTGTTCACATCAAGATTGTTCCTCTGTGAATTCTTAACTAATAGCCGGTCAAAAAAAACTATTGTATGTTAGTAAATCTGCTCTATTCATTTTTCATTCTAGTTACCTTCTGTTTACCAGAAATTAAGTACATTCTGTACTGTATACTTCTATCACTACTCACTAGGAACACCAAGGATGAATTAAGGTTAGAAAACGAATTAGATTCCGTTCCACAACCAAGTGCAAAAACAAATACACAGAAACAAATCGAGATAAGTAGTACAAAATTTCAACACCACATAAATCATGGAAATTACATGAAGAATGTAAGATAGCTAAATCAAACAGCAAACTTAAATCTGATCGATAGGCATCATTAACAAGGATAACTGGTTTGAATCTGGTTCTGCCGATTGAAGAGTTCCTTCTCTTTGCTAACCACTGTCTTCTCTACTATGCTCCGTTTCTTGGTTGCTTTTTGCTCCCATCATTCATTTGTTTCGCTACAGGGTTTGATATAGGCCAGACAAGGCTGTCAACAAAGGTTTGACCTCCAATGGCAAAAGGAAGAACTCCATCCACTGCCATATCCTTGCATGTTCTCTTTTGGATATTATACAGAACAATATTTTCCTGGTTAGTTAACAACACAAGTTCCTTATCCCCAGTAGAACACAAAGGTATAACTATATCCCAGTTCCCCCTTGCGGCCACCTTAAATTTAGTCCAGGAATCTACTAATCCATACTCCTTCATCACCCAGACATCAATACAAGGCAGTATATTATAACGAGAACTATTTGAGCTGTCTACCACACACAGACACCCTCCAAGAACAGAAATCCTATTCCGCACAAACTGACTATCATAAAAATCAGAAGGAACTGGAATTTCACTAAGTACTTCACGAGTTAAATCGAAAGCAACAATTACAGATGGATAACCAGAATCTCGGCGACTAGACAGCCAATGTATACTCACTCCCATTGACAAAAGCCCCATCAGAATTCAAAGGAATAGGGTGATCACTAGGAGAGCACTCAATTCTTTTCCAAACACCTATTTTGACATAATACACATAAACTGCCACATCAAAACCATTGGACTTACTGCTAGAAATGTAATAGCAAAGTTCCACAATCTTGTAATCATCACTAGAGCTATCATAACCAAACCCATACAACCTTAAATGATCAATAATTGGAGCGGGAAATGGCGTTAAACCTAGGGTTTCGAAAGGAGAATCGGGTATATTTACCATTTGCCGGGTAGTGGGATTCACCAAAGACAGCTCCTCCACATCATTGTCTATCAACAACAAGCCATTGCATGAGCCTAAAATTGAACACCAGGTATTCATCAATCCGAGCTTGGCTGAGTTGACATCGTCGGTAATTGGGGGGTTAATGGTGTGGAGGCAGTCCAGAGTATCCCCTGGGCAAATAAGAAGAAGATTTTGTTCACGGTGGGTTTGAGAAGTGAGGTGTAAAGTGATGAATTGTGGAGACGAGAGACGAGTGCGCCATGTTTTCGATAAGCACCTGCACTTGCCTACTGATTTTTCTGGAAGTTTTGAGAAGATTTCGACCAAGATTTCTTCAGGGAGATGACATGGTTTCCTCATTTTTGGTTCAGTTTTCAGAATTTGGGGAAGAAGCAAGCAAAGCCCTAATCGAAGAAAATATGATTCTGATGAAATGAACAATTACACAGTTCGTTCTACGTAGTTTCCTTCTTTTAATACTAATATATTTCAACGCGAACTATACCCTACAAAGTTCACGAACTATAACTCACAAAGTTTGCGAACCATTAGTAGATCGCGAACTAGTTGAATCCAGGCGAATCATGTGAACCAATTACGTACATAAAATTAAATCAAATTATTAATTACTAGTCGACAATGAACTCAAAAATGGAGAAAATTACCACTAAGACGGTATTATTTACCGACAACCGCTCGAGGATTCACAGCTGCGGCGGCGGCGACAATAATATTGTAGTGTCTGTTCCGTTCGAGAGGCTTCCAGTTGTCGTTCCCAAAATCGATCCCGTTGTGTATGCTTTTCAGGAGTACTCGTAAGTTTCCTACTAATTCTTTTTTCTCATTTTTTTTATGTATGCTTTTTGTTTACCTCTAGAGAAGAATCATATAATAATACAATGCTATATTCAGAGACATCCTAAATAAGATTAAAGGATTATTATGTGAAGAAACTAATTAGTTTAGCTTTAGCTAATCCAAAGATTGTTGGCTTGAGATTATTGAAGGTAGTGGACTAATGTGATTATCTTCTTTCTCATTTGTCTCTTTTGAATGGTTAAGCAATTTAATGTTTTCAAACAGTTACTTGCATTGCATTTGAATGGAAGGATATCCGTTTTGTTGTCCTCGTTTTTGTTTTTTTTTAAATTGATGTGTTGTAATGTATTTAGGTTTCGATGGGGCAACAATATCGACGGGAATACCCTGAAGCTTTCCCTAAAAAATCTGACACCAGGTGGCTGATCCTTTTGTGTCTTATCTTCTCTTTAGTCTTACTCTGTGTTTGTGATAATTCCCAAGAGATACGTTTTCTTTTTGTTCATTCAAATGCTTAGGATTGATTGATTGTGCTTAGGAATAAAATTTTGCCGTTAAAAAAAGTCATTCCAACTTCCAAGGTACAAGGATGTAGAAGAGATCCCATTCTGAGAAATCTAGCAGGATCTGTATTTGCATCCTTCAACAAAGTTTGATCGTCAAAACCTCTACAGTTGGAACTATTACTCATCCTTACTACTAGCATAAATATCTACAAAACTATAGACATGCTGAAGTTTCTAAAAGTAACAGTTAGGAAGCTTCATCCAAGACACCGCGGGTTATGAATGGTTTTCCTGGTAGGTCACTGCAATACAAAGAAAAAGGAAATCAACACAAACTCCAGCAGGAAATTTTCTCTGTAAAGCTGAGATCATTAAGATCATACATGCGACTTCATTATCTCATGTACATCCTCAACTATTAGTGATTACAGAATCTCTTGTTCTTTTTTGCCAGAATAAAGAGAAAACATTCAATGCAACAGTTACAATTGGGTGTATGGTAATAAAATACTAACCGCGTTATGTGATTGATCATGCTCAATGAAATCTAAAGCATCTTCCTTTGAGACAACATTTACACGGCTAACTCTGTTCTTGTGTGTCACCCCATATATCTTATCAGCAACTTTCACAAGCTCAGGCTTAAATGTGGTGCATATAAACTGAGTGTTGGCCATGTCAGCAAGGCGACGGACCATATCTAATAAACAGAAGTTAAGGGTTCCAACCAGCACACAGAAAATACAATCATCATGTAATGATCTAAAGCAACATCCTCAAGTGAACCAGATGATAATCCTGATTTTCTAGTCTTTTGCATAGTTAATGTGAACTCCAAAACACTGTAAGAGAGCCAAATCTTTCTACACTTTACAAAACAATATCATAGCAGCAAAATAACGCAAATAAAAACTAGAAAGATGCAGCAAAGGATACTTCCAACAGCAGTTCTGTACTGAGCATCAAGTGCAGCATCTATCTCATCAAAAAGATAAAATGGGGCTGGATCACATCGCTGTATGGCAAAGATTAATGCAAGAGCAACGACTGTTTTCTGCCCCCCAGACAATTGTTTCATTAACTGAGTCTCCCCTGACCCAGTAAAAGAAACCTACCACAATGAAGACGAATTAAGAGGAAAAATCAAACTATAAGTTCATATGTGAGCGTGAGTGTATCGAGCCAGTGTAAAGCAACCAATTTGAACAATATAAGTACTAAAGTGTAGATGATTTGGACGAATGTGTAATGTTTCCTTTCCACCTAGAAAAGTTGCAAAAGAATGAATGGAAATCATGCTATTCTTAATGGCTATCACGGTGTGCAAAAGAACTAGACTGGCCATATTATGTGTAAGAACAGAAGAGTGAAAGAAAGAACATGTACCTTAACTTTGACGCCAGTGTATTTCTCAATCCTTCCCTCAGCATCTGCTGAGCGAGGCTCATCATCATCTTGGTCGTTATCGACATCATCGTGATCCTGTAAACCAATGCGACATTGTTTCAATTGAATCTTGGCAGAAAGATCCCATCAGTCCACAATCATTAAATTGATTTCAAGCAGGAAAGAATAGCAGTGAAATTGCATTCATGAGTCCAGTATTGTAAAAATAAAAATGGGGATAATTTGGAAACTAGGATGCGGGGTGCATCCACCACTCACAGCACTAGTGGTGGCTCAGTGTGTGTCTGGTAGATGCACCAGGGTCTACCCCAGCATCAAAGAAACCGGATATTTTAGATGGTAAAAACACTCAACATGCCCCATGTTTGGGCTGATAGTGCTGGAACCAGATTTGGAACCACAAACTATAATTTTCCCATATGATATGTAAAAGATGACTGGATTGCAAACATTTTCAGAACCCATTATTAATCAAGAAAACCAAGGTGGTGAAAGAAAGTTCTACTTATGGGTTATAGCTTCCACAAATAAACAGATGTTCAGAAAATAACAAACCTTTTTCTTCATCATAACTATAAGTCCATGGCCTCCTTGCACGAGCTCAGAAAATACTTCCCGGAAATGTTTTGCCACGCCCTTAAAGGTACGCTCAATCGATTCATCCTTCCTCATATCCAGAGCATTTATAAGCTCGGAGATTTTCTGCAAAGGTAGAGAATATTAATCAAGCAGACATCAGCATCCTACAACCAAGGAAGGCAGCAGAAAGTACCAAAAAAGCACGATGATTTATTATACCTCATCACCCGCATCTAACTCAGCTTGTCTCCTCTGGAGCTCTTCTCTTTGCTCTGTAAAATTCAGATATTGATCAAGTGCCTTTTTGTTCACATGGCTGAATTGTTGCAGTTTTTCATTACACTTGTGAAGCAGTTTGTACAGTTCTTTTATGCCTTTCCGTTTGTAACTGTAATTTGCATGAGACAAAAATTCCAAAGGAACTCCATCAGCATATGTGAGTATGTGACAGAAATAATAGATGAGCAGTACAGCACATACATGGGGAAAGATATTAACAAAATTCCACAAATGTCTGAGCCTCTGAGGGTTAAAAAATAGCAACTGAAGCATTCAGATTTAGTCCAGTAATAGCATCAAGACATATTCAGATTATGGATAATATGCCGAATCTAATGTTTCCCATATAATGGTCTGGGAGCTACATGATTATCCTTCTTCACACTATGTGCAGAAATCTACCACTGCAACATATAAAGTATAAATTAAGTTTGCACAGAGGATTTGCTATGTCATCATCATATTTTAAGATACCCCCCCTAAGAATACCACGTTTTATTTTGAATATCTAAAGATCAGAAAACAAAATCAACAAGAACACTATTCAATAGAAATCAGAGAATGGAGCACGAATTTTACTCAAGGTGAATGTGAATATTCCAGTGTTACATGCTGTAATAAGGTAACATACCAGAATGAACTAGCCCAAAAGATTGTTGAAAGAGCCCCAGTATATAAAATATAACCCCCCCCCCCCCAACCCAAAAAAAATAAAAAATGACAGCATTGAGTGTTGCATTACATCGTTTTGGTGCATAAAACGGGATAACACGTGAAGTGTTAAAAACGTAGTTTTCATACAAATATTAGAATATAAACTTTTACGTCTCATATCCTAATAACCAAAGAACAAATAATGGAGACAGTTTCTTTCACTGACCAATATCTAAAAGAATACCTATGTAGTCAACTTATGTGAAAAAATTATGGCTATCAAATTAGTCGCAATCCATATTCCAGATAAACGACAATACCACAAGCACAAATGACAGGTATGAAGACAAAACACATGATATATAAAGAATCTAATACTCATTATAAGAATATTAAGAATTGAGATACGAAGATTACGTTTCAAAAGCATCAGAAGAAAGAGGACCCAATTCCCTTATTTTCTTCGAGTATTCCTCTTGCTTGGCCAGATATATATTCTTCTTACCCAGTAGTTGCTCCAGTTCTTTTGCTTCATCCTGCAATGTTGTTTGATATTTGTCTTCCACAGCCTACATGCGAAAAAACCTCTTTATTAGCATTTGTATACTACACTTGTGAGGGGTGTGCTACGGGAGACGAGTAAGAGCTTAAAACACCCATCATGGTGGTGGAGTGGGTGTGGAGGGGGGGGTTGTATTTGTGTGTGGAAGAAAGTGGAGTGCTACCTTTAGATTGTCTTTTTCCACTTTGATGTCTTCCAATCTCGTATTCCTCTGATCTATATTTTCCGATGCTCCTGGTCAAAGATAATAGCATCCCAAGTTAAGAAACAAGTCAGGGGTATACATCTAATTTGAGAGGGGAAGGAATCTACTCTTTAGCTGTAGAGTCAACTGATCAACAGATTCATTGGCGTCCATTAGGTCTTGTCGTTTTAAATCAGCTTCTCCCTGTAACATTTCGGTCTCTGTAGACTCTTTTACTGCTTCCAGCTCTTCTTTCCGCCTAACCAGATTTGTAGATAGATTCATCTCAAGCTCTGATTTTCTTGTTTCCAGCTGCAATTAAAAAGTATCAAATGATATGAAGTAACAAGTCACAGAATGACAGAAAGCTATCAACTTTCTCACCTCTATGCGGTTACTTCTGCATGTAATTAGCTGTTCTTTCAGGCTAGTTATTTCAGGATTCAATCGAGATAGGGACTCTTTCTCTTCAGGTGTCAAGTGATCAACTAGCTCTGTTCCCATTTCATCTTGTTTCATTGCAATATTAGCTCTATTCTGATCTATTTGGGTCAATATGCTGGAGAGTGATTTCTTCTGCAAAATTTAATAAAATAAAGAATAAGGGGCAGAACGTAGTAGCACTAGTAATTAAATTTTCCCTTCTTTTCTTTATGGTTACCCACCTTCTTCTCCAGGGACTTCAAAACGGAATGTTTTTGCTTCTCAAAGTTCATTGCATCCTGCTTTAGCTGTTCAATAACAGATTTTTCATGAGCCATCTTGGCATCATTTTTCTCATGCTCCGTTACCAGCTTGTTGATTTTCTGCTCAATCTGTAGGAAATGTTCAGTGAAAACAGAAAAGGAAGAAACCAGACAAGACAAGACTATCGGGAACCCGATCCTGCAAAAAACATTTTGGATCTGACTACTAAATAACATGTCAAAAAAGTCAAAGGCGCTCCTAGTTTTCTAACATTATCATCGGTGTTCATTCAGATGACATTCCTAGCATAAATGCAGAAAAGAAATCCATAATCAGTGGTAGACAGAGAGCGGGAGGGAGGGAGGGAGGGATCGAGCAAACAAGGGACAAGCACGACCATAATGTTGTTAAATTAAGTAAAGAATACAATCAAAATTTAACCCAGAAATAGAGAAACTGAAACAGAGACATAGGATATCATCAAGTTTGCGTTTAACATCCCTAAGCTCAACTTCCTTCGCATTAATAGACTCGGAATTTCCTTTAATGGTGTTCATTAATTTCAATTTTGAACGCCTATTGTCATAGAATCCACCAGTCATGCCACCTTTTTTGTTTACTTGATCACCTGCAGGAACAAAATTGAACTTGTCAACGCGCTGTAAGATCTAACCATGGATAAATGAGAGATGAACAACGAAGTCATCGTAACCTTCCAAGGTGATGCAGTCCAAACCATGCTCACGGGCAACTCTTGTAGCAACATCTAAATCTCGACATATTACTGTTTTTCCAAAGACCTGTCAATTTAAACAGGAAGAATAGTGTGTGAATAAGATAAGATGCCAATAGATTAGCATGACAGAGAGCAAACATTTGACATCTAAATACAGAATCTGTGTTCACTTGCAGCTATTCTCCAATCTCAATATAACTCATGTAAGAAAAAGCAACAAATAGACTGGGATTTTTCAGAAAGGGAAAGAACGATAAATGACGTTAACTTAAATCCAGTTAGTCAACTAATATGAGACCAAAAACTGTTATGTCCATTCAGAGAGACTAAATGCATATTTCCAGCCATTTACATCGCAAAAAATTGAAAGGGGCAATTTTGCTTTCGCAAACAAGCGCACAGATAAGATAATGCATTTAGCCAATGTAACACAACTTTCGGTAGATCCGCAAGTAATAACTAGTATCTAAGGCCTAACACTTGGTATCTTAGTAAGCAACTTAACTACATCAACATGGAGGGAAGTAGGCTCGATTAAACTAAAGCCTTGGCACCAGAAACCAATGCTTCGAGCAGAGAATGATACAGAACGAAGTTAGAGTTCCTCATAGGTCAATCAAGGAAAGTAAAGGAAGCAGCTCATTGTTCCCGAGTGTTGAGGTCTAATATAGGATTGTATCCAGTGATACAGGTTTCTCAAATCACTATTTTTCTCCTTTACAAATTACAAACACTTACTGCTATAAGAAGTCATACCCTGTACTGTTTTATCAATTACGTGTCGATTGTTACGGATTGCTAAAAGTAAACGCAATCTCCTCTTGCTGCTACACAAGTTAACAAGACATTGTTACAAGAACCTGATCAAATGCTGCAGTGTACTCGTCGGAGAATTTTAATTTCCTCAAAAGTGGTATCACATCATTGTTCCTTGGATATCTAACATCTTGAGCTTTCACCCTATTCAACGGTATGAATGTGACACGCCCACCTTTCTGTGCGTTAAGGTGCCCAATTATTTGGGTAGATATATTATCATCCCTGACTACCACATGAAATAAGCTGCATAAAAGGGAATTACTCAGCTTAGGAATTCCAAAGATCACAGTTGAGTTTAACAGATAGAACGCAATGTATCACAAAAAGAAATAACTCAGCTTAGGCAAAGTTCAAAAAGGAAATTGACAGTTGAGTTTAACAGATAGAATGCAATGTGTCAATAACACTAACCTGTTTCCAGCAGTGACTTCAACAGCTGTGAAAAACTTCTCCTCACAATCTAGCAGTTCATATACAGAACCAAACACACCGTCAATTCTGTGTTCTTTGCATATCCTTCGGACAGAGTTCAGTCCTCTTCTTATATCCTAAGCATGTCAGATGCAACTAAGATTAGGAACAGGTCTCTGGGATTCATGAAGCATCGAAGAAACAAAGCAGCAAAAAGGTTACGAAAACACTACGCTTTTATCCATTTGTATTAGATCAACTGCAGATATCAATATCAAATTGCACAGGAGGCAGCAGAAGTAACTTTGAGCAGAAATGACCGAAACAGAAAAGGACAGCTTAAAGTCTTAAAGATTTCATTTCTTTCATGGTGTGAGCACGCATTGAGAGATAACTAGTAAGCCTTTTATATCCACCGCAACTTTACCAAGTAGATAATCATTGCCCAAAAGAATTATTGGTCCTTTGAATATGGTCAGGAACACAGGATACCAGGAGAACTGCTTGAAATAGAAAAGAAGGTTCTTGAGTGTTGTAACTAGCTTTGGCTCGACTGTTTTGCCTCATCTTTTGATATGGCTGACGTTGCAGACTATCTCAATCTTTGTGTAGGAAAGTCTTATCTGTGTATGGTTGTACATTCTCACTATTTTAGCAGTTGCAGTGTTCTATTACATCATTTCACCTTTGTGGGAAATGGAAGAATCTGGTACTTGGTCATGATAATGAAAAGAACTGCAAAGTGGAAGCTCATGAGAAGATTTCAGAGATCAGAGTCTCATTGGCACCTTGGAAGCTACAATTTAGTCCTTGTGGTCACATTCAAGATGAGTTCAACAGTTTGAAAAACAATCATTAAGGAGCTACCTATGATACTCTGCACTCCATGAATAGGCAGAAACTCGAATTGCAACAGCAAAGGTTCTAAGGTCGTCCCACAGTTATTAGATGTTACATTTAGTTGTTTCTCAGCTTTGAATCTTTTCTCTTTAGCTTATCAAGTTGGTTCATTTCTGTGGTATTTTGTAGTGATAGGAAATCACTAGAATTGTACACTGTTCTTATAAAACTAAATGAATATATTTTATTTAAAGTAAACACTTGTATTTATTTTTATCAGGAAAAAAAAAACACACACACACACACACACACACTTACACCAGGAGTAGCATGATCGAGGCTTTTTTCTGCTTTAACAACTTCTGATTTGAGCCTTTCAATTTCGGCAGAGAGCTCGCTTTCTCTTTCCCATAAGGACCTAAATGGAAACAGATTAGAATACGCAATCAAGAGAGTCTTATAGGGAAGAAAACTGCACAATAGTCATACTTCCGCTCATCATGTAGCTTGCCTCTCTCCGTTTTGTATAGGTTGTACCCATTCCTGTAACCAGAAATTAGAGACTCTAATTGTGCAATTTCACCTTTTCTGCGTTCTATATTGGCATCCTGGTTCTCGATATCTTTCTCGAGCTGCTGAATTTCATCTCTGAGCTTCGCTTCCTGAAACATGAAAAATGTAATGAATTTATGTTCCAAACTATCTTTCCTTGCTAACCAGAAAATCAAAATAAATGGATAAGCTGCAGAAAATAGGAGATGTGAGTACCAGCTTAATTACCAATCCCATGTTTTACCAAATGAATGAGCAAGCATGGTAACATTGAAAAGGTATACGATATAGTGAAGGTCAAATATTGGGACATCATCACGATATAACAATTGCTTCTTAGATTCTAATTTGAGTTATACTCATCAAAGGTTTGCTTAGATAATTACAGATTAAGCAGAGAACTTAGATAAGTAGACTAAATTGACAGGCATAGCTTCAGTTTTCAACAAAATCAAGAAGAATGTGAAAGCAGAATTCACGTCGTCAGTAGAAAATAACTACACATCACCACCCAGCCAGACATGGCTACCAGAATTGAAGATGTTTTACACTGAAAAAGCAACAAATGTACTCTCTGGAATCAAGTTTCATTGAAACTCCACAGTTATTAGACTTGAAAAAGACTGTATTTTCTCGTTTTCAGTTATACATAAACAGCACATAAAAATTTGAGAAAGGAAGAAATGAACTTCATGCAAAATTGAGATCAGTAGAAAATGAATGTCGAGGTTAAGTTTACATGACAAGGATGTTAAGTTGTAAACTATATTCTTCACAGTGGGCTTTTCATTACAAAATTAAGATTAAAAAATGGGAGGTCAAAAACAGAATTAACATAACAAATTATCAATGCTAAAAGAGCTCAGCAACAATTGTACAAGAAAAATGGTAAATATTAACAACTCCATGTAACATTCTAGGAAAACCAAGCAAATTGCCATCAATTGAAACAATTACCTGCCCTAGATTCGAAGATAAAATTTGCTCATAATCCCTGATTTCTTTTTTAAGCCACTGGTCACGAGCAACTTTACTAGCAAACTGAGTGGCACGACCCTGTTTCTGATATAAAATGCTCAGCTTCTTTTCACGTTCCATAATCCTACAGAGAACGAAATTGATTCAAGAGATCATATTGCCTTCACTTGTTATGTCAATCGTGCAGATAAGCAAAGAATACGGATTTTCCCGGCAAACTTAACAAACAAGGGAGCAAGGTGAAATCTAGACGCAAGCAAACAATTCATCAGCGGGACAAAATAATTATTCACATTTACTCCCTTGTGTCCCTTCACGCATTGGGTAGGATACAGAAGAATTCATGAACTCATGCAAGATAAGCAGAAGAAAAACATATTGCATCATCTGCGTGTATGTCTAGCTAAAGCTAGCTCTCAATGAACAAAAGACTAATCTAGGATAGTGGTAGATCTGTAACATATTAGACATCACTGAGTCACAGACTCAAAATATTCCCGACACCAGGCCAGGCACAAGGCCGGCCATTTCGTTGAACTGTATTGAAAGGGGGGCAATATCAAGAGTGCAATGTAATGAACATGAGAACTCCAGATGTCACAGCAGTGACAGCACCACTACAGTGCACGTGGAATTGAAAATAAAAACGCAGATCACTGACGGCTTTCAACAGGAAGGGACAATTTCTCACTTGGTTCCCTCCGCCCATGGCAGTGCTCCAGTCTCCTTGCTCCATACCAGTCGGGCTGGGGGAGGGGGGATGAGAGCTTCCTTAAGCTGAGAGATAACTCATCATCTCAACCTTACAACCTCGTTCGCTTAGATATTTATTTCAGAAAGCACATCAATATTTATTGGTATATCACCAAAATTTACTTGAAATAAGTGGAACTTGGTCGCACATTTCAATAAGACATTATACCTATACATTTTCCTCCTAATTTGGTGTTTTAATAGAATATTTGGTGTATTCGATAATGTGCATCCACATAGTGGTTTTCACAACTTTGAGTCATACATACATAACAGTACCTTCCGCACACTGAATATTGAAACATACTCCTGAAGATTTATCAGGTTCAGTGTTTGAATATGCAATCAGAGCATTGTCTGCTGTTTTCTTGCCCCAATAATAGGTGACTTGTTTCTGTCCATTATGTACCATTAATGGTGAAGAAAAAAGAACAGATGGATGAATAAAAATGAACAGACATACCCTCGCGTCAAAGTTTCCTCCTCTCTGACTTGGCTATCATATAATTTCTTGGCTTCTTCAAGATCTGCACGGGATCCCCGAATTTCTTTATCCAGTATATCAAGTTGTTTCACGGCATCTTCCTGGAGTAAAAAAATTATGAGAAGTTCATATCTGCTCTTTTCTCCTAAAAAAAAAAGCAAAAATAATGAGGATCGAGGAGTAAACTTACCTTAGCTTTGATGTTCGCCTTAATCTTATCACGCAAGTCTTTCTCATCATGCTCAAGTTTCGCACGCTTTCTTATGGCTTCTTTCCTTTGTTTCTCTATAGTTTCTTTTTCTCTGTTCAAAATCTGGGCTTCTTTCATCATATCTTTGAGTATCTTGTCCAACTCCTTGGACTTCTCATGGGCTTCTGAAACCCCGTCATACATTTTTGCTGAATTTTCAGAAATCCTGTTCCGGTCATCTTCTATCTGCGATAAATAGAAACATTTAACCCTGCCAAATTCCAAACTTCTACTATAAACTACAGAGGCAATAGGCATGTCAACAAGAGTAGGAATTTAGTGGTGCAAGTTAGGGGCAAAGATGAAGAAAGAAGAAGGTGCATTGATACAATCGAACATGTGCATGTGTTGTGTGTCCAAGTAATCTGCATTTGGTACTGAAATGAAGGGAATGTGTGCTGCAAGACATACTTCAAACAGGTAATTCTGAATTTCCAACCAATAAGGCAATATGTACAATTCAGTTCCACTTAAAGAAATCAAGAATCAAAGTTTAAAGTAACAACCTCAACCAGCTTCTGCTTTGCATCATGCAGTTCTTTGTCATAAATGGCATACTCGAGAGACTTTCTCTGCTTGTCGAGCTGCTGATACTTTCTTAATTCTTCCTTCTCTGCATCAAGCTCCCGAAGTCTTTCATCCAAATATTGCACAACTTGAATAATTTGCTTTCTCTTTTTACCTGGCGTAAATTGATGTTAGAATTTAGAAACTGGGTTTCCAGAGCTCATGATACAGATCATGGATAGGATGTCAATTTATTTTGAAAGATATCAGCTAGCGCAAAAAACATGCAAGAAGCAAACTAAATAGCACTTGCCAGTCTCCTGCATGATTTTCAAACTTTCACGCCGTCTCTCCTCATAAACTCGAGTTCCACCAATTTCTTTCAGCAGGTCCAGTCGCTCTGCATCCTTCATCAATGTCAACGATGCTATCTGCACTTCGAGTATCAAAAGGATGAGCATACTAAACCAAGAAAGGCGAAGGCCATAAAAGTGAAATGGAATTCATACCTTGCCTTGCTGCACGACATAATAAGGATTAGAACGAGAGAAACCTGCACTTTCCAGCAGATTTGTGACTTCTGTCTTCCTGATAACGCAAAAATATAACATAATTCAACTAACACCGTGATAGATAAGGTGATGGGAGAAAACAGGAGCAGAAAGAAAGGACACAAAAACACAGAAGTAATGGTATACGCACGTGATATGCTTTCCATCCAGGAAGTACTCATCTTTTTTAACGCTTATAGTTCGCCGCAGCCGTACTTCCTCCTTGTCAACCTGCAGAAAAAACAATGAAAAAAATAATAACATGAAGAAAGATGACGACATGAGACAAGCTAACATTAAGTTGTCCATACATGGGGAGAAAAATGAGTGTTACCATATAGCAAGTGTAAACTTCTTCTAAAAGATAACTACCGTAAGTATAGAAAACTATGCGCCTTATTTGCACAATAAATTCACTCCACTAAAGAGCAAAAGACATTATTCAATAATGTTCTTAAAACAGAAAATTAACTAAGAAACCACATAGAAAGTTTGAGATACAGAATTCTAGCCTTCATGCAAAAACGAGTGCTTCCTCATTTGAACAAGTTAAGAGCAAATACAAAACACAAAATAAATAAATACTAGACTCAAATGAACCAGAGTACACATAATCAGGCTTGGGAGTATTAGAAATGATAATTACTTATCGCCAATTCATTTGTAATTCAATGAAAGACGCTATATCTTCTGCTCCTGCATGAATTCAGGCAAAGATATTTCATCATTGTAATCTACCCTTATGCCCCTCCTCTCTAGATACTTGTCCAAAGGCATCCACCCTAGCTAATATTGCCAGTACTTAACCATTAAAATCGACCAGATAATCAATATGTCAAAAATGAAAAGCTGTACTATGATTTTAAGTCTCTAACCATGATAAGCATCAAACATTAGCAGATGCACAGATCCTTTCTAATCCAAGTCAGTCTGAATTCTGAAACATCGGCGACACCGCATCATACATTCATCGTCATATTTTAGCAGTATTCCTTATTGTGCTATAGAAACTGAAAATTCTACATAGTGATGTAAACAAATTCCTAGAATAACAATTCCAAAAGTACATAGAGGACCCAAATAACCCCGACAACCAGAAATCAAAACACCCTGTAACTATAGCTTAGCTATTGGAGAAATAATAAACGCTTACCGGGAAGCGATTGTCCGAGTTATCAAACACAATCTCCACAAAAGCTGATAACACTTGGTGGCCTGTACCTTCCTGCACAATTAAAGGGTGGGTGAGAATCTCACTGGAACCATTAACTATTAGGTGACTCCAAGAAGGAAGAGCCAGTTCAGAACATACATGAAGCAGCGCTTGTTTGTCTTCACTCCTCAAGTTGTGGAATAGGTCACTTATCACGAAGCGTATCGCTGCATAAGAAGTTGCCCTCACATTAAACCAGTCCAAGCAAAAAGAAAAAAAAGAGAGAAAATGTCAATTTTTCAAAATCCACATACCATGGAAAAAATTAGATTTCCCGGAACCGTTCGCGCCAACTGCATATTAGAAATCAATTACATAATTAAATGACATCCAGGAAAGGGAAAATCCAATCCTCAAAGCAAATATGCATATTATTATCCAGAAACTGAACACAGGTAGCTAAGTCCATAAAAGAGCGTAGGCCAAAAAAATTAACATACCGACACAGTTAACTTTGTGACTGAAATTTTCGGTGGCTACTTGCTCCCTGTAGCTCTTAAACCCTTCTATCACAATCTACAACACATATCCGACGCACAGTCAATAAACGAGCACACACACAAATTCACAACACAACGAAATCTATAAGCCTCTTACCTGCTTGATGAACATGATGAAATTTCAGAGAGTCCGATAACTCCTCCGATCAACTAATCCAAACAAACCAAAACACCCGTAAGAAATAAAATCAGCAAACACGGTTTTCAAAACTCAAACAAAGAGAAAACTCTATAGAGATTCAGCATTAAGGAAATCGTTCAGATGTAAAATGAAAAACAGAAAAATAACATCGGATACCGATATACGATGAGAAAGTTGAGCAATTAAGCAGAATTTCGAGGTAACGGGGTTAAATTGGTGAAAACGATGCGAGAACTTACTGATTAATAGTTAATAGACTTGATTCTGAGCTTTTTCTTCTTCTCTGCAATGGTCTGAGAGTACCTTCTACTGATTAGGTCACTGGTCTGAGGGCAAAAAGACTGAGAGAGAGTATAAATGGAAATGGAGGGAATTGCCTGAGCGAGATACACGGAATATTATTATTAATGTAGTAGTGCCCCATTTCTAACTTTGGGAAATTACATTGCACTACACGGTAATTTAAAATGATGGGTGAATGCAATTTGTATGAATATCAATATGTACCATTAAAAAATCATTTCCATGTGTTTTTTTTTTAGAATCAAGAAAGAACTTCATTAATTATCACAAAATATCCAATAAATCAACCGGCAAATCATACAAACCCTGCAAATCTATCTCAAAATCTCTAGCTATCACATGTGCCAATTTGTTACAACTTCGTTTAACATGCTTAAAAGACACAGGTTGCAAAATAGCTGCTAAGTGTTTAATCTCCATAATAATAAAGTCGACAAGAGATAAAGTCGGTGTTGTTGCCTGAATTTGTTGCACCACTGAAACCCAGTTGCCTTCCACATCAACCGCTTTATTGCCATCTGAACAGATGCTCGAGCAGCCACCGCCCCAACTGTTTCAGGGGCCAACTCATCTTGTATACGCCGTCTATGCCAAGCAACCACCTTCACCATCCAGACCCTAGACACCACACTGATGCCTACTCCGGCTGGAAAACGACTCACAGATGCATCATATATAGTTTATCTTTAGTCAACAAAAACACGCAGCCCGCCAATTACTTGCTTATGCATGTTGCCGTGAAACATAATATAAATTTTTTGCATCACGGAATATGGAAAGAAACTGCTACACCAAAATTGCAACCTCAGACGCGCCTAAACTAGGTTGTCCATGAACCGTTTTTGTTGAACCACACATTCCAACAGGTGCAAAACAAAAATCTCAAACTCCTCGAGCACCAAACCAAACGAATGGAAGAGTTAATCCAAACATCAAGCTTTGATGACCTATTCATAATTACGACATGTGGCTACCGGGAAATAACCCATGCCAAGACCTAGTGGATGGTGTAAAGCATGTGTGTAAACTGCATGTGTGCACCATAAATAAGTTCAAAACCTAGTGGATGGTGTAACTGCAGTATCAATTCATGTCAAAATATAAACTATATGATACTTGAGAAGTTTCAATAGAATTTATGGGAGAATGGTTGGTTTTTACAACAAGATTTTTAGAGGGAAAATCGCATTATTATGTCTCTCGCATTTGATATGCATGTGAATGCTAAAACGTATATCAGTAAACTATGGTTAATAAACCATTCATTGTAAGTATCAATGTAACAAATAAAATTGCATAAATTACAGTTTATTGAAATATTTAGGATTTATAATCTCTATGAATCATCTCATTTAACTTTTCAAAAAATATATCTTTAAAAAAAATTGACTTTTGATGATTTGAGCGACTTTGATGCTTTGGTCTCTTAAGGGTCATGGAGGTTGGGATTTTGTTAACTCAAAGTTTGTGAAGCTTGTTCTTGAGACAATGTCTTTGACTTGGTCAAAGTTGACTGTTGACGCTTGTTAGCTTCTTGGGTTTGTTGAATTAAGGGCCTTCGTTGCCAGTTTTTAAATCTTCACTCGAAGTTGGCGACAGGTGCTTGTTAACTTCATGTTGATTTGACGGGTTTGCGATGGATGTCACAAACTTCGTCATAAGCTTCTTCACTTGTCGATCCCTATCTTCCTCAAAGGATTTTGTGTTTGATCTTGATTTAGATGGATAGTCGACTTGTTTTGATGGTGTCCTTGCAAGGGCTTGCACTCGATCTTGAATTGAACGTCAGGTCTTGGAGTTTGATTTTCGCAACGAACACTTTTTTCAAGGGTTGCACATACTTGACGTTGAATATGGCGAAATTGTTACTTTCATCTTTGAGTGAGTGACTCCATGATCTTCGCGATGGAGTTTGAAATTCTATCAATGCTACTTTCAGGGTCCTCACTTGTTTTTCAATGAGAGTCGTATTGCTTTGGTTTTTTTGAAGAATTACTGTAGTTCTTGCTAAAATGGTGACTTCGATCTTGAGTTGTTAAATTGTCATTTTTCTAGTGGAAAATGAGATCCTTATATCGGTCTTGTACACGTAAGTAAAAAGATAATGACCAATTTTGATTGCCCGATACATATTTGACCTTATATGTATTTAATGTTTTCAATTAATTAATAACTGCTATGACACATCATGATTGGTCATTTTGAGACTTCTTTTCCATGTCATTGTTTTTAATCATACAAATAATATGAACACACTTAATATTTTGTGGCAACATTTGATTAGCCATAAATATGTCAATTTTTCCACAATTTCCACATTTGATTTTAACATCTTCACAATTTCCACGTGACACAATTTGTTAGGCCACACATGATCATTTTAAAACCAACTAAAAATCTATAATGATTGGAATTAAATTTAATAAAATTACAATTAAATAGATAAAATTTAATTTTGTGACTTTACTAGACACAAATTTGAGTGTCTACAATCACAAATAATTGTACATATAAATTCAAGTAAAATTACGTAAAAGTTTAGAAAAAAATATACATATGCTTATGTTTGAAGAGTTGCCAAGTCCTTGTATGGGGTTTATATACAGATTAATTATAAACTCTTATAAATTGGTGATATTACTCATTTGTGTTTCCACGTGGTCATTTATACAATTTATAAATATGAATACGTAAAAATACATTTTAATTTCTCCATATTTTATACAGTTTACATTATTAAAAATTTATAAAACACCTGACAGCATAAATAAAAATATTACCTCAATAATGTTTTGAAACTAAGAAAAAAGAATAAAGATTGAAAAAATTCATTACAAAAAGACAAAACTTGTTTTATGCTCAAACCGTTTGAAGGAATATTTTAATTTCAAAGCAACCATAACTCCATGGAAGCACCAATTATCATCATTGGAGAATATTATTATATAATACAATAGGGTGATTGTAAATAAAACGTAGTACCGAATAGTTTTATTCCTAAATACTTGACCTTCTAAACATATTCATGTTATTTAAGATTTACGTAATCATGCATAGTGTTCTTATTTGTATTTGAATTTGATGGAGGGATGGGTCCGACCCAACATACACAGTGGCCACTAGTGGGGCTATGACATCGTTATATTCAAAGGTGAAGCTAGGATGCGGTTCAATTTATTTAAACTTTTTTCTTTTAAGTAATGATTTAAATACAAAAATGATTTTCTAGAATATTCTGTAAAAATATATACTAAAAGTACTATACATGAGGGGTTTGTGTGCAATTAATCTTATTATAGTCCACTAAAGTATAAATACTGTATGTTTCTCTCCCATTTGCAAACTACTCCATATATTTTCTCAAAGCAGAAAATTTCACAAGAAAAAATGCTGCTTCTTCTCCACCAGCTGACTCAAAGATTGCAGAACCACTCACTGTTCTTCTCTCCAGCTTCATTTCCAGCAACAAGGTACTTCTCCACTCAACCCGACGCCGTAGAGAACATCTACCGCCTACTCATTTCCTCACCAGACCCACAAACCCTAAAGCAATCTCTCAAAAATTCTGAAATCCAATTCTCAAACGACCTAATAGACGGAGTATTGAAACGGGTACGTTTTTCTCATTCAAACCCCCTTCCTGCTTTGGATTTCTTCATATTCACTGCCAAGAGAGAAATGTTCATCCACACTCCGTACTCTGTTGATACCATGTTATATGTTCTCGGTAGAAATCGTAAATTTGCCCAAATGTGGGATCTCTTGTCTAAAATCAAGAAAACCAATCGGTATTTGATAACCCCAAGAACTGTGCAAGTTGTTTTGGCTAGGGTAGCTAAGGTTTGCTCTGTGAGGAAGACTGTTGATTCGTTTAAACGGTTTAAGAGGCTTGTTTCTGTGTTTGATGTTGAGTGTTATAATGCTTTGTTGAGGACATTATCTCAAGAGAAGAGTATGAGTGATGCAAGGAATGTGTATCATAGCTTTAAGCATGACTTTAAGCCCAATTTGCAGACTTTTAATATATTGTTGTCTGGTTGGAAGACGGTGGAGGACGCCGAGGCGTTTTTCGCTGAGATGAGGGAGATGGGGGTGGAGCCGGACTTGGTGTCCTATAATTGTTTGGTGGATGTTTATTGTAAAGGGAAAGATATTGAGAAGGCGTATAAGGTAATAGGTGAAATGCGGGAGAAGGGGATTGACTTGGATGTGATTACTTACACGTCTTTGATCGGAGGGCTTGGGTTGGTGGGTCAACCGGACAAGGCGAGGGAGGTTTTGAAAGAGATGAGGGAGTACGGATGTTATCCGGATGCTGCGGCTTATAATGCCACGATTAGAAACTTTTGTATTGCGAAGAGGTTAGGGGTTGCGTATAGTTTGATGGATGAGATGGTGGAGAAGGGTTTGAGTCCTAATGCCACTACTTATAATGTCATTTTCCGGTCGTTATTTTGGGCAAATGATTTGAAGAGTTCTTGGGGCTTGTATTTGAGAATGAAGCAGACGGGGTGTCTACCAAATACGCAGTCATGCATGTTTTTAATACGTATGATGAGGCGGCAAGAGAAGGTGGATATGGCGCTTGAGTTGTGGAATGATATGGTTGAAAAAGGATTTGGGTCGTATATTTTGGTCTCGGATGTTTTGTTTGATTTACTTTGTGACCTTGGAAAGCTGGAAGATGCAGAGAGGTGTTTCTTGCAAATGGTGGACAAGGGGATGAAACCCAGCAATGTGGCATTTAGAAGGGTCAAGGTGCTTATGGAATTAGCTAACAAGCATGAGGCACTATCGAATCTATCTCAAAAGATGTCTGCTTTTGGTCCAGAAATCCATTTGCCCAAGGTTTATGAGGATGAATTGGAACGGCCTATTTCTGATATCTCTCCATCCAAAGAAAAGGAAAAGAAGGTTTCACGATCCAGAGATAGGTTACTTTGAATGCATAAAATGCTCACAATCCAGATGGCTCATGCATAATCCAGCTTCTCCATGACAATAACTGGTGGATGACTTGTGTTCTGATAATCTGGTGTTGCTTAAGTCACAAATCATTCCCTTAGCAAGATGATGGATCCAAGGGCTTTGAACTTGCATCTTAAGGCACTTGAACATATAGGTAAGTTGTGAACATTTTTACATCAGTGCTACGGGTTCGAGATTTCTTTTATCTGTAGTTATGTTGTATCATATCAAATAGTATTTACCTTGTGACTTATGAATGTGACCAGAACTGTTCTATTGGCCTTCTTGGATGGAAAGTTACAGATGTTACCCTGAAGTTTTCCAACCAAAAGCATGAAAATACGAACATATCCAACTGAAAATGGAAAAGTTGATTTTTCAGGAATTATTCTTTGTTTCTATCTCTCTGTTGTATCAGGTATGCTTTACCTCAACCAGACACCTTCCATTTCCTCGAGAGCAAGGTTCTGAAGTTTTATTGCTATAGTGGCGTACATATGTGAACAATGACGGTCTCTAGTCTATAAACCTCATGGTCAGTGGACTGCTGTATGAACTACCTAAGTTTTCATGCATTGCATTACAACTCTGGTTGCAAGCTTCTATTTCTACTTGAAGCAGCTGCCTTTTGGACATGATACCCATCCCGTCTCATAAGTTGATCTGTATGGAATGAATCCAAGGTAAGTTCTTCCACTCATAATTTGCATTTTGCTGTACCAAGATGCTGTCCCGTATTTGAGGTTCTCATTCATTGTAACAAGACTTGACTTTAATAAATTCTTTCCCTTCAGGATTGTGTTTGATTGTCTAGTAAGATCAAACAGAGGACCTGATGTTTGGACTATTCCTCAAGATCCCTACCTAAGTTACACAATGAATTTACGAAGCATAGCAATTTTGCTGCAAACGTGAAGAGAAGAGCCTGTGGAACTTTTTGTTGCCACAAAAAAAATTTGTTTTTTTACCAGGTTCTTAGTACAAGGCTTCTTGCTTAACATAGGCATTAAGTGATTGGCTGACAGAATAACACATGGAATGTGGGTTGCAGCAAATCTGGAAAATTTGCTTGAGAATGAAGCAGACGGGATGTTTTTAATTTGTATGATGAGGAGGCAAGAGAAGGTGGATATGACGCTCGAGTTGTGGAATGATATGGTTGAAAAAGGATTTGGGTCGTATATTTTGGTCTCAGATGTTTTGTTTGATTTACTTTGTTTTAACTTCCAGGATAAAAATGGCACTGCTAATTACTTAAGAAAGTATAATTCCAACTCTGTTCCTTGTGTACTTTGATTTGTGGCACTATGTGATATATATGGTCCATTCTACGATCAGTTGCTCCTCCTTTGTGTTGGCTAATAACTTTGATTTGCTTTTTCTGGTGATTGTAAGGATTTACTGTGCAGAGTTAAAGAAGGAAGAAAGATTTTGTATTAAATTCCAAGCAATGTACTGGGGGATTGAAGAACTAGAATTACCATTAAACTCAAAAGCTTTTGAAGAGCTAGAATTACCATTCCTCTGTATTATCTGTTTTCGCATGTTCATTACAACAATAGGGGACTTGTTGAATTTTACACATTTTCTACTGTAACTTCACCTTTCATCTATATTCTACTCCCAAGTAATTATACCTATTGGCTATATCGTAGTATCTGATATCTCGAACAGAAAACTAGAAACATGGAAAGACTTGTCCAACCAATGAAGAAGCGAAGATGATACCGCGTTGCGTTAAATGACATACATCAATATTGGCCTGCAGCAGAAGCAGGCATTGCTCGCATTGCCCTGTCACGTCAGTTCAGCTTGAGCTTTACCAGCAACTCTTAACCCACAACCAAGTAAATTAATCATGTCTGATTTTTAATAAAATTGACAACAAATGAACCAACCACCACAATAATAATTAACATAATCAGCTAGCCAAAGGGATGCAAACCGATCGACAATAGAAGAGGTGGATCAGTTTATAGCGCTTCAAGTATTTAACATACCTGCGACCGTGAGCTTCGTCATCACGATCTCTTTACTAGATGGATTCTTGGGAAGGATAGAAGGATCACATATCACATGCATAACATAGTTGTGAAAAACTGCAAAATAGGATCTGACCGTTGCAAGGTGTTCCTTAATCAGTTATCTAGACCTAATTATAACTTAGCCAATTGTGTGCATCGAGTAACACAATTGGCTAGGTTTTCAAATGAATCAGCACGGACTGCACGGTGGGGTACCCATCAGAGATCGAGCAAAGCTGTCCATCCTGGCCATGGATATGATTCGGGGAATTGCTGAGCCTTGGATTTGGTTTGCACCTTCCATTCTCCTGCTCAAACAAAAACATGTAGCCATTTGTAAATGGTGCTAATTTTACAAATTAATGATTAACTACGGTTCCAAAACCATCTACTACCTAAGTTTAATTAGTACCTGTTTAGTTCCTTCTCGATCTATGCACCGTTGGAGTCGTAACAAGGATGTCAGCTGCTGTGCATCCATCTTGATAGACAGCAAAGCCTCAGGCTGAGGCTTAGAATTAAAATGCTTTGCACAACCCATGACTCTTGTTGGTTGCAACATATACAATCGCACACTTGTAAATTAGCGCAAATATATGTATATATAAACGCATAGTATTACCGCAAATAAGTATTAATCATACAACAGAAAAATCACACAGTATGGAATTATGGATGGTTCATATCATCAAACATGCCCACCTGTACCTCTAAATTGCATCCAAAAACATAATTGTATCTCAAATTTAACAACAAAAAGTTGAATAACAACATCATAATTTTATTGAATAATTTGCGCTCCAGATGCTAAAGCCTAAAAAGACCTTGCTGAACAACAGTCTCTAAGCTACAGCTAGCGCAACACCATCACAATTCGCAACACGTTTGAGCAACGATAGCAGCCAAGACACAAAGACTCCGGTCTCCAGGACAAGTGCAAGAGGACTAATGGGTTGCTTTCTTCGAATCATATTGTTATAACAGTATCACCAATAGCGATACTTTTAGTCTCTGTTTGCAGTTCTTCCACCTCTTGATCTTCCATAGTCTCCATATCATCCTCCAGATAATCTTCGTAAGTGTTTCTGTCCCAGTTCTTGTACCTCCTCTCGTAATCTTCTCTATACCTTGTCAGGATTCTGTTGTTGTAGTGCACGTAAAGAAGTGACTCTGCACGATCAGAGTTCAGTTTGTTCCTTTTAGCATTCTCGATGAGACTATAAGAGCTCAACCCCCTCCCTGCAACACAGCTGGTGATGCTCTGAGACAACACTTTAATGGCCACCGCATAAAGCTCAGGCGCAACTACCCTATGCAGGTTCCACCACTCTAATGGACGCATATTCTCCCTATCATCCATAGCTTCTGGACATCTAAAAACTACTCCATTGCTAGTGAATTCACTGAGTTGCCTTCGGATGACTGATGCATCCTGTGCACTCGTGAGTTTGTTGAGGGCACTTAAATAAACACCCTGCACAGATGGATCTGCATGAGGTTTAATTCTTTTCGGTCGTCCAGGAACGTTGGATTGCAACCATGCATCTGAATAGTATTTAGGATTTAGCACATAAGAGAGCATTATCAGCGCAAAATTTTCTCTATTCCATCTTTTCCTAATCAACTTTTCAACTTCCGAAATCATATCCGGCTGGTCCTGATCCAATCCCTCTTTGATAGAAACTACCATGTCCTCCATTTTTTGATACACGTCACCAATCTCTGCTGCATCAGAATAACAATACTCAATCATTTTTCCAATTGGCCTTGTGAAAAACAGCGCAAACTCCAGATCCCTCCAGAACTGGTCCTCCATTATAATCTCTTTGGCTGTATCATGTGTCAACATGGCCTTTGAGATTCCTCTCAGCGACTCCCACGATTCATCAACTGAAACCATACCAACCAGAGTCTCCTTCAACTTGTACATTCGTTCCATTACCACACAGTGGTGGCCATAACCTGCTCTTTTCACCTGAAGCAGCACTTTCAGAGAAGGGAACTTTGTCAAAATGTTCACCATCATACTGTGGTTTCTTATGAAATTATCGAGTTTTTCCACCTTCTCATAACACTTCAACGGTCCCTCTGCTACTTGTGTAATGTCTTCCATCAAAAGGCTTAGTGTCTGGGACAGACATGGGGACCAAAAAACGTGGGGCAGCGTCTCCGTTATGATTTGGCCAGCAGCTTGACAACAAGATGTGTTATCTGTCAATATTTGCACGACGTTGTACTTTCCCACGGTGTCTACCTGTTTTAGTATTGCTTCAGCAACGCACATAATGCTATTATCCTCACCGCAAGTATCTGTGGCAGATAGGAAAGCAGGCTTGCCTGCGCAAATTGCGAAGATGTTGAGTAGTGGTTGCTCCTTGCTCCAGCCACTAGAGACAATGGAAACCCCATATTTAGGCCAGTCTCTCTTTGTGATCAACAGTTGATAATCGACATCAGTTCTCTCCTTGTCCAGCAATGTGGTCTTAAGTTTTTGAGAACTTGGGGCCTCATACCCTCTAGGAGCATCAATTATAGTCCTAACTGCATCCTTCCAGGATGGAGACCTTGCCACATCAATGGGAATTCCACAGCTGTAGAAAAACCGTGCAATCTTTGCATCCACATCATCTCTTGTGGATACTTTGCACATATCCTTGACAGATCGGTGCTTTCCATCAGCAGAAGTTTGAGTCTGTTTCCTCTTACGCAAAGCCCCTCCAAACTGATTCCTTGCATCTTCTTCTTCTTTTATCAAAACTTCTCTCTGGTCAGGTGACACTTCAGAGCAGAGGATAATTCCTGGAGCCTTCTCTCCTGGTTTTACACCAATAAAGTGTGCTCGAATACGGGAATAGGATCCTGTATAAGCATCCAGTCTGCAACCAAAGTTGCATATCCATTTGTTGTCTTTTCTATCCCCAACCATAGTGATATGCCTCCTCATCGGAGTAATGCTGAAATCATCGTTCACTGCTACAGCTGGTTGTCCATCATCATCAGTAGGAGCAGTGCTGAAATCATCATTCAGTGCTTCACCTGGTTGTGCCTCATCAGTCGGAGCAGTGTTGAATTCATCGTTCTCTGCTTCACCTGATTGTGCCTCATCTGTTGGAGCAGTGTTGAAATCATTGTTCACTACTACAGCTCGTTGAGCCTCATCTGTCGGAACAGTGTTGAATTGATCATCGTTCACTGATATAGCATCATCACCATTGATCATTGCCATGCTTGAAAAATCTGAAACAATGATAACAATTATGAAACACCATGACAACTGTGATAACTAAAAGTACTACCTGACAGTTATATTTAAGTCTGTCGCAAATATATATAGGCGCAAAACCCAAATCTTTTGCTCAAAGAAAAACTTAGTTGCGCAAGGAAAAGATGATTATGTACTTGTGTATGCGTTTTTGGTACATCCATTATCATTTTGCTTTTTTTTTATCCTAACGTGAACGTACCCTAACCTTAAAGTCACAAATTGAAGTCAAATTACCCAAATTCACTTACCCTAACCTAATTTTACAAATTTTCCAAATTAAAATTATGTATTAAAAATAATAACAAAAAGCTTCTCTAAATTTTAAATAGATTACACTAATTTGATATGATCTTCTGAAAGTATGACCGACTTATAGTTATTCCTATAACTTTTGTCTAGATGAACTACTTGAGGGATCTCTATCTTATGGTTACAATGTTTGATGGGTTTATTATATTTTAGCCGATACATGATGTATCTGGTCCATTATATTTTTTCCATTTTCATTTTGCCCATTCATATCATAACATTGCTATTATATCCTTCTCTAGTTAATCAGAAAATACGGATAAAGAAGCAATGGTTGTCTTTTTCAACTTAAAAATAAGTTGGGGTTTCACATTTTGAAGGTTTTTTTTTTCTACCATTCCTAACACAAACAAATGTTAACATATAAATGATTCAGGGCACTAAGTTTCATGACAATGATATTTTGGCTAACAAATATTGATGTAAAAAATAATATTTTGCTCTTTTGGCTAACAAATATTGATGTAAAAAACAATATTTTGCTCAAAGAAAATACAGAGAAAAGAACATACTTAATTCGTTGCACCACTAAGATCTAGCAAACATATAAGACTCTGAAACATGTATAATAATTTCCTCTTATTTATTCTTAATTTCAATATTTGAGGATCAATATTAAAAGCATTTATAGCAAACAAATGAAATTTCTAAATTTTGCAAACAGAAAATCTCGAAATCCCAATTTTCTAAACCCTAGCTAATCTCAAATAATCAAATCCGCCGAGCCCTAAAACAAACTGAGTTATACAAGAAGAAGAAACAACATCAGATGAATATGAGTGCGACATAGAGAAGATGAATATGAGTGCGACATAGAGAAAATAAAATTAAAGAAGAAAACTTACGGTACAAATTCATCGGTCGACAAAGAGACAAAGATATCACGAATTAAGAGTAGGAGTTTTGTTAGTGATAAGAATTGAAGGATAAATACGAACTAGTTGATCACTTGTTCAAAGGATTTAAGACAAACAAATGAAAATTCTAAACTTTACACACCTCAAAGGCTCGAAATCTCAATTTTCTAAACCCTAGCTAAACTCAAATAATCAAATCCATGGAGACCTAAAAGAAACGAGTTATTGAAAAATAAAATATATATATATCAGATGAAGATAAGTACGACAAAGAGAAAAGATAAACAAAGAATTAATCTTACTCACAGTACAAACTCACCGATCGGCAAAGGAACACAGAGCTTGCGAATTGAAATGGGATGTTTTGCTAGTGAAAAATGGAAGAATATATACAAACTAGGTTAGTCGTTTTTCCCCTTTTTTTCTCCTTTGGGCCGGATAGTTAATGGGCCTCGCCCAGGGTGGTCGACCTTCTCTAATTCTTTCTTTTGTTTAATATAACTCTAAATTAATATCAAAATGAAACGTCTGACATTTTTTAGAGAAATTTAGATAAGTTATGTGGGTTAATTATGAATATTTTATAGTCAATTTTGTAATATAATGAATTTCATATTCAAATGTGTAATAAAGAGAAATTAATGGTGTTTGGCTATGTACACAAATTGAAATTTTAGTGATAGGGATTTTGTACATTTTAGATTTTAAATTTTAATTCACAAAAAGTCAAAGTCGTGGAGTTGGATATAATTACATTGGCTTTATTTATAATAATGGGAGAACCAAATGAAAGTGAAATTCATGTGGGATAAAAACATAATAAAAAATATATATAAAGGGTCAAAATGAAATTTGAACTAAAAATAAAATTGAATGCGTTTCCTAGATTGAGGAGCACATAACTAGCAAGCTTTTTTATTCATAATAATTCATTCAATATAATCATCTCTATACTATATACAGTATATCAGTTGATCAGAAGGACAGAGAGACATTAATTATATTTGAACCATGAGATATTAGATAACATCTAAAATCTACTACCATAGTCTACTAATATAAGATTAATGTTCCAATTACAGATTGCCTCACCAACCAAAATATACAAATAATACAATGTGGCATATTAATGTATATGCAAATTGGAACACAATGAATGAATTGGATGAAATCTTTCCAGTTTCCATCACAAACAATCAATGGCTTGCTTTCACTACTCTGGGACTGGTTGTCAGACCATACCCAAATGGAAACAAAGGATCATAATGCGCATCGCCAACGTTCATCGGTAACTGATCGACTGTCCTGAACCAAGTCCACGCCAACTTCCCACTAAAAGCATAGTCTCCAAACAAAACATCAGCAATCCCCTGGCCTTCAGTTCCCGGAAGCCAAGCAGCTACAACTGCATCCATTCTATCCATGTATGGTTCTATGACAACAGGGCGGCCAGAAATCATGATCACCACGCATTTCGTTGCTCCACAGACGTTCCTAATCGTGTTGTAGCCATACTCAGGTATGGTGAGATTCTGACTATCACCCGATGATTCTACATAAGGTAACTCTCCCACGACCATTATGGCATATGAGAAGTTATTGGCATTCATGAATTCTAGCTCAGGATTTTCGCGGTAGACAACCTCAGTGACAGGATCAACCGTGTTCTTCACAGCTGTCAAAATTTTCGTACCTATGAAATCAGAATGAACGAGTTTAAGACGACTGTTAAAACATTATGTTGAGTTCGATTCAACAATAGTCGAGTTTACCTGATCACAAAGCTCACAATAACAACTAAACCATCAAGAACCTGTTGCACCAAATCAAACACACAACCACACGCAACTAAACCAGAAAACAGAGCAAGAACGATAAGCAAGAAAGACACAAGAGTTTAACGTGGTTCGGTTCTGAATAACCTACGTCCATGGAGATCAACCAGCTTCCACTATATTATCACAATCCGCTATTACAAGTCAATAACCAATCACAAGAAACAGAATCTCTAGCTAGCATCTATAATATCGATAATATATATAACTTGTCGAAGTAGATGAACAAGCCTTCAATGCTGTGAATTAATTCGTCTTCCAGATCTAGTTTGAGCATGCATCATCATCCCTTTATATAGCCTCCAAGTCGCAGCTATTTCCTAAGAGAATTCGAATATGTATTGATTCTATTGAATCCTTAATCAAGACAATTTCCTTTTCCTGACTGATGTCGGTCACATAAGTTGTCCTGGAGGTTGGCTCAACTGTTAGTTCAACTTCAGTCTTTGTGTCTGCTGTTGAGATAACATTAACTCCACACATTACATATCATGTGTTGTGAATATACTGTTATACACTGATTTCCGATGTCGTTGGCATGGCTTCCAGCAACAAGAATCTTCTCTGATATCTTCGGAAGAGGAAGAAAAGGCTCGTCTCCGTCTTTACCGTTCTTTAACAGAACGAGTAACTTCCTTACTGCTCCCCTAGCTAATTCTCTATGTTCATGTTCAAAACAAATCAAATCATATCGGCTAACAGAAAACACTGATTACAAACACATGAAAAGAAAAAAAATCTGAGGCCAGTTCATCATTTAAGTAGGCATATGGATGCTCAGAGAGGCAAGAATCAACATATGAAATCGCATATATGGATGTCCAGTCTATAATCGTGTTGTTCTCGTTGATACCATTTACTGTGCCACCATCTCCTACGAAATGCACAACCCACGACTCTTGTCCTTCCGTTGACGTACGGAAAATTTCTCAAATAGTTCGCTGGGCCATCTCCTTGTAAACCAGGGATGATCTCAGTCAATCAGTCATTGCTTGAACAATTTTATGATCTTCGCTGAAGCTCTCATAACAACTTACGTCCCCATCTTGATAACTACGGCCCGATGTTCGACTCTCTGGCAAAGAAGTTAGACAGGCCTTGTTTCATCTACTTCTATACATCGGTCCTTATCGACACCATCAAAGTCTGATGATGTCGATGAACATATGCTCGACTCTCTCAAGTCGGCAAGGCACATGTGCCGATATTTTCTTGTTTCAACACTTGGACACCAACTTTTCCCAAAAGTCGAATCTTAGACAATTGAGCAACAACAAAGATGAAGGAAAAAAAAGACTTGAGCACGCAAAAATAGTCTTCTGATAGATGATTTGCCTTTAATAATCATAACTTATGAATATGATCAGTTAGAACAGTTTTTTATTCACATTTGAATTTCTTTCAAGCTCTTGGTCCCCTATTTAGTATAATTCTCCGTATTAGCGCGAATCAGCCAATACGGCTCCTATTCAGCTTTCCAACTCGTCCAACACACTTACACACCTCCAAGTCACCATAAATCAGTTCCACATCAACTAAATCTCACATGACATAAAGATGGAGGGAATTGGATGGAATGACAGAGTAAGAACAGAAACCCATTTCCTCATCTTTCCTTGACACCGCAGCTAAATTCTCAAACTCCTCTACATCTGCAACATTCTCTTCTTTCTTTAGAGTGAAAATCTCTATGGTTACAAAGCTTGGCAAGCTATGTTGAGAGCTTAATTAACCTCCGTAACAGAGCTTAACTATGCTATGAAACAGAGCTTAGCTAAGCTCTGTTTTCAGAGTCTAATTTAGCTCTATTTCTAGAGCTTCATTGAGCTCTGTTTTCGGAGCTTATCAAGCTCTGTTTACAGAGCCTAATCAAGTTCTATTTCAGAGGTTAGTAAGCTCTTTTTTCAGAGAGGCAAGAATCAACAGATGAAATTAGGGTTTGTAGTGTCTATTTGGGGAAGAAATGGAGACAATATACATACTAATTCGTCGAATTCAGTTCCACATAGGCACAATTCGTGCCAACTCAGCAGAATGACCAAGATTTTGTGAAAAAGGGCAAGTATTCGCGTAAGACACTCTTAAAAGAAACATATATGGTTGACTAGTAGTAGAGTAGTAATTATTCAGACGATACATTCGATCTCCGTGATATTACAAGGTTTCAATATGAAATCGCCTTTTCATTGCTTCAGAAATATCCTTCTGATCTAGCTAGGTTCGGCTAAACTCCATAACAGAACATCTGATTACAAAATACAAAGCATTCTAATTACTTATTGCTAGCTACTAGATGTGGCAAATGGACCCATTAGATTGCGTGCTTAAACAGAAAAAACAACAACAGTCGAACATTTGATCATCGCACTTGATTCAAAGTGTGGAATTGTTATGCATCAAAATCCAGAGGCTTGAAGTATTTTCCATCAATAAGGAAAGTGCCAATGCTCAGACGAACCACCCATACATCCTTAGGCTTCCGTGATAAAATCCTGCCAGAGGAACATTAAGAAACATCGTTCAAGTAAAGCAGGGATGAGATGGATTTGACACAACTAGAGTAAGTAAGACATAAACTGTAGTACAAGTGTACCGGCCAACGTCACCGGGTTTGACCAAGTCTTCGTTGAGGCGTAAACAAGGGATGGCAGTGGCGGTTTTCAGCAGCTGAGGCGCCTCAACCATTATAACTGGGGATCCAATCTCAAGCTTTGGAGCATTTCCTGCATCCAACTTGATACTATCTGCTCGTGAAGAAGATGATCCATTCAGTTCACATTTTGTGATTGAAAATTGATTTTTTAGAGTAGAGGGCTCATGGAGTGAAGTCTTGGCGTTTGTTTTTGTAAATGAAACAAAACTGGGTGGAGAAGAGAGATTGAATGATGCCATGATATCCCCAACTGGATATGATATGGAGAAGACAATGAAGATTCATTATATATGTTCCTGTGGTTCACAATTCTTATCTATAGTACAAAGGAGGATAATATCATAATTTGTAATATTTGTACTTACATTACATGAAGGGAATACCGAATAATAACAAACTACTTGCAGAGACAGCAGTATATATCTAAAATTTAAAATATGCCATTTCGGTTCATAGACTAGTTACATGAGTAATCACTGCATCACACTAGAAATACCCACAAAGGTTGGCTTAATTAGTTAAAATAATACCAAGTATAGTCTCAATCACAGGTTCAAACATCAAACCCTGAACCCCACTGGGTCCTCAACTCAAGTGACTAAGTATAAATTAGGTGGTCGAGAGCCTGATAGATGAAGAACAAATATCAAAATTCCACATTTGTTAATTCAAAGAGCATATTTTTATTTTATTTTGGAAACAGAGATGTTGAACCTTGAACTAGAAGGCTATAACGGCACCGTAAGGCTTTATTTAGCAAAACTAGATTGTACTCTGATTAGGTATTTACTAACAAGCTGATAATCCAGTTGAAGTGTTCAAGGTATAAATTAGATGACACAAAGAAAATACATGCACGGATTACTTCGTTGCCCATTCAAGTTTCGAATTCTCAGTGCCTTTGGGGTGGCTTCAGAGGTGACAACTTGAAAATTGTCAAGTTCACAGAATAAGTTACGTACAAAATGCAAAAGCAACATCAGGTCTTCTCAGTTCTCACCGTCAAGAAACCGAAGAACAACCTGATATAGGAAAATCTAACAGAAGCTGTACAGCAATACTTTGCCTGATGCCTCTTTAGCAAAATTTGCCAACCATCATCATCATCACTTCTTTGTATAATTTAGGTAAGAATCTGAAGCAATCGCCAAAACATCAGGCCTGTCTGCTTGATTATATGTTAGACAACGCCGAATAAAATCCTGAAAGGGGTAATAATTTTTTCGTCAAGTTATTGATTCATGACTAAAACCTGGACCACATCTGACATTTTGGTATCACAAAGTAACAGTTACCTTGGCTTCATTTGATACAGATGGTTTTGTTGGAAATTCAACTTTACGAGCCTTGATGATTGTATCTTCACGCAGAATTCGCTCTTGAGACTGGTCATGTCCAAAAGGTCGTCGTCCAAACAGCATTTGGTATAGAAGGATACCAGCAGACCAAACATCAACCTGCTACCATGAACCGTAAAATATGTCATTGCAAGTAATCCAGATTCCGGAGACTACAGAAAGTAATGATCCAAATATGCCCATAAATAAATAAATAAATAAACAGCAGAAATTCCGACCTTAGAGGAAATAAAAGGTGTCTTGCTCAGCTCAAAGCATTCCGGAGGCAGATACCTGCAGTTACAGATGTAAACTTGAGAATATGCTGGAAACTCCACTGATGGTTTACAACACTTTAGAGAACAGGTAAAAGCAGCCCTTCCCTAAGAAACATACACATGCCCCCTCCCAAAGATAAAAGAGTTTGTAGATGTTAATTACTGGTTCCACTGGAAGTTTGACAATGAGGGGGTGATATTTTCCCATTAAAGGTGATGGTAGACTGATGAGAAACATCCTCATTAACTTCTTACTGGGAACAGCTAAACGAAAAATTAAAAACAAATCTTCCATATAAGACGGGTCGCAGAAGCACAAGGATGTGCATACAGAAAAATCATATGTATAATTTGCAAAAACCACTCAATTCAGGATGACTAGGATTCATTTTGAATCCTCAGGTATGTAATCGAGCCAGAACAATAAAAAGTTTGGTTCTCACCAATACGTTCCCGCGCCTTGGGATGTAAGTTCCATGCCCTTGGAACCAACATCATCTTCCACAATCTTGCTAAGACCAAAATCAGTGACTTTAGCGACACCAAGCTCATCAAATAGAACATTTCCGGGCTTCAAGTCGTAATGGATAATCCTTTGCGATCTTTTATTAAGGTACACAAGGCCTTGAAATATCTGGACAATAACAATCCTAGCTTCCCTTTCTGGCAGTATAGGAGTAACTTTAAGAACTGCATCAAGATCCTTGCCTGGCCACAAGAGAGAAATTTTCAACATAAGTCTTCTCAATAATTGTATTGGTATATGGAGTCATCCATATAAAGTGCTTCATCTTGCTAGAAATTTTAAATAAAAATAAAGAAATGCATCGGCCTGTGGCATACTGCAATGAGTTTTTTTTCTAATCAACGATTGCATAGCACCTTCTTGTTTTAAATTTAGGGAATAGTGATAGTAAAAATGTGGAAGCATTACACGCACCACTACAATATTCCAGAACGGTGCAGAATGTATTTTGGTCAATCTCAAAAATATCCCAGAGTCGTACTATGTGGTGGTGAATCAAGGTTTTGTGGATGTTGTATTCCCTGATTGCATGGCGTATATAATTTTGTTTCTTGTCCTCACTCCACTGAGCATTCAAACCATGAAGTTTACAGGCAACATATCTATGCTCCACCAAGTCAAAAGCCTGCAGACCATTTCTCAGTATATATAAAAAAGAAAACAGCTATGAAATGATTTATATGAGTAGTATTTATTTTAGCAGGAGATTCAGAGAACAGCTAGACCTTGTAGACCTCACTAAAGCCCCCTTTGCCTAAAAGGTTTAGAAGTGCATAACGATGATTTAGAATCTGAAAATTGTTAAAACGGGAGCCATCCTCATCCCTTATACGTTTCATTTCACGAATAAGCCTTCCTTTGTCCAATTCATAGCGGTCTCTTTCCCGTAATATTGTTTCCTCCTCCTAAAAACAATTAATCAACAACATATGGAATAAAAATTTATAGTAACATCCATTAAACAAATGAAAGAAGCATAATGACAACACTAACTTACTCGCTTGATGTTGGCAAGACGGGACTTATATATTTCGTCCTGGATGAGAACATCATCTTCCTGCATCCCTGCCTCTGTTTCAGAGGCATCGCCCTTGTCTGCAGTTGATCATAATTTTTATTAATGAAACACAGCTCAGAGGTTATTGCGCCAAAACAAATGGCACACAAAAAATAGAATTCTAAGCAGAATACTTAAAAATTCACCGCTAAGCAAAACGTGTGGCACAAGCAGAGTAAAGTAAGATGTTTGTTGTAACATTGAACATTAAAAGCCACTTTTTTGGAGAAGCACAGACTACAGGATACAGTGAAAAACAGACCTCTATACAGCAATTGGAACATTGCATCCACAGAAGCACATACACCCCATACCTTACGGTTACAATAGAAGGAGACTGCACACTAGAGTTTGAGGATACAAAGTTTTAGATTCACATAAAGGCCTTAACCTGGTTGGCGTTTCTTCAAAGATTTCCTGTGTCTTTCAATAGCCTCCTTAGTTTCCAACAAACTCCTCTGAAAAAAATTGTTAAAATTAGAATAAGCCCAACTCAAGTACATTGTTAGCTAACTGCACTACGAAACACCATAATTTAACCTTACACAAAATTCCATATAGTTAGATTCAAGTCTACAAGCTACAGAAAATATGATCCTTTAGGTGTGTGCCGCATCTTAATAGATCCTTTACAGTGAGTTTAGCATAAACGACACTCAGTTATGAGTTATGACTTAACAGTGAGTTTAATGTTGCTATTCTGCTGGACTTGGATATTAAAATTTATGAAACTATATGCTTGCGAACCAAAACAGTGTAAAACTTTTACTGAGAGAATCACTTGCATGCCAAAAGTATGGTAAAATATAATAAAAAGTTCATGCATGCCAAAAGAAATATTGGTGTACACTGGGTATCTAAATATGCACAGAATGGAAGACTACGATTCACCACACAATGCAATTATTAAATGGGTGTATATACTTAAAGAAATAAAATAACTAAAAAAATGTGAATTTCAGATTAAGTTAGAGAGATTACAAGTTGAGCATTTAGATCCTTCAGTGCTTGTCCATCTTCCCATGCCTCGGATATGACTGTCCCAGTTCTGTAAAATTCATTGAAGACGAAAGAGTGAATAAGTAAATGAAGATACCCAAATTAATGAATTATACAGTTAAAGACATCAAAATTTGGCACTAGACTCTTAGAGCATTAGATTTACATTTCAGCCATACCTATCAACAGGAAATAAAATTCATCGACTTCCATGGATAATAATCAAGAAATCATCTTCACTCATGAGATCAAGTACTATTCTAGAAAGTATATAAGTTAACACACACACACAGAGTAAAATGAAGAACAATGGAAAATAAACAGATTTTCAAGAATGTTGCTGAAAATTAGGCAAATCAGTAGTTGTCAGAAAGCCATGACGACCCATCTTAAGTGAGATAAGCTTAGACTAGAAACAGTTCAAATCAATTCAAAAGAGAAGAATTATCCACTTTCAGGAGAGTTGCCTTGCCACTGTGTATAGATATGCATCCATGATGGACCCCAAACAAGAAATAGTTCAAGTCGAGTATTATTTTCAGTCTAGATGGTTTGGGAATGAGATGAAGTGAAGAACTAACATCCTCTGTGCATTTTTTGAGTTCAGTAGTCCATTACAGTCACCTCCTACTCATTAACGAGATAGGAAAAATGTCAGCAGTATGAAATTTCAGCTTTAAGATAGATTTCAAAACACCCTAAGAACTAAACTCCAGCACGCAAAGAGATCCATAACATCCACAGAATCAGCTGCTCATCAACTAGATACTACTAAGATAAGTTCTTATTCAGTTAAAACAGGACTAAAATGTTTCTGGTTCAAACCCATGTTCTTCAACTACATCCATTTTTATCTTATAATTCAAAACCTAGGCTAGCATAAAATGCACAAAACAAAGTACCTGACTACCCCAACATTTCCAAGCCTCAATGAATCCTGGCGTACTTTCATTCTTGCTTCTTGTCTCTCAGCTTTTGAGACAGATATCAGTAGATCAGATATCACTTTTATTCTCTGCATCAAATGAAGGGAAAAAATAACTAATTGTTTCCAATGGTAACCAATCAAGAGCCGGCTATATTTAAATTTCCACTTGGAGCAGAACATTTGAGTTTTGCTATAAACAAAGCAGTTATGATGCAGAGAGCTAAGCCTCACATATTGAGCAAAGTCCTTCACATTTAATATGTTCATATCCTCTCCCCATCTAGCAGCAGTCATACATAAACAACAGGACTAATGAAATAATAGCAAGCTAAAGGAAGAAGTTGGCAATGAAGAAAACTCACCTTCGGCTTCATATGTAGCTCAGCATCTTTTAAATCCTTGAGCTCCTAATAAAGTATGAAACAAACAGATATTTAAATGAAGACAAAGACGAAATATTAGCAACAACAAATATAATGATCATGCATTTTGCAACTGTTGATAAATGACAATCTATGTCTCTGTCTTAAAGATAGACATATCAATTATACCTTTGCTAAACATTCATGTTGATCACGATAATCAGAGGCCTCTTGGCGTAATTTTCTTAGTTCATCTTCCAGGATTGCAACTTTTGCACGTAAAGAGCCCACTTCCGACTGGCATGATTGAAAACACATCACTTTATCAAATTAACAGCCGAGAGATATATACCATTAAGTGTGGAAAAACTGTAAGCTTATTTCATTTAATAGGGTAATTACTAATTTATTTAATGAACTCATGGGAAGATATATGTATGTTGAAGCTTAATCATAAAAGGAGATTTGATATCCTCCGATCTGATACCTCTGTTGATGAGTCACTATTATGTCGAAGTCTTCCCATTAATAGTCCATCCTGCATTTCACATAAAGATGAAAGGGTAAATAAATGCAGGACATTTTTATTAGAAAGTGAGAATAAATATCCAGAGCAGAACAGCTTGTTCGTCTAAATAATAGAGGTCCATTGATCTAATTCGAGTTTGCAACTTTCTATCAGAATGAAGACTTCAGATACCAAAGTGAACATAAATTGCTAAGTTATTTGAGTACTACGAAGTATATGTCATTGTAAAACACACATTTATGACAAATGCTCTAACAAATATCCCAGTATTACATGAAATAAGAGAGGGGGCCAGGGGGAGGGAAAAATATATAGAACAGAAACAACACCAGTATTCATAGAGTCCATGGTATTAGGACACTGTTAATCATATAGTACTTCTACTTATGTGTTGACCTGAACACATTATCGTTCAGTTTGGTAAACTAAGATCTTACTCATTGTGGTTTCTGGAATATAATTCTGCAGAAATTTTTTACTAATACTCACCAAGAGTCATTAGTTCATTTGGCAACTGTACGTTATTGAGGGGATGCATACAAACTATGCTTCAAAGAGAAAAACAGCCTTACTTTCTAACAACGAATAACACATGCTGGCTAGAGGAATGAAATGAATCCAAGTGGTAAATAGGCATTATTTCAAAGTTTAAGTCATTGAAAAGAAGGCAAAATTGCAATCGTCCGGACCAAAAGCAACACCCGAGTAAACACACCTTGAGATCTGGGTTCTCTGCGTGACCATTTGATGGAGAAATTATCTGGTTTTTGACCTCATCACTCACTCGGTGACCACGGCCCCTCCCTGAAACAGAAGTTGCCCTAGCACGGCGCTGTTTTCTTTTATTTCCATTCGCAGTCCCATTGTTTGTGTCTACTACTTCTATGCTCTTCTGCATTGCATTAGCTGCTGACTGGTGTACATTTCCTGAAGTATTAGTACCCTTGAAGGACTCAGATGAAAAAAGAAAACAACTTTGAGAATCCAGACAGTCTCAACTCGAAGCACATGTAGTCATGTGGATTAGAAGAAACATAAACAATAAATCTATGTAAAGCAAGTTTCAGCAACAGCACATGTCAACTGCAAAAGGAGATTCTATCTACCTCAGCATGTCCGGCAACAGGAGATCCACTATCCTCGTCAACCTTACGGCGCTTCTCAGGGTTTGCTTGAATAACAAAATCTCCCCCACTCTGTAATATAAGCAGACATGTGTAAGAAAAAGGCACTCAAAAAATGCGATGTCTAAGGGATGTATGATGCAGCAGATGACATAACGAAGCCCCCGACATAAAGTAAACTTCCAACCCTAAGAATCAACAAGCGCACCAGTTGAAAGTACATTCTAAGCCTAAAGCTTTTACAGAATTCGCATAATTGCATAGTAAACAAAACTGATCTATCAAATTGAACGACTCCAATTTTTCTCTTCGGACATATATAGGAAAAAATCTAGTATAAGTTGTACATTAGGCATCAACAACCACCTCCCACAAGTAACACACGCAATCAAGGATCATAGAGTTCCATATTCAGTATCAAATTATCAGAATAAGTATACACTTGCATACCATCCAGCAATAGAACTTAAAACAGCTCAAATCCACAAACAGAAAAAAGGTGCGCTGAGATACTCACAACATCATCATCGGAATCATCATCACTGTCGATGAGAGAATCAGGTAGAGCATCTATGGCAGACCAGGCACTTTGATGCGGTTGCGATTGAGGTTGTGTGGCAGCTACTGAGGACGGCTTTCCTACCAGTCTCGCCTCGAGTTTGGCGATTTTGGACGATTGATCGGACTGGTTCGAAGAATTGGAGCAGAAATGCGAACTAATGTCTTCTGCCATTGTTCAATAGCAACAAATTGACTGAACCTTTGTGGGTGGGTAAATGCAATTGAACCTCCTGGCGTCAATTCATTGATGCATGGTGCATGGAAAGTGATTCCATTGATGGAGAAACAACTCAGGAATTTGGGAATTTAGGGTTTCTGGAAATAAATTAATGGAGCTGCAGCAGTGCTTAGATTATTAGCTTGAGGGGGGAGATTTTTGAAATGGCAATTTGTGTTTATTTACTCATGAATGAAAGGGAAATAAGAAACAACCAAAGAGAATGAGGATTCATTTGGATTTGATCATGGCCCATAATTTTAGGCCTGGCCCAACAGTGGAGTATATTACTACAGTATTATTTTGTTGTTTAGTACTCACCTCTTTTTTTATATTTTTTTTTAAGTTTGTTTGTTGACATTTTTTTAGCCCATTTAACCTCCCATAAATCTTAAATTAAACCGTAAAAATAATACGTGAAATGATATTATGAAAATCTAGACACTCTATTTTCATATATAAGTTTATTAAAGTTTTTTACGGTTTAATTTAGGATTGATCGAAGGTCAAACTAAGCTAAAAAAAATCAACACAATAAACGTAAATAATTTAAAGAAACATATGAGTATTGTTTTGAATTCACATATATTTTAGAGTCAAATCCATCTACTTTCGTATAACGTTGAATGATCATGAAGAGTGCCTTTCGAGCTCTTATACTTATGTTACGAATGACTTGATCAATAATGGTGTCATAGATGAAATACGAGTATCGTCTAGATGAAGTTACTGCAATAGCCATAACCATGGGTTGACTCCTTCTAGTCCAAACCTTTATGAGCTTCTTGACTTAACCGTTGGTCCCCTTATCAATGATGGGATAATGTTTTGCTCCAAATCCTATTTTGGGAGGAAGATTAATCTAAAATTCTTGAATCCCATGCTCTGTTCGGAATGTAGAAGACACTAGGATATGACATAGGAGTGTACATAAAAGTTACCCGCCCGTTTCACTCGCCGATTAAAAATTTTGTCAAAAAACGTTGTGGTTGTCTTTATTTTTTGGTAACCCGCCTAGAAACGGGTGGGTGGCGATTTATCGAGTGGCAACCCGCCACCCACCCGCCTTAGTATAGTTATATTTTTTTTTATAGAATTTTCTATATATAAATAATTAAATACTACTATTACATACAATTATATATGTTAATTTTCCTTAATTTCAATTTAGCCTAGTGTTATTTCCGTATATATATTAATAAAGTATACGTTAATATGCTAATTGTATAATTAAATCATTTTTGATAATTGTTGTTGGACTGAGTATTGCTGATTCTTGATAATTGAAATCGTCCAGACTAAGTATTGTCGTTGGACAGTGAACAAAACTTATTACTGTCATGTTTCCAATCTTGTATGCATGTATTGTTGCTGCCTTGCCGGATAGAACTGATCTTGAATTGATTGAGGGAATGAAATTGTACCAGTAGTAGTGGCAAAATGAGTTGTTCGCCATATTTATTTATGAGAAGTTTAATATTATTTTTACGTGTTTTTATCTTAACGTATAAAACCGTCAATTCGCCCGCTATCCACCCACCAATAATAATAAACCGCCCGCCGCGGTTATATAAAATGTTCACCCGCCGCGGTTAACAATTTAGTCTACCCGCCATAAACGGGTCGGCTTGAATTTTTGTAAAAATTAACCCGCCCCCGCCCGCGTACATGACATTATGCACTAAGTCGGGAATGTTTACAGCTAGGTCAACTTACTACTTAGCAAGTGATATTCAAATGATGGAACTTAGTAGTTAGTAGTAAGAATGGTGGTTGTACTTTGTAGTGATGGAATAAGGGAGAGTTGGGATTGGATTTAGGTTTCATTACCAACCAAAGTTAAGATTTTCGTGTGAGCTCTAAGAAATGCATTGTGGATTATTCCTGATCTTAACCGAAGAAACATGAATTTATGTGATGCCTGCCCTGTTTTAAAAGTCTGTTTGAGTCAATGATGCATGTGCTACGTGAATGTCCGTTTGCACGCTTATTTTGGGTTATTTCTCCTTTGGCTAATGTTATAATAAGAACATAATGCAATAATGAAATATAAAGAGTTTATTCAAGTGACACAGATTCGTATAACTATATATATATATCTCATATATGTTCTCTACCACCAACTTTTAATTATTATGAAATTAAATATGCAAACATTTTCCCTGTCTTTACTAATTACTTCTCTCAACTCTGTATGCAAGCATTTTCTATGTCTTTACTTACTTCTCTCAACTCTTGAATATCAAGTTTTGAACTTTCAACACGGTTCAACTCCAAAACAAACTGTTAAATGACAACTTCGTATTAGTTCAAAGAGAACGACACTCAGAATTAGCTTGTCGCTGCACTATAAAATCTTTATTTTTGTGTAGTAGCATTTGACTTCAACTACAAACAAATTTAAAATCCGATTCGACGCATCACATAATACATATCTTGAATGATACACACGATACAAAGCAATATTAATGAAGTTTCTACATTACATAATATATGTCTACGGGTCATTATAATGAAAATTATGTTTGCGTGAAATAGAAAGTAATATTAAAATAAAATTTCTACATCTTACATATACGTATCTGTGGGTCATTATTATGATACGCACCTAGTAAAACAGGAAGCAATATTAAAGTGAAATTTCTACATTACATAATATAAATTTATGGGTCATTATATTCCATTGGCGTAGGCGCGTAGCACTTACGCTATATGCTTACTTTTTTCTTTCTTCTTGGAGCATTCGTGGACTATATAAACCCTGTAACCTACACTATCTATCCCGTGTGAAGTGTCAGTCTTATAAAACACAGTGTTTCAGAAAACATCGGTAAAACTGAAAACCTTACCTATCGACATTATAGGTGATGTTGTAAGTTTCAAATGTCAATCCATCATTTATGTTAAGTGTTTTATAGGGCAAAAATATCATCGGATTGTAATTGGTAAACCCCGGCTATTAGAATGGTGGTGTTCTAAGCCTTACATTCCGATAATCGATTTATCATGTTGTTTATGTTAATTGTTTTATGGTAAGGTAAAATCTTCATCGGAGCGTAAATTGGAAATAGGAAGAATTACTGCTGACAAACAGTAATGAAATCCCCAAAACACCCTTCTTCCTCTCCCCCACCACCTCTTCAATCCTCCTTGCGACGAGTCACCAAGCGTCCAAACAAACGTATCCAGAAAAAAATTCACAAACACCAACACTCTCTTGACGACAATCTGTTCTCTCCCTTGAAGCCGAATTGCAATCGCATTGAGCAAATGACTGTGATGGCTACTTCTCCACCAAACGAGGTAAATGCTTCACACTTAATCAGCAACTGTTTTCACTCACTGTATTTTTGCTCCAAACTAGGTATAGTTTCAATTACAGCGATCAAGCGACAGGTTTCGATTACTGAACTTTGATTTTCTCTTTTCAACAGCGAGAAGACGAGGATATGTTGGTGCCACAATCGGATGTGGTTGAAGGTCCTCAACCCGAACCCATGGAAGGTAACAGTAGCGGTGATTGATCGCTGGTCTTAATTCAGTTGTAGATTGTTAGTCTTATTGTTTTTTTCCTTGATTTAGGTTACAGCAATAAGTTAGAACTCTGCTATTGCTTAATTGTTAGCTGGAGAAATGATGTGTGTTTTGGCTGTTTGCTGTTGTATCATTTTTGCCTTGTGAAGTTCTATTCAGTTGAAGCAAAGTGAAATAGGAGGACATTTTCTAGTTAGTGTTATGATGATCGGGTCGTTATGGTGATGTGGTTTATTTTATAGTTAAGATGATGTGGTTTATTTTATACTTATGGGCTGTCAAATCATGTGACGAATGTGCTGTCGCAATGTGACGTCTAGGATTTAGTACGGATGACGTGGATGAAATCTGTTGGTTCCTCCTTTTCGCTGTAATTGTTGAAACAATGAGTGTAATAGAGTATGTTATTGGAGTTTTAGTATCCGGCTTGTAGTTAATGTGCTTGGAGTTGCATCATGAACACTACCGATTGGCTTATTTATTTACTCTAACATCTCTTTTACTTCTCAATCATGTACGTAGCAGCGGAAGGAGCAGAAGTCTCTGCAGAAAATCAGCCCGCTGAGGAACCTCGTACGACTAAGTTTTCTTGGAAGATAGATAATTTTTCTAGGCTGACTGTGAAGAAGTTATATTCACCTGTATTTGAACTTGGTGACTACAAATGGTACTTTTTTTGACTTGGTGTCTTATTTATTTATGTTACTTTTTACAGTTCAAGAGCTAACACCTGTTGTTTGTTTGGACTAATTATATTATCCACCATTTTCGTTATTCTTTTCAGGCGAATTCTTATTTTTCCGAGGGGGAACAATGCTGATTACCTGTCCATGTATCTGGATGTCGCGGACTCGGCAAACCTACCGTCTGGCTGGAGCAGATACGCCCACTTCAGTTTGGCAGTTGTTAATCTAGTTCACAGCAAGTACTCTGTCAGGAAAGGTACTGAAAATGGTTTACTGCAGCAGCATGTGCTTGTGTCCTTTCTGTATGTGTGTGTTTTATCTTGACCTGTATGCATTGCGATGAAGAATTCAACAATTAGATTGATGCAAGAAGATTTGTTTGTAATCGAGGAATGGTACATTGTTCAGACCTGGTTTATTTGTTTGCATTTAGTAGACTGGTGCATAAGAAAGCCTGTTAATAAATAGGGCCAAACCCCCTTTTGAAATTGATGGCATGAGATCCTAAATAATCCTTCTCTTTGGTGGTGAAGGGGGAGGTGGGTGTGGGGGGAGGCCTTGATCTTCTTTGGCCAGAGTATGTTAGGCTCTATTTGTGTATGGAAATTTTATTTTTGGGTTTTTGGTCATAACTCATACCTGAAGTGCTTGACATTCTGTTTTTGAGATTGATGGATGCTAGATGGTGATTCTGTGAATCCGTTCGAACTTGTTTTTTGTGTTATTGACTGATGATACTCGTTTCTTCTTGGGATACAATTCATAGTTCTCACGGAAACTATAGCTTGATAAAAGAACTTACAAGAACACCAAAATGTTATGTTTCTTGCAAATTCAAGATGTAATGGTGGTGCTGTTGATGTTTGAAAAAAACCTTTGTTTTTATTTTTTATTTTTTATTTTTTATTTTTTAATGTTGATTCGGAGACGGCATATGCAAGCTGAGTTAAAAATATTTATTTACGTTTAAGCCCAAAAAAAACATCCTTGACCATCATAAGTGTCACCCAGTAGAAATTCTGTTTGTCCAATATCATATCCCATACAACACAGGCAGTTCTAAAATGCAGGAATAGGTGATCAACTGACCTGCACCTCTTGTGCCATACACCATTGGTCAATAAATTATGATCCTATCTGAACACAAATTATTGGCAGTTAGAACCCCCCCCCCCCCCACACACACACACAGATAAAAAGCTACACTAGAAGGTATATCATTTTTCCACTGGAAGTTGCCCTCTCTGTTGCCAGGTGGTGTTAGAGGAAACTGCCAGTGTATTGAATCATGTTGTTGAATGGCTAATTTATCCATCAAGACTGGTTTTTGTTTTTTTCCAAGACTGAACTTAAACATCATTGAATTTTTTATTCACACCTTGATTTGGCTTTGTAGAAACACAACACCAATTCACTGGCAAAGAAAATGATTGGGGTTTTACATCGTTCATGTCTCTTGGCGATCTTTACGATCCAAGTCGAGGTTTTATTGTCGAGGACACCTGCGTAATTGAAGCTGAGGTTGCTGTCTATAAAGCAATGGACCATTGTCTTTATGATTCAAAGAAGGAAACTGGTTTTGTTGGACTTAAAAACCAAGGAGCTACCTGTTACATGAATTCCCTGCTCCAGACGTTGTATCATATTCCATACTTCAGGAAGGTAAGTAGTTGACCATGAACTGTAATCTGGCTGTAGGTTAGTTTAACATCAAAGTCTCTTCTCAAATCTAATTTTTTTTTTTTTTTTTTTTTGTTGTTGTTGTTGTTTATCCAGGCTGTATACCACATGCCAACTAATGTAAATGATATACCATCTGCAAGTATTTCTCTTGCGTTACAAAGCTTATTCTACAAGTTACAGTATAGTGACAGTAGTGTTGCTACTAAGGAGTTGACAAAATCGTTTGGGTGGGACACGTACGATGCATTCCTGCAACATGATGTTCAAGAACTTAATAGGGTTCTATGTGAAAAGCTTGAAGAGAAAATGAAGGTTCTTATGATCAAAATCCTGATATTCAGAGTTTATTTTTGAAGTATTGGTAGTTTTCGCTAAATGTTGTCATTCTGTCATTAGAGAACTGTTGTGGAAGGTGCTATCCAGCAGTTATTTGAGGGGCACCACATGAACTATCTTGAGTGCATCAATGTGGACTACAAATCTAGTCGAAAGGAGTCATTCTACGGTAATGTTGTATTTATCATAGAAAACATTTCAATGCCTCATCTACTGTGTCTGTACTGACACTTGCTCTCCATCAATACCTATATCCTCTGTGCAGATCTTCAGCTTGATGTCAAGGGTTGTCATGATGTCTATGCTTCGTTTGATAAGTATGTTGCAGTTGAACATCTAGAGGGTGACAACAAGTATCATGCCGAACAGTATGGTTTACAGGTGAGCAGGTCGATGCAAATGTAATTTTGCCCAAGTTTTTGATAACAAATTTTGTAAATATGATATCATGTGACATTTTTCAGTTTGGTTTTCTCTTGTGCTTCTTAGATGATATGCATTTTGTCGTGTGAGCACTCATATCTCATGCTAATCTTATCCAGGATGCAAAAAAGGGGGTATTGTTTATCAACTTCCCTCCAGTGCTCCAGCTCCACTTAAAGCGTTTTGAGTATGACTTTGCACGAGACATCAACGTGAAGGTCAGCAGTTAAATCTCTTTTCCAATACATGACTTGCTGATTTATTGTTATTTCTTATTTGTTCCAATAGTCCAAACATAAGATTAAATTAAATCACGAACATACACACAAACATATCACCTTTCTTTTACTACATACACACACATGTTCAGGTTCGTTAGAAATAGAAAATGGTATTCAGGCCGTTACAGTTTCATATTGTGCTACTAGAGCAAGAATGAGGAGTAAAACAAGCCCATCTTTGGATGGAAACAAATTTTGTATTGAGATCATTTGCACACTTCTTTCTTTTCTTTGTTTTAAAAATAAACTTATTATTATTATTATTATTTATTAGTATCTTATTTATTTATAGTGTTGCTGTTGTTGTTGTTATTATTATGTTTGCTTCTCCTCTCTCTGAGGATATAGAGAAAATAAAGTATGTTTAAGCAAGATACGTGGTCTTCTTACAAGTTTAGCTGTGTAAGGTTTTTCTTTGGGGAATCTGGGCTCTAGCTAGGCAGTTGTAGGTACTCCCTGTGAACCTTTGAAGACTTGATTTTTAAGCCTATCTGAACCTGGGAAGTGAGTAAGTGGTAAAAAGCTAAGTCTATGCCTGAAGGATGGCTATGACACGCCATTGCGGAATTGCTAAACTTCTAATTCTGTAAAGATCAAGTGATGAAGCCATCACAGTTCAAATATGCTAAGAACTAATGAATCAAAGAAAGATCAATGAATTACCTTTTGGTATTCTGTATTCTTAGATGATCTCAATGATATGAGGAGGCAGACTTATATAGGTGAGGTCACAGCCCAATTAAGGTAAAGATACCTAATATCAAAACTGATTTTATGTAATCTCTGATTGACACAGTTGATTTTGACATCTTGTTTCTTGTTACCTTGCTGGAATTTTCTACATGGAAATGGATGTAGACTTTCTATCAAGTTTAAGTAGAGTAAATCTAGTCCCTCCTGAGGCTAAAACTTGCCATGCTTTTGAACTAGCCATGAAACCATGTGATACTCGCTTCCATATTGCTGCGGCTAGCATCTTTTTGCTTTGAATTTTACAATGTTTGTCTTAGACTCTCAGCAAGGTACCTTATACATAGGTGCTTCTTTATCTTTGATGCAGATAAATGATCGCTATGAGTTCCCTCTCCAGCTAGATCTGGATAGAGACAATGGTAAATACTTGTCCCCTGATGCTGACAAAAGCGTACGCAACCTTTATACACTTCACAGGTTAGAGATGATGATATCTTTTGTACGAGTTACTTTTCGAAGCATCTTAACAAAAAATTTCCTCGGTGCAGCTTTATTTGGCTACTAGTGGTATATCATCTTTAGTTATATAATTGGGTTTTGTTCCAATCACAGGTCCTATAAACTAGTACA